>WAAF01014005.1:60107-78910 GCA_013400475.1 Tricholaema leucomelas
GGTGGGGAAGAGAGAGAGAACTTAGAAATCCAACTTTCCTGAGCTGAAAAGTGCTGATAACATTTCGAACAGCAGATGCTTTTAAGTGAAAATACAAACCCCACTTTAGACAGCTCTTCTCCTGATGCACAAGTACTGCGTTTAGTCTGCCGAGTAGCTTTGCAGAGCACCCCAAACAAGGGCGCAGACAGCAGGTCCTACAAGGATCACCTTTGCTTTCTCAGGGAGTTCAGGATGTTCACCTTCTTATACATGTAACAATCACTGCACTCCGGCATGTGAAACCCAAAGACCAGTGCTTTACCTTTTGTCTTCTCCGTAGGATCCAGTTCTTCCAAAGCAGAAGTCCGACTTGCCTGAAGAAGCTCATCCTCCTGCATCACACTTCTGGTTAACCTGTGGTAAAGGATTCATCGCAATTTCTCAGCTGACAGCTGAAGCAGACTTCAGAGCAAACTGACAGCTTCCTGTTCTTATTCTAAGGCTATGTTATCATACAGATTGGTCCCTTTTACTGTCAGCACCTTTTCATTTTGCACAATCACACATGAAGAATCCTGTGTTTCTTTTGTGTTTGAGGCTAATCTGAACATTTTACTGAGAGAAATTAAATCCTTAGATGTGAGAAGAAAGAAAAACAATAGTGAACTATATCATTCATTCTTCTGTTGAGAAACACAACTAGTCAAAGATAAGACAATCACTTCTCAGTTCTGACTTGTTCTCCTCTCTGGCAGTCTGTATGGTTGCATCTGCCTTAACTCTTTAATCCAACCTGACCTTTTTTTTTCCTCTAACCTTCTGCTTGTCTTTTTGACATCTCACCTCATATCTCTCCAGATTTATCACGTGAGATATATGGAGACTGATCTGGTTATTTCTGAAGGGAGGGAAAGAAGAGGAAGGGGGGAGGAGGTTTTTGTTGGGGCTGTTTTGGGAGGTATTTTGTGTTTATGTGTTACTTTTAACATGTATATAACTGTAAACATTTGTGTATATTATATATGCTTGTAAATTGTGGTAAACTGTAAATATGGCTTCCTTAACTTCCAGCCAACTGAGTGAATTTGGGGGGGGGGGGGGGCAGGTAACTCTCAAACCATCACACTTTGTTTGGAGGCTGTTTCCTGGGACACATCAGGGAGAAAAGGAAACATCTCTTTCAACTGAAAACTGTCACTGACATTGAATCCAGCTATTAAACTTGGACTAGCAAATAACAATAGCAGTTAATCACTAATGAGATCAAATCTGTGCTTTCAAACTATTGTTTTTAGTTTCTCCAAAGCTGTTTAGTTATTAGCGTAAAGACAGAATTAGGTTTTCCAGTCAAACACTATAACTGTGTATTCATTAATGACTTTTTGAAGACAAATCCATTTCGCTTCCATTTTGTTAAAAAAAAAAAGAAACCCAAAACCAATCATAGGATCTCATGTTCTTAAAATTCTAAATTCAGCAACTCCCATTGTGTTTTAGCAGATATGCAACAGAATTTAAACCATCGTATGCTCCGCTTTATAGATTCTTGACTCATTTTAAGAACCATGAACTTTTGCCTTCCAAAGTAAAATAGGAGAATTTGACAGATAAATCTAAATACAGTGATCCATTAAAGAAACCAATAAGCTACCTATAGTAACTTTCTACTTATAGTTGTTTAATGGGATCTAATGGTCAGTAACTAGAAGAGTATGAAAAAGGAAATGGAGGTTAGATCCTGGAAAGCACTTCCTAGTGATAAAAATGGTGAAGTAGTAAAACAGATGGTGTGGGAGTGGGGTCTCTACTGCTGGAGCTTGCTCAAAGCTCTGTCAGCACTTACAGAGGTAAAACTGCTAATGGATTAGAAGAGTTGTTGAGTCTTTCTTGCCACTGCTCTTCCACAGTTTTGGTTCTGGAAAATGTATTAGATGGAGGAGGCTTTGTACAATTCTAATAGGCAAGGTTTGGAAAACAGGTCAGGATATTTCAGCCCAATGTGCCTACCAAGTATTAGATACAAATCTAATTACTTGACCATTTCAGAAAATCACCTCAGGTCCACATTTCATGAACCAAAACTTAATTTAGACCTCAACAAGGCAAGAGGTGGCCAGCACTGAGGAAGGGATTCTAAAGAATGTGCAGATCTCCCATGGCATACAAGGCAAGGAAGAGATTGGAGAAGGATATTTAAGGCCAATCTTAGCTAGAACTGGCTCTGCTGCATATAACGCACCAACAATTCCACAAAAAGAACATTCACACAAAACCCACTCTGGCAACACCTGGAGCTCTTCACATATTTGGTAAGCCAACAGTTTCAGGCAGTTTTCTGTGTTACTTGATCAAGTTCAATTGCTTGAGCCACAGAGCACCGCAAGAAGTGAGACCAGTTATGAAAAGCTGTTGCAGTTATAGAGAGTAAATGGAGTAACATTTGATGATTTCTTAAGCCATAGAATCATAGAGTGGCTTAGGTTGGAAGGAACACTAAAGATCATCTTGTACCAAATGCCTTGACCATGGACAAGGACACCTGCCACTAGACCAAGCTGCTCAAAGCCCCATCCAACCTGGCTACACTTCTCATAAACAAGGCATCCACAGCCTCCCTGGGAAATCTGTTCCAGTGTCTCACCACTTCCACAGTGAAGAACTTCCTCATATGTGGTCTAAATCTCCCCTCCTCTAGTTTAAAGCCATTACCTCTTACCCTATCAATACATGCCCTTTAAAAAAGCCCCTCTCCAGCTTTCTTGCAGGTTCCTTTCAGGTACTGGGAAGTTGCTATTAGATCTCCCCAAAGCCTGCTTTCCTCCAGGCTGAACAACCTGAAGAATTCATTCTAACAAATGAATTCTGCAGCTGAGCAAATGAGGAAGAGCTGATTTTGTTCAACCTCTCCTCACCTTCCTCTAAATCCCAGATAAGAACTGTTATCTTCCTGCAACAGAAAGATGGTAAGGCCATAAAATCTGCAGTCTGCCCCTCCTCTTCCCCCTGACTCCTTACTGATTCATCCACCATTATAAGCTTCTTTCTCAACAAGGAAATCCTCAGCAGTACTGAGCCTTAGCTCCCATTCCTACATTTCTGGCTATGTCTGGCATAGCTGCAGTCAGTCACCCTGTAACTTTCAGCATTATTAGCCAGAAAATGTGTGGTGCAAGGCTCTAAGCAATGAAATGGCTGTTGGCATTTGCTCTGGAAAAATCTACGTATTTTTGTGAAACTAAAAATGTAAGTAGTAATTATGCTAAACCAAATAAATCTGAGGGGGAAAACAGGCAGCAAGTAAGATTATCCAGATTGTGCTTGGTATCTAACCATCAAAGGTTGTTTTGTAGAGCAAAAACCTTGTTAGTTACATTCATTGATAGTGATAAGGAGATATAATACTTGTAAGTGGAATAACTCCATGACAGACAACCTAATTCACAAAGGGTTGGGATTTTGCTAAATGAGTCAGAATTTACAAGTTGTTTGTTTTTTTTTTCCTTGGCCTAAGTCAAACTATTTAAGCTATGGCATAATAGACGAAGTGTGATAAATGTATAAAACTTTAATGAAGATACCATTCTGCTCATGGAACACTTAGAGTCATCTCTAATATATTTACAAGAATACATTTGCACTGCCCCAGGCTCCTCCATTTATAAAACCTTAAAGGAAAGAAAGAAAAGAACTTTACTTCAAAGATGTGTTAAAGCATATTAACCTTATGCTGCTTAGAAACCTGGACTAGACAGGTGAACAGGAGACAGTGGGGAAAAAAAAAAAAAAAGAACTTGAGGACCAGAAGACATTGGACAGATGAGCCGGCAGCAATGGAAAATGAATCAGGAGTCCCCAGACATTCTTTCCTTTCTATGCATTGAAGTAGAGCAAACCACTATAATACACTAATGGAGTCTGAGCACAATAAAAATGCCTAGAAAGAACTTGTTAAGGACTCCACATGGGCTCAGGAGGTACAGAAATTTCTGGAGTGGTTAGTCCTGGTGGACGTCTCTCTTGCGTCTTGCTCAGTAAATCAGCAATGACTTGAGACAGCTGCAATTAGAAGCAGTGCATGCACTAGGAGAAAGGCAGTTTCAAGAAAAGCAAAGCTTGTTAAGACAGACATTAACTCCCTCCTAAACCCAGAGCCAGCCCCACACCCTTGTCATCTGTTTGTTCAGGTTTGCACTAAGACAAACAAGGGCTGTCACCAGCCTAAAGGGCAGCACGCTCATGGGATGTGATCTGCACTTCGGTTGTTCCCCTTTGGCAGGAACTGAGCTCTGTTTCCAGAGGTCTGATTGGAAGGGCCACCACAAACAGCTTGGTCCTGTCACCAGCATACTACTGAAGCAGCCTATGGAGATGTTGCTTAGGGACATGGTTTTGTGTTGACCCTTCAGTGGTGCATCAAAGATTGGACTGGATGAGGTTGGAGGTCACTTCCAACTGGATGTTTTCTGTAACTCTGTGAAGTGTGGAAAGACTCTTACAAAGCCCTGACTCAATGAAAGAAAAAACAAAGGTAGTACTTTTGGGGTTTACTTTTTTCTCTTTCTTTTTTTTTTTTTTAGCAGTTCATCCGATAACATGCAAGAAGGAATCCCTGTATACATTCAAAACTCATGTCTATTGTAGGCACAATGCAAGAAAATGAAGTCAGCAATTGGTTACATCAACCATTATTGCTGGTTTGGATACACTGTGTAATACATCTAAATACAGATTGTAAGTCAGCAGAAATAACTTAATTTGTACATTAAAAAAAGAAAATCCTGAATTTCTTAAAACTTCAGTCCTGTCTTAAAACATCCAAGACAATATCAGAAGAAAAAACAAAATGCAAGATTTTTTTAGAAATAGTCTTTTGACAGTGAGGTAATTAAAAGAGGCTTTTTCTTAACTTTGGCTTTGGCATTTCGGCTGGGAAATGAAATGACAACTTCTATCACCCAGACCTTCTCATCAGACAGCACATTTTGTAGTGTTACAGCTGGAAGCACAGAAAGGTGTCTGGGTCAGGAATGAAGTTAACCATTTTTTTCTCAGCTGGGCATACTGGAGGCCGGGCAGTCATGCAGTATTTCTATATTTTACTTTATGTGAGGTGGGTAACAGCAAGGCCTAGAAATGAGGCAAGCAAACAACACAGTGCAGAGCAAGGTTTCATGTTTTGAATGGCTTCCAAACACAAAAACAGCTCTTCCCTGTGTCTTGATAGTTCAGTAGAACATTTCTGGCCTCCAGACTGTCAATGGAAGTTAGCAAAGGATCTTCTTACCCCGCTTATACGATATCAATTACACCTTAGTATCAACAGCTAGCCAGAATTTCTCTAATTAATCTACATTTGATCATTACCTACAGTTTGTTCCTGCTTTTCTGGTGAGTCTGAACTGCAGGGCTACACGGGGCTAGGAACAGTGCAACAGGTTCCTTGTATCTCCAGCTCCTCAATATGATCCTGACAAACAAGCAGCACCTTTGGCAACTTGATTAGCAGGTGGCTCCAACTGTGTGGCTGCCAATGTGCCCTTAGAGGAGACAGAATTGCATCCCACTACTCCAAGCCTCAGTCAATGAGATTTTCAACACCTTCCCTAAGTTTCCCCTGCCTCATGCAGGTTGCACAAGTGTTTTTTTCCAGTGAAGCAGGTATTTTAGAGACAAGGCTTCCAGGCTTTCTAGGCAAATCAGAACACAGTAGCTGCAAGTGACAATTTGGTTTCGCCCCACTCATTTTTTTGTGAATTATTCTGACAAAATTAACATCCTTGCTGTTGCTGCACTTCCTTCATGAAACACCTGGGAAGTTTGTTCTTGTAACATTTGTGAGTGAAGAGCAATATAGGCAATTCAGTACCAGTTCTTCATGGATCATCACTCTCTAAGACCAAAGACAGCAAGATACCACTACAGGAGAGAAAAAATTGAATTTGTCTCATCTGATCTCAGATGTTGTATTTTCTAGAACTTACAAAACATCAGCAAGCTGCAAAGTCACTCAATACTTAAATTGTGTGTTCTGATTCAGATCTGCAGAGATGCAAACATAGAACTTCAACAAGCTGTGTCCTATTTCAACTAATATTTACTAAATCAAGTTAGAAATTAGTATCACTGCTCACTTAATGCCTCCTGCAGAAACTGCTTCCCCCTCTTTCCCTGAACCCCAGATAGCATGGTCAGGTTCAGAAGCAAAAGAAACACTGAGTGAACACTGAATTCAGAGACAGCAACACTGCAAAACCTCCAAGCAGTGCCCGCACCCGGCAGTGGCTCTGCAAAGCCACCACCACAGCTCTCCTCATTGCCTCACTGTGACTGCTCTTCCGAGGGGTTTCTTTCTCCTTAACAGGCCTTCAAAGAGACATTTGAGAATCCTCCACAGAGCTTCATTTCCCTGAATTTGCCATCCAGCAGATTTAGAGCAGGCCATACCATAGCTCTGACAGCACAGCACCACAGCCAGCACACTGCTGCTCTCTGTGTGCCATCTCAGGACCTTCCAGACTGCGCAATTTGCCACCTAGCAGGTGACTGACTTCAAGCCGGCTTCACAAAGCATGGCAGGGTCACCTCCTCTTTCACGAGTGGCTTTGATCTAGTTTCTGTAGGACATAGGTTCACATCACATCTAAGACTCAGGCTGCTGTGACCTTTCTAGAGAAACAACCGGGCTTTATAAAGCAGCAGAGGCAGGG
Source organism: Tricholaema leucomelas (assembly GCA_013400475.1). Classification (NCBI taxonomy): domain Eukaryota; kingdom Metazoa; phylum Chordata; class Aves; order Piciformes; family Lybiidae; genus Tricholaema lacrymosa; species Tricholaema leucomelas. The sequence goes on from WAAF01014005.1 coordinate 66,797, forward strand.
CCACTGTGATTAATGGCACTTCAGAGCTGAGGAATTAGTGCTGCTGCTGCTTGGCTGAAGGCTGTTTAAGCACTGCGGCTGTGTTTGAGGCAATTTAGTAGCGTACTCAGTAAACAAAGATTTGAACCCTGAGATTTTAAATTATTTGAAAAAAATGTTTCTGTTTTTTTCCCCTGCTGCCTGCATGTACACAGAGATGAGTCCAACGTAAACTAATCTCTCCTAATTAGATTTTTTACATCACAATTGGATGATGGCAGGATATAGCTGTTTTCTACATTCAACCACATTAGCTGTGCCTGTGACTCATTTCTGCTCTCTAACGCATGGGATCTTTGCAAGCACAGAGAAAGTTTATGTGAGGCCATTCATTTCACGAGGGAAGGGAAAATTCAGTTCAATCCCTCTGCTAGCTCTACCCACCGTCACCTGGGCGTTTCCTAACCATCTGCACTTTGTTGACAGCAGTAGCAAAAAAGGAAGCATTCCATTCATCAGTCAGAACACAATGAAAACAAGGAGTGGAAAGAGAGATTTGGTGCTAAATTGTTCTTGAATGGTGCCTACGATAGATACCCTGGTAATAGCAGTGCCCTGGGATGCAGTTCACGGAACACCTACATGCAGGGTCCTGCAATGTGTATGTTATCTCTTCACCTACACCACTTTAACAGTTTTTAAATGCCAGCATATTATTAGATTTGCAGGCTTGTACTGGACTTTTGACTACTGATCTGCTTAAATGCTGTTTGTCCAGCAAATGATGAAAAAACTTCTAGTAAGCTCTGTAGGGAGAAAAAAAATGCACAGCGGTGTGTAGTGGGTGTGCTCACTTCTGATTTTCAGCAGTAATGCTTTCCAGCATCCAGACAATTTCTTCACTGGTGAGATGTTCCTTCTTACACAGGGAAAGAGCATGTCCCTAGACACAGCCTCACTAGAAACAGAACAGGCAAATGACAGGGGTGTGTGTGGATAAATTCATCTCACATAAACAGACACCTATTTGTATGCATAGTGAAACCCACACAAACACAGGCTAAGGTTTGCTGACCTAAGTTTTACACCCATGTGGTGGTTTGGGTGTGTCCCCCCACAGCCACACACTTTAGAAATCACCCAGACTAGACTCGTCCAGCTCTGGAAATATGAATGAAGCTTATATTTACAGCTAGCACAATTTACAAGCAGATATTTACAGTGTATACAGACATATATACAGAAATATACAAGGTAAAAAAAGTAATACAGACACAACTCCCCTCCCAGAAACCTGAGTCCCCAGGAGGGGCCCTCAACCACCCCCTCACCTTCCCCCTACCCCCCTCAACCTTACCCCAGTCCCAAGGAAGAATGGAGGTTCGGCCAGAGGGATTAAGAAGCGAGGTGGATCAGCCAAAGCAAATGGAGGGTGAAGTTAGAAAGCAAGATGGAGTTCAGCCAGCAGCCCTGAGCTCCCCAGCAGGCAAAGAGCCAAGAGCAAAGCCCAGAGCCAAGTGCCAAGTGAAGTGACTTTATCTAATGTTTTGCTTTTCCTTTCTACACATCTCAGCAAGACTGTGACGGAAGTAGACATTATCATTGTTTTCATTTCATAGCCTATTATCTAGTCCTTCTCACCAAAACATTCTAGCTAGGCTCAAACTAGCACAACCCACTTATCTTTTGCTGGGGAAAATACCCAAGCTGAAAGTTTTGGAAGTTTTCATAATGTGTTTCAGAGGCCTCCCTGAAACAGATAAGGAGTAATCTAGAGGACAAGAATGGGAAGTTCTGGCAGGCTGGGGTCAAATGATATTTCTTGGACAGAGATTCTAATAATAAAAAAAATAAAGAGAAGTGAGGAAATGAATTGCACTGCTCAGATGGCAAAGGACAGGCTGCAAAGAAATGGATGCACAGAGACTAGCGAAAGTTGTATCAGTCACGAAGTTGCCAAAATAATGCTTTAAGGGGAGTGCTGAAAACAGTAAGAAAAGGTCCAAGGAAACTTCTGTTTTAAGAATCAAAACCAATCAGAACCAGACTCCTCCACACATCAAACACAGAGAACTGTCGCATTTAAACAGACCCTGTCCATCTGCAAACACAGCGATGCGCTTATCACCGAAATCTGTGCTTAGACAAGCACAAAGCACTGTAAGTGTGAACTCGAAAGGCATGGTTTCTGCTCCTAGCCTTATCCAGTTTACTTCACGTAGAAACTTTGTTCATCTAGCAGTATGAGGGCTGAGGAGTGAGGACTTTAATATTCCCCAAACACTTTACATTTTGGAAGATTTAGAATGCTTTTTCACCTGTGAGTTAAAACACTTTCCAAAGATCTCATCTCTTCGAATTAGAAACAGAACCCCCCTCTGTCTACAGAGATAAATGGGCATGCAGACAGGACATTTTCACTAGAAGCATCCTGTGAAGCATTCCCCTGTGAAACTTATTTCCACATCGACACAATTATACAAGATGGCATTGTTGGTAAACATGAGATACCTCCATCCTCCCTCTGAAAAACAAACAAACAAAAAAACCTATCAAGCTTTGTCAGTGGAAAGCTGAAAGGGTTTGTTGCCTCTCCCCAACCTGCTGTGGTTTACAGTGAGGGAGAGAGTGCTGAGGACGCAGCATAGCGTCAGAGCTGTTCCTGTCTGCATGGAGTGAACGTCTGTCAGCAGCTGCAGCACGGCAGCTCTCTGCTAAAGCCAACCTTCCAATTTAGTTTCATCTATAGAAACAAAGCTCAGGTGCCCTGAGCTCACTCTGTGCCACAAAGCACAGTAGTACATAAAGGAAAAAAAGTACAGACATGCTCTGAACTAAGTCCCCAGTACCAGCATGTATGTGCAGGCTGCCTTCACAGAGCCTCCGAGGCAGTCAGGCCTCGGCCATGCTACAGAAGCTACAGAGTTCACGGATTTGCAAGCAAAACACAGACTTCTGAAACACAAGCAATGAAAAACTGCCAAAATTACCACACAAGCTTACCTCATGTGAGCGCTGCCGTGCCGAGTGGAAGAGAAGTGTCGGCAGGACTGTTCAATTTGGCTGCAAAGAAACACCCACTCCAGATGCAGTGGGTGCCTGCACAATAACAGCTCTTAGCTGTAAGGAGATTGTTTTAATCCCTTGCTCGATACAGAACAGCTCAATCTGTGCGTTTAAGGACTGCTGAACAAAACCCCTCGCAAAGAGCCCATCTGAGCAGTGCATGCACAGGAAAGCCTGCACTAGGGAGCTCGTGTTTCCCATAGCATCTCTTCAGAGCTCAGGATTTGAAAAAATGGCCTCAGAAGAGTAGTTCTGGTGGCATTAGGGGCCCTGCTAAACAAACATCTGTCATGATTAATTAGGTCAGCATCCTATGGAAGTAGGTACTCAGCTAAAGCTCTAAGAGGGATAAGGCATTGCAACTTCAGAAAACAGAATTACCTAGAAATTCTGGCACAGAAAGGTCTCCTCCTCAGAGGGCAGGCAGCAGATGCCTGCACTTTTCATGACCCCAGAACCTGCTCACCTGAGAGTGGAATTATAGCAACTCCCTCGTGGTGAAGCCCTTTCAAACACAAGAGCTCAGGAGATCTGCATCAGAACCGATAGAAACAATAGGGCCATCAGGACCATTTCCAGTCCAAAAGAAAGCCATAGACCTAAAGAGTCTGCCAGGGCTCCTCGGAGCCGTGCTGCTGAGGTACACCAAGGTGCAAAGGTTACAAACATCTACAGATGAAGAATTCACACACAGGCCCTTCAGACTTTGCTTTCCAGCACCAAGCAGGCTGCCTCCTGGTCCATAGGTCTGCCTGGAAAGTTTTGGAGGAACCTTCTGCCCACCTCTCCATTCCTCTTGCTCCTGTCACCATGCTGTGTAGCAGTCACATAGTGCATTTGCTTCTTCACTTGTACTGCACAAATGCAGCCCAAGGCATACTAAAGCAAGGCCATGCAGTCATTCACCAGATGGTGACCAGGTGGTCGTTTTTCCATAAAACGATGTGGGTTTACGAGGCACCTCCTCACCCATACATACTGGCATGCAGCAGGCTGCTGTGCCCTCCCACTTGCCACTGAGCCTACCTGTAGCTGGCTGTGAGACACATTGCACAAAGACCTGAACCACATTTGAAGCAGACGCCTTTCACACTAACATATCACGGAAGCAGATGCTACATGACCAATAGGGTAACAACCAGAAGCAACCAGTCTTAGACTTGATTAGGAACTGTTCACCTGTTTCTCACAGCTAGTGTAATTCTCCATTTCATCAGCCTGCTCTGAACACCTGAGACACTCCAGCCAACTGCACAAACAGACTTTAGTATAATTCCTTAAGCCATTAGCATATTCAGAATCATAGAATGGGTCAGAAGGGACCTTACCTGTACCAGTTGCCTTGACTCCGTATCAGGAGCATTTTCCACTACAGTAGGTTGCATAAAGACCCTTCCAACCCAGCCTTCCCAGACAGGGCATCCACAACCTCTCTGGGCAATCTGTTCTTTCATTGTGAAGGACTTCTTCCTAACATTTAATGTAATTCTACTCTCTTTCCACTTGAAGCCATTACCTCTTGTCCTATCACTGCAGGCCCCTTTAAAAAGTCCTGCTCCAGCTTTCTTGTAGGTCCCTTCTGAGTACTGGGAGACTGCTGTTAGGTCTCCCCCAAAGCCTTTATTTGTCCCACCTGAACAACTCTAACTGCTCTCAGCCTGACTTCACAGGAGAGGTGCTCCAACCCTCTGTTCACTTTGTGACCTTTTCTCTGTACTCACTTCAGGAAGTCTATGTCCTTCCACCATGTGCTGGGAGCCAAAAAGCTGAGAGTTCAGTGCTAGGCATATGCTAAAAGACTAAAATCTAGCAGGACAATAGATTTAGTGGTAGCTCAGAAATACATTTGCTGTCTTGTGGCCCTCATTTATATAAGCATCATCCTCTCACAGCTGTGCGATGAGGTTCTGCTGTAATGTCCATAAGGTGTCAACAAAGCTATTTCTGCTCATTAACCAATTGTGTGGGATCCTCCCCCACATTCTCAAAGTGGAACAAACTCACATCTATGGTAAGAAGTCCTTATCCCTCCTCTTTCTTTGTTATGGAACTCACTATGCTAGCCTGGGCAGATAGCAGCATCTGGCATCTTCAGCTTTTCTATAGTATGAGGGAGCTCCTTAAAGAAACAGCTCCTAGAATCGCCTCTGCAAAGACTGCAAGTCATGCTTCCATGGAAATGTGTCAAGGAGTTGGAAGCTCGGCATTGCAAGTTTAGTATCTTCTGTTCTGGAAACTAAAACCAGACAACATCCACCGAATGCCATAGGGGATTTTATTTGGGGTATTTTGGGAATAAGGGCAAAGGGAAAGGGGGTAGTCAAGTCAAGTATGTTTTATGTTGTAGCAGACAAGTGATTCTTTGCTTTTCTTGTCCTCTGAGGAGCCTCTTAGTTCTTTTAGCAGCAGAGAGTACCATGCCATAAGAACTGTGCTCCGCAGTATGTGAGGAAGAGTGGAGCAAATTGTAATCTCCAGCAAAAGCATGCCACTGTCCCTGGCCTGGGAGATGGATACAGCAGAATACCTTTGCTCCTGCAAAGGCCAAACGTCTGTATGTTAATGGGTCAGAAGAAATCCAGACAGAGCAGCTCTGGAGTAGTTCAAGTGTTAACAAGTTAATATATTTTGTAGCAAATATAAACACAGTGTACACATAAACATTTAATACAAAGTGAAAACCATTAGATGCACCTACTAATGCACAGTTTGGGTTATTTTCAGCTCTTTCACTGAAACTTGGACACAATGCTCTTCATTTCAGTTACACATGGTGAAACTGATCTACAGCAAGCCAATCACTGCCTTCTCATTCACCTGGCAGAGACAGCACCACCTCACCTGACAGTCTCTCCAGAGGGGGATCCAAACAAACCAGGCTGTGCACATCTGCCCCACTTGCTAAGCTATACAAGAAACTAGATGTGGATTGATTGCTGCTTCTAAAGTTCAGTAAGTGCATCCTTGCTGTAAAACCAAAAAAAAATAAGGTGACAAGACAGAGAAGTGGCAATAGATAACAACATCTGCCTGAAATATACACAACACGATACAGCATTACAGGCCACACTGGCCAGTACGTTACATCTGCTTGGAAGCAAATCTTTTATTATACAAATCTGAAAAAGGAACAAATGCTCTTGCAGAGCAAAGCACAAGATTTGGTTTATGCTGAGACAGTGAACATAATAAAAATGGGAGGTTTAACACCACCTACTCTGACCAACAGCTCCTTTCACTGCCACACACATCAGCTGTTTCTCCATGGATGAGCACTCCATTCCCCACAAAGAAATGTGGTGTCTCATTCAACCACCCCCTTAGCTGCAGCTAGAATGGGAATGCAGGAAGTCTTCACAAAAAGCTACTGACTTAGAAAACGTTTGACTATTTCCTTCACAACTCCCCAGCCCTGCCCTCCCCTCCCTCCCCCCATTTTTAAAATGCTGCAAATATAAAAATAAGTCAAGTATGGCACAAAGGCAGGACTCCTTAAGAGAAGGCAAGGGATAAAAGGGACAAAAGGAAGCTTCCTCTGGCAACAGCAATGGCAACAGCAATGGCAACAAATCACAGAGAGTCCAAGAGTAACCAGTACCCTATACAAAATGAGCTTCCCTGTGTTCCAGCTCTTGGATCCTTTTTGGTCTCAGTCTCTGGTAAGTAGGCTTCAGATCTGTTGGCTGACTCTCCTCCAAGCTAGGTTTTTGTTCATTTGTGTTTTGCTCAGGATCATCTGATGGAAGTGTAGAGCTCTTAGCTAGTTTCACAGTGTTATCCTGCTGAGGCACAGAGCTAGTACTGGTTCGTGCACAAGTTTTAGCAAAAGAACCCTCTTCATTTTGTTTTGTTTTGTTAGAAGGTGGTTTATAAAATGTCCCCGGGGGTGGCTGCAATGTTCTTGGTGCCCTGAAGGCAGCAGGAGGACTGGCATCAGTACCGTTCCCTTCTGTTGCTGTTTCTCGTGACCTGACAGAAAGAGAATATGGCTTACTGGGAAGAGTGGTGTTGGCAGAGCTGTTGCCAGTGCTACAGGATGAAGCCAAGACAGCTGCATCTGTGGTCTCCAGCACTTCCCTCTCCTGAGGCACATTAGTCATGATCGTGACTGTTCTCGCTGTCATCTTGTATTGCTTGTCCCATGCTCTCTGCAGTGGCTGGGTGTCGTAACAAGGAAGTCTGTGGCAGGTACTAGCAACAGGGAGTGCCTTCACCCCTGAGACTTCTTCAATAGTGGGACTCCTGTCAAGGTGCTCTGGACTTACTGCTGCTGCATTGCGAGAATTTCTTTCATTCAGCACACATGGAGGAACCATTGGGTCTGCAGGCAGGCTCAGAGGGCGAGGGGTGGGCTTTGTCCTTGGAACCCGCAGCGGGACCTTGTTAACCTGGTGGCTAGGTTTTGCAGGAAACAAATTAATTTTGCAGCTGTCTTCACCTAAAGAAACAGATGAATCATCTCTATCTGAAGCTGGCCTCACAGCATCACCTGGAAACACACAAGGAGATAAGAGTAGATATTTGCACCAAATATGAAGACAGACAAACCAGCAAGACTTGTGTCAACAGAATATAAACTCCATTACTGATGTACCAATGGTATTTGAGTGGGGTAACACTTTAAGGTATCCCATTCACGCACACTAGGAGTATCCTATTCTACCCAAATACTGAAATGTTAGCACTGCAATAGCAGTAGGACACATACTCCATAGAGATAACCAAGGAAGGCATTAAGGAGGAAAACTGCAAAGAGACACTGTACTACGCATTCTGGCTGCTGCTTTCTCATCCCTCAATGTTTGCAGTCATAATAGGTTTCAGAATGTTGCACTGCTAATGTACAGGAAGTGACTGAACTGGTAACACCACCTAAAAATCAATATAATTAAAAGGGATCATGGAAATGTCTCTTTAACTCCTAAAGGGGATGAAATCATACCAACATTAAAACAAACCACTGCAAGAGCACAGGAAGATGAACAGAAAAGAGAAAATAATAGAGAAGATTTCAATTTAGGTTAGCAAACCTGGCTTTTTGGCAGAAGAAATGTTAATATCCAAAACGTCAGTAGCTGGTGATTCTGTCAGAGAATTACTTTTCCTCCAGCCTTCTGGTTTAGTTCCAGTAAGCAGCAACGATACACATTTTGGGGAAAAGAATGGTCAGAAGTTGTTAAATTACTGGGTATTGGTTTGCAGTGTCACAGCAGATTTCAGAACCTACAGTCACAGCACAGGGATCATAAGATAACTCTCTTCTTTTGTAAAAAAGGAAGAAACCAAAACACTGTTGTGTTCTCTTATCAAATACTTTGAGTTCTAATTCCATAAGCACATGTTTCTTGAAAGCCTTTACAAGGATTTAATGCTGTCCCTCTAAACAGTATTACCAAGCACTGATAAGCAGGTTTTATCACTTGCTGCATGCCCTATAATGTAACACATCCCCAACTGCTATTCACCTACCCCAGACCTAGCCAAAGTGCACTAACCGGTCACAGATGTATCTGCTTGTTCTTTTGTATTCCTGCTGTTGTTCGGTTCCAAAACCAAAGCAGCTGCTTCTGAAGCTCTGCTTTCACTTGCAGATAGAAGAATACCCTGTTGACAAAAGTCAGGGCAAGAAGTAAATGAGAACGAGAGGAAAGGCACTCAACAAAACCCAAAATCAACCCCCGACAAAACCCCACCACAACAACAAACAGCAGAGGTTAACAAGCACTCTGGCATGCTGCATCCCTTGACACAGAGGTTAAGTTGGCATATTGCAGCAGTTCAAGAAAAAGCCACTCACTTCTTTTACAGCAACTGAGGACTTCCTCTGCTGCCGTGGCTCCCTCTCTTCTGTTGTGACAGCAGCTCTGACTGTTTCCTCAGAATGAACTGTGCTCAGAAGTGGTTTCATGGAAACATCAAATATCTTTTCATAGTGTGTTATGAGCAGCTCCACTACTCGGGCTTGGTAAGGGTAATCCACAAGCGATGACAAAGAAACTGTAGCATCTGTCTGACGTGGCCTGATGAGAGTTGGGCCAAATATTATACCAAGGTTGCTGGCTGACATTTTATTTTCATCACACTGCTCTGTAACCCTGTAGAGAAGGGGAAAAAAAATCAAACTAAAATCTCAAGAGTCAGAGGGACTTTACTACTTCAGGAACATTTTAGATATTTAAATATTATCTTGTACCTAAAGATGCTGAAAGGCAATTAAAAAAATGCAGGTGGTAGCCAGGTAGAATTTGCTGTGCAGACCACATTTAACAGCAGCTCAGACTAAGTGCTTTCCACATAAGGATGTTTGTGTCTCGTTTGGTCAATGCTATTTGAAAGTGGCTGTCTGGGATTTCTGCAGTCACAGAGAAGAGTGACTCTCTCATTCCCAGTAGTGATATGGCAGGGGTACATTACCCATTTTTACTGGCACATACACATGAATACAATCCAGCAAGTGCAATATAACCAGGAAATTATTATTAATAGACACAAACCAAGTTTTGATTTTCTGTTCATAGCCACCGTATCACTGCCCTGTCTGGGTCATATCCTGACACACAACACACTTAGGGCCCTAAAGCCACCACTGGCTACTACTTGCTGACCCAAATGCAAGCAAAGAATCAATAATAACGGAGGTCAGCTCCTTCCCTCCTTTCTTTCCATGTCATACTCTTCTGTAACCTCAGAATTCCTTAGGCTGGAAAAACAAATGGTAGCAGAAGGAATGTCTTCTAAGGCACTTGCAACTTCTTCCTCTGGTCATCAAGAGTACAAATTTCCAAGCATGCAGCATGTAGCATTTTTTTTTCTGTGGCAGATCACATTTAAAGTCTTTTCTCACCTGTGAAGGTGTCCAATTAGGTACTGAAGAGTGTTGTAATTTGGTACAGGCAGCTGTTTGAGAAGATCTTTCATTTTAATGATGATCCTGTTTAGCTCAATACAGATTGACTGCCTTGTCCTTGATCTGAGGCTAGCTTGTTTAGCATCCGATTCCTCATTAATGTTCTGACTTTCTTTTGCAAGTGCAATGAACTCATTGTAAAGCCGAAACAAGATCAATGGTTCTGGAAGCTGAAGAAGCAAGAATATTTCAGAAGAATGTTCAAGCCTTAATTTCACCTTCTTTGTTTCCCTCCTTTTCCTTCAACTGTATCTAGCTCAGCATCTTTTCTTAGATGATATTGTTTAACTTTTGTTCAGTAGTTCAAAGCACAGTTTGTTACCCAGGATCAGATTCAACAAAAATATCTTCCCACACCTATCTCCTGAAACCTTTGCTAGCTCTCTCCTGCAACAGCTTCAAGACTGAGCATTTACCAATACAGGTACAGACTGATCTGCATATGCACTAATACCACGATAATTTATTCTTCCAGGCTTTGACAGTATATCATGTGTGGCATCAATTTAAAAAAATGGATTTTAGGCCACATAACATCTACTTTTAAATGTGATTGAGATAATCTCTAGGTATGAAAATGAATGTTAATAATAATAAACAAATTAAAAAAAAAAAAAAAAAAAAAAAGACAAAAACCTCAAACATGACCTGGCTATTTGCTTTACCTCCAGCTAGATAAAGAAAAAAAAAAAAGGAAGACTAAAGTCTGAAATAATTTATGTTAATAATTATTCTCAAATACTGTGTGTCTCTGGATTCTGTCTCAAAGTGTTTTAACTGCATATTTCTAGCACCGTTCCTACAGTTAAAGTGAACAGGTTTACCTAAAAATCACACCACCAAACTGGCTACAAAGGAAGTAGAATCATGGAATCACAGAATGGTCTGGGATGAAGGGACCTCCAAACCTCATCCAGCCCAACCCCCTCTGCAGTCAGTAGAGACATCCTCAACTAGAGCAGGTTGCCCAGAGCCCTGTCCAGCCTCACCTTGAATATCTCCAGGGATGGGGCCTCAACCACCTCCCTGGGCAATCTGTTGCAGCATTTCAGCACCCTCATGGTGCAGAACTTCCAATCTCAGTCTGCTCTGCTCTAGTTAGAAGCCACTGCCCTTGTCCTGTTCCTGCAGGCCTTTGCAAACAGTCTCTCTGCAGCCTTCTTGTAGTCCCCTTCAGGTACTGGAAAGTCACAATTAGGTCTCCCCAAAGCCTCCTCTTTTCCAGGCCAGAGGTAAGGCCAAAAGCAAATACAGTATTTGATGTCGATCCTTTTAAATTGTGAATATTCAAAATCCTGCCCAGCACCTCCAACAGCTGCCTCAGAGTGATGGATGTCATCTGCTACCTTTTAACTGGAGGTCAGTAGGCAGAGTACCTGTTCACAATTTTTCCAAAGCCCTTAGTGGTGATGATCACAGGACTGGAATGGTCATCTCTGACAGCCAGCAGAAGGAACAGGACAGGATCATGCAGTGAAGGTGCATGAACTCTGAATTCCTTTCATGGTTAACGGGTTTTCAGTGTGACTCAGTAACTTCACTGTACAACATCCCAGAATAATGCTTTCAGATACATACTAAAATTCTTTTAGACAACTCAGCCATGGAGCTTTAAAGCTCCATTCTGAAAGGAAAAGATGGACCATGTCTCCATAATCCCATAAGAAATATTTCCATAGATAGATAAGTGACAAAAAAAAAACCAAAACAACAACAACCACAAAACTAAGGAAGAGTTGGGCCCCTTCAGAAGGAAATAGGGAGCCTGATCACCCAGGAGAAGAAGGCTGAGGTACACAGAGACTTTTTTGCCTCATTCTTCACCAGCAAGGGCTCTAACTACACTGCCCAAGCTACAGAACCTAAACAGGCAGAAGAGGGAAAAAGAAAAAGCTGCCCACTGTACATGAATAACAGGTTCAAGCCCACTTAAAGCATCAGAGAGTGCATAAGTCGGTTGGACCTGATGAGATCCTGAGGGAATGGGTGGATGAATTCAGTAAGCTGCTTCTCACCACATCTGAAAAGTCATGGCAGTTCACACCAACTAGGAAACAGGCAATGTAACCCTCGCTTTCCAAATAGTGAAAAAAAGGAAGACCCAGGGCACAACAGAAGAGTCAAAGTTCTGTGTTGTGCTAGTTTGGAGCTAGCTAGAATGT
>WAAF01014008.1:0-19571 GCA_013400475.1 Tricholaema leucomelas
CAGCATCACCTGGACTCAAGTCTACTGGGCCACTGCATTCCATCCACAGCCTAAAGCTTACACCGTGGCTGAAACCTGACTGTCTCTAGAGCAGCTCAGTACCAGCATCCTGAATTTCATGGAAGAAATAGTCTTCAAACAGTGAGTACCAGGGTTACAGCTGCTCAGTTCACAGCTACTGCAGATGTTCTGTTTCAGCCACCAGCAACAGGTCATGAGGACAGATTGCAGGAGCCTGTTTCTAATGTTTCTAAAACTTTATTCTGGAATTTTGCAATCTAAGGCAGGCAGGGAGAAACCTCAGTATTGCTTTACTGTGAATCACAGAATTTCTTAGATTGGAAAAGCCCTTCAAGATCATTGAGTCCAATCATTAGTTTCACACTGACAAGTCCTTGACTCAACCAAATCCCTCAGCACAACATCTCATCACTATCAATTGCTGTGGTTGGAAAGGGCCACCAGGAGCATCCAGTCCAACCTTCATCCCAGCAGCCTTCATCACTAGACCATAGCCTCAAGTGCCATAGCCTTTTAAACATCTCCAGGGATGGTGACTCCACCCCCTCCCTGGGCAGCCTGTTCCAGTGCCTGACCACCTGCTCAGGAAAGAACTTCCTCCCAACATCCAACCTAAACCTCCCCTGATGAAACTTGAGGCCATTTCCCCTTGTCTTATCATTAGTAACTGGGGAGAAAAGACCAGCTCCAGCCTCACTACAACCTCCTTTTAGGTAGTTGTAGAGAGCAGTAAGGTCCCCTCTCAGCCTCCTCTTCTCAGGCTAAACAACCCCAGCTCCCTCAGCTACTCCTCATAGGTGATGTTCTCCAGACCTCTCCCCAGACTCGTTGTCCTTCTCTGCACCTGCTCCAGCACCTCAATGTCCCTCCTATACTGTGGTGTCCAAAACTGGACACAGTACTTGAGGTGTGGTCTCACCAGTGCTGAGTAAAGGGATGTGATCACCTCCCTGCTCCTGAAGGAAAATATGAAAGATCTTCAAGACGACTGACTGTACTTACAGGCATGCCAGGGGGGCCAGGATCACCTCTGTCTCCCTGTAATCACAATTATTTAGAAATTAATGATTAAAATCTTTGTTGTATTTTCTGACCTGACAGCTATTAAGATGGCAACCTATCTACTTCAGCTGTAATTATGCTCTAATTTTTGTTTCTTGGCACCAAGTTTCATTTAAGTGAAGAGTTATGAGAGCAATTACATTTGCTACGCATGTTTTCCTACAAGGCTTTTTTCCCCCCCACAATCAGATACTTACTGGAGGTCCTCTTCCAAAATATGAAACATACACTGAATTTCCTTTTTCTCCTTTTTGCCCTGGATTACCCTTGAAAGAAAAGAAGTATTTTAAAATGTGATCCTACATCTCTATGGAGATCAAATGATCAGTTCTCAGGCTGTGCTTTTCTGGTGCCCATACATCACTACGNCCCCTTGTTCTGCTGCTGGTTGCCTGGCAGAAGAGACCAACCCCCATGTGTCTCACTTCAAGTAGTTGTAGACAGCAATGAGGTCTGCCCTGAGCCTGCTCTTCTCCAGGCTGCACACCCCCAGCCTCCCTCAGCCTCTCCTCTTAGGGTTTGTGTTCCAGGCCCCTCACCAGCTTTGTTGCCCTTCTCTGGACACCTTCCAGTATCTCAACATCTCTCTTAAATTGACAAGCCCAGAACAGGACCACTGCAGAAGGATTTTGCAGTTCTTTTATCTAATGAGAACTTTAAAAGTAAAATTGCCTTCTGTATGCCCTCTGCTTTTAAGAACTAAGTTCCTGTGGTTGCTGTGGAGTCCTTTATAAGAAAACTTTTCCTCCCAGGCATGGCACTCTCTAAACCTCAGTCTGATCTAGTAGGAACAGATGCTATGTTCATATGTAAAGAACATATCTATTAAGACATTATTTCTGAAGCTTCCTCGTGTGAAGTTCAAATGTACTGGATATAATTGAACTAAGTTAGCCACATAACCACTGATTTCAATGAAATGGTATATTGTCTGTCATAGAATTTAACCACTTCAAAACTGTACTGGTTTCCTGATGTTACACACTGGCTGTGCAAATCCTAAAGTCAGAATGAAAGAAGGAAAGTATTTAGCTTTGCAATGGTACAATCAAAAGGAGGATTACAGCTGTCTGCAGCTGGATATAGCTCCAGTAGTCTGGATGCAGATTACAGGTCAAAGAGCAGGTGCTAGGAACACACTAAACACAGCAGAAGTTATATTTGTTTTGGCTTCTTTCACTTGTGACCTCTTCTGCACTAAACCATTTTTATTAGATTCAGTTTGTTACCTTCTACATGACATAGGTAAGGGCTTACTAATAGAAACAACTTTCTTTCCTAATTTATTGGGGAGGTAAAGATTCTACAAGGTAACAGAAATTGATGAATATGTACATAGCATTAAGTAAGATTCTATAGGACAAGATTATAAATCAGAACCCCATAAAAATGTTAGCTGCAATATACAATCCACTGCAAGAAGCTGCTTTAAAACCAAGCAGTCTACATGGAGTGGTTGGAATAGCATTCTTGTCTGCATGCAAATATGGATATTATGCCTTGCTTTTCTGAGTAGCTAATTTAATTTGCAGTGGAATTTTAGTGTGCATATCCAAAGCTACATGCTTGGTGTGTCTCCCATTCTCTGTAGGTGGCAAACACTTTTCTAGGCTTGCCAGTGAGTGTGAGTCTGGCATTGGAAGTACTTATGCTGTAATTTGTCCATGTCTCATTTTTTCCTTTATGTCATTTGACTAATTATAAAAGGGAAAACCTCTTAATCTGAAAGCCATAGTAGGGAAATGAGATAAAATTAGAGTTTGAATGGAAGTAATTTTACCATTTGAGGGGGGGGAGTGTTAATGGGTTAATTTGAGGAGTATACCAAATTAGGTTATTACCAAGTTTTGTGTTAGGTTGTGCATTTTTTGTTCTGGTTGGTTTGTTTGGTTGTTTTTCTCCTAGTTGCTGAATTATTTTTCCTAGTTGCTGAATTATTTTTCCTAGTTGCTGTGTCTTTTTCCTAGCTGCTGTATTCTTTTCCTAGTTGCTGTATTCTTTTCCTAGTTGCTGTATTCTTTTCCTAGCTGCTGTATTTTTTCCCTACTTGCTGTATTCTTTTCCTAGCTACTGTATTCTTTTCCTAGTTGCTGTGCTTTTTTTCCTAGCTGCTGTATTCTTTTCCTAGCTGCTGTGCTTGTTTTTCTAGCTGCTGTATTCTTTTCCTAGTTGCTGTATTTTTTCCTAGTTGTTGTATTCTTTTCCTAGTTGCTGTGTTTTTTTCCTAGTTGTTATATTCTTTTCCTAGTTGCTGTGTTTTTCCCTAGTTGCTGTGTTTTTTTTCCTAGTTGCTGTATTCTTTTCCTAGTTGCTGTATCCTTTTCCTAGTTGCTGTATTCTTTTCCTAGCTGCTGTGTTTTTTCCTAGCTGCTGTATTTTTTCCTAGCTGCTGTATTTTTTCCTAGCTGCTGTATCCTTTTCCTATTTGCTGCATTCTTTTCCTAGCTACTGTATTCTTTTCCTAGTTGCTGTATCTTTTTCCTGGCTGTTGTATTCTTTTCCTAGCTGCTGTGTTTTTTCCTAGCTGCTGTATCCTTTTCCTAGTTGCTGTACTTTTTCCCTGTCTGCTGTATTCTTTTCCTAGTTGCTGTGTTTTTTTTCCTAGTTGCTGTACTCCCAATAACTTCACACTGGCACCCACTGCACACTGGCTAAATCAGCATCTTATTTCTTCTTGCTAAACACAGTTGACTTTTCACATAAATTGCAGTTGCTTTTTACTGTTTCCTTTGGAAAATATCAGGGAAGCTCTAAGACTAACCAGTAATTAATCATTCAGAACTAAGACTTGTCTCCATGAAAAGTCAGACTGGGGACTAGACCTGTTCATCAAAATGTCTTTAGAGTTACAGTCATTTATATTCCTTACTGACATGAATCTATCTTTATTTGAAGAGAATTGCTAACACAACCATTTAAACAAATGAAAAATGCTTTCCATGCTAACAGCAAAAATAAACGATATTGAAGTGCTAATTCTAAACTGAAATGATCTCTCCACATACAGACAAACACCTGGGCAGGATGAGGTGTGTACAGAGCAGCCATGTGGCAAAAGTGGCACAAGAAACCAAGAGCATGATGTTGGAAGAGATCTACTAATATACTTCTGTGGTCAACCACTAAAAATCTTCAGGTGTTATGGACTGAGACTGCTTGAAGCTTCCATTTACTGTCAGTTCTGCTCAGGTATGTCCCTACTATTAAGGCCTTCAAGAAATGTCAAGTACTGGTGTGATGGTTTCCAGCTACTCCTTCTTAGATGTACTTCCAAATGGTATTAGCATTGGTGTAATTACATACAGGGTAACAAAGCAGAGTTTAACTCTCAAGGTAGGCACATACACTTTAAGGATATCTCACATTCAAGCTCAATCTGTTAAGGTACCAAGTGTCCTTCGCTGCCATTAACCTTAGTAATTGTGCCTGGAAGTTCATTGTGCAGTATATAGCCATAGCCTAAAACTCCTTTCATTTGTAGAGTTGTTAGCTGGGAGGGGAAATGTACATACAGAGCATTCAGAGAGAGCAGGGATGCCTTTCACCTACATAAGGACCTCTCGGTCCAACATAACCATTTTCGCCTGGAAATCCTGGATCTCCTCTTGAGCCATTGCAGCCATCTGGACCAGGCTTGCCCCTGGGTCCTTCACTTCCTGGTAACCCCTGGAAGACAGTTTGACACTTATTAGAGATGCACCATGATAACTAGAGAATTACTTTTCAGGAATAGACAGAAATAGAAATATAATAGATAATGTAATAGAAATAACAGAAACAGCAGACTCAGAAACAAATATCATGGATCTGGAAGAGAGGACATCTTGCAGTGGTCCCAGATTCATACTTTTTGCATTAGAAATGTTTTCTATTGTGGTTAATAGATTTTTTTTTCAAGTACAGCAAATTGTATTTTGTATATTTTTCTTTGATGCACAGCAAATATAATAGAGAGTTGCTTGAGGGACAAAGACTGAGCTCTCACTTGAGTAAAAAAAGTGATGTGCTATCTTCTCAGAGAAAGCAGCCTCTAGCCCTCTAACTACAGTCTTTGTGGCTGTAAAAATAAGCTGAAGAAATACACAGAAGTCACTTCAAGAAGGCTCATCGTAAACCAAAGAGTAAGTCACAGCTTCACTATAGCATTCAGTAATCTCAGGGATTCTGACTATGCATGCAAGCACTGAGGACATGATTCTCTAGTCCAACAAGAATAGAATAGAATCAGGTTGGAAGAGACCTCCAAGATCATCCAGTCCAATCTAGCACCCAGCCCTATCCAGTCAACCAGACCATGGCACTAAGTGCCTCATCCAGGCTTTTCTTCAACACCTCCAGGGACGGTGACTCCACCACCTCCCTGGGCAGCCCATTCCAATGCCAATCACTCTCTCTGGCAACAACTTCCTCCTAACATCCAGCCTATACCTCCCTCGGCACAACTTGAGGCTGTGTCCCCTTGTCCTGTTGCTGGTTGCCTGGCAGAAGAGACCCCAGATATGGCTTAGCTCTACTGCACGTTAGACTCTGGGCAACAGAAGCAGTGACAGTGAAGAAGAGGAGGCTCTGAGGTGATCTCATTGTGGCCTTTCAGTATCCAAAGGAGGCCTACAGAAAAGCTGGGAAAGGACTTTTTAGGCTATCAGGGAGTGACAGGACTAGGGGGAATGGAGCAAAGCTGGAGGTGGGGAGATTCAGACTGGACATGAGGAGGAAGTTGTTCAGCATGAGAGTGGTGAGAGCCTGGAATGGGTTGCCCAGAGAGGTGGTTGAGGCCCCATGGCTGGAGGTGTTTAAGGCCACGCTGGCTGAGGCTGTGGCCAGCCTGATGTAGGGTAGGGTGTCCCTGCACATGGTGAGGGGGTTGGAACTAGATGATCCTTGTGGTCCCTTCCAACCCTGACTGATTCCATGATTCTGTGATTCCCTTGGAATGTTCTTTCAGTTAAAAGGAAGGAAAAAAAAAGTTAACCTGACTACCTTAACCATCTGCAATCATATAGCTCTGTAAGTTTCATGACAACAAAAGGTACAAAGCCAAACAATTTATTGACTCTATTATTCTGCTAGAGCATCACAGAATCACAGAATTTCTTAGATTGGAAAAGCCCTTCAAGATCATTGAGTCCAATCATTAGTTTCACACTGACAAGTCCTTGACTCAACCAAACCCCTCAGCACAACATCTCATCACTATCAATTGCTGTGGTTGGAAAGGACCACCAGGAGCATCCAGTCCAACCTTCATCCCAGCATCCTTCATCACTAGACCATAGCCTCAAGCACCACAGCCACTCTCCTTTTAAACACCTCCAGGGATGGTGACTCCACCACCTCCCTGAGCAGCCTGCTCCAGTGCCTGACCACCCGCTCAGGAAAGAACTTCCTCCCAACATCCAACCTAAACCTCTCCTGATGCAACTTGAGGCCATTTCCTCTTGTCCTATCATTAGTAACTGGGGAGAATAGACCAGCTCCTGCCCCACTACAACCTCCTTTTAGGTAGTTGTAGAGGGCAATAAGGTCCCCTCTCAGCCTCCTCTTCTCAGACTAAACAACCCCAGCTCCCTCAGCTACTCCTCATAGGTCATGTTTGCCAGACCTCTCCCCAGCCTCATTGCCCTTCTCTGCACCTGCTCCAGCACTTCAATGTCCCTAGGATTTGCTCTGACTTTACAGAACCTGTAATTTGTATGGAGTAACATTAATTCAATACATACAGGAACACCATCTAGGCCAGGAAATCCAGGGACTCCAGTTGGGCCCTACAAAGAAGATGACAAAACGAAGCTGCTGAGGTCATCAATTCTTAACAAAGAATGAAAACAAGAATATGTGATGCTATTTAGCAAGAAACAAAGAACAGTCTCGTTTGTAAAATGAATTAAAAGCTGTAACATCTGAAAAACATTCCAGGGGCTTGCTTTAGCAGTAGGCCAGAACCAACAGTCACCCACACAATGGATGCTGCAGCAAAAGGCAAACGTCTGACTCTCACACCATTCATTCCCCAAAGGTTATAAAGTGACAGAGAGAAGTTGCCTCTAACTTATAAAACAAATGCTTTTTGATCAGTTAGGTTCTGTTTCCTGTGACAATATTTAACATTGTATACTTCATAGACCTAAAAGAGTTGTCTGTGGTGTTTCCTACCTTATCACCTTTTTCTCCAGCTGGCCCAGGCTGCCCATTCTCACCTCTCTGCCCTTTTTCCCCTGGTAGACCAGCTGGTCCTGTAGATCCCAAGGACCCAATTGGACCTTGAGCTCCCAGCTCACCAGGCTGACCCTGAAAGAGTCCAAAGATATGAATGTAAACTTTGCAGCAGGAGGTGACCAAATGGATAAAAACCATCTCAAAATGTCTACACACTGACGATTGAGCTTGCTGTACAGCCTGCAGATATCATGCATCAAGTGCTGTAAGAACACAATCTGCAAATTTAACAACTTGCTCAAGATGTTGAGGGACTGTGACTAAAAGGTAGAGAAGAGCAGATTGAGGTTGGATGTTAGGAACAGATTCTTTACTGTGAGGGCAGTGGAATGCTGGAACAGGTTGCCTGGGGAGGTACTTAGAATAGAATAGAATAGAATCAATCAGGTTGGAAGAGACCTCCAAGATCATCCAGTCCAACCTAGCACCCAGCCCTATCCAGTCAACTAGACCATGGCACTAAGTGCCTCATCCAGGCTTTTGGGCCTCATCCTTGCAGACAGTCAAAGCAAGGCTTGACAGGGCTCTGGGCAACCTGATCTCGTTGAGGGTGTCCCTGCTGACTACACAGGGGTTTGGACGAGATGACCTTTAAAGGTCCCTTCCAACCTAGACCATTCTATGAACTATGTTAATTTCTTTTCACCTTCACCAGGTCTCCAGCATCACCTCTCTGAAATGTCTGAACTGCAAGTCCTCCTGGCTGCTGATCTCTGAACTGCAAGTCCTCCTGGCTGCTGATCTCTGAACTGCAAGTCCTCCTGGCTCTGTCAAACGTAAGCATCACCTTCTGCGAGCATAAGATTCCACTGAGCATTGCATTTTTACCACTAGAGAAGGGGTGGCTCGTTTTAGACAAAGGAACTTTGTGCAGAGTTAGGAAAAATCATAGAATCATAGAATCAGTCAGGGTTGGAAGGGACCACAAAGATCATCTAATTCCAACCCCACCCTAGATCAGTCTGGCCAGAGCCTCATCCAGCCCAGTCTTAAATACCTCCAGGGATGGGGCCTCAACCACCTCCCTGGGCAACCCATTCCAGGCTCTAACCAGTCTCATGGGGAAGAACTTCCTCCTCATGGCCAGTCTGAACCTACCCACCTCCATCTTTGCTCCATTCCCCCTAGTCCTGACACTACCTGATGGAGAGTTCCTTCTTTCTTTTAAGTCATCCTATATGCTGATTTTATTCACCTTTTTCTAGCTCTTATTTAATGTCTTATTTAAAACTTGTGAAGCTTCCTGCAGGAAAAGAAAAAATCATTATTAGCCACCACATTTACAGAGAGTCTAAATGTTAATAGATTGTGTTAAAATAGTTTGGGAGGTTGCAGAAATTCATCTCTATATAGCTCTAATTTGAGGGTCTGTACCCACAGTAGCATAGAGACCAGCACCATGGGTTTCTGCTAACCATCCCAACATAATACATGTTCTGAAATACTTCCCACACCAACTGTTTCTTTCAGTCCATAGCATTGCTGTAGAGCTGTTTTGGATTTGTTGCAGTTTTTGTTCTGTGCTGCTAAACAACTATGAAATGATAGATTCAAAGTGCTGAATGAGGCAAGCTTTCTAATCAGACTTCACATGTGCCCCGTCTGCACTTTCACCCTACAAAACCTACGTATTTACAGGTCTCTGTTTCTCTTACTCATCTTTTTCATTCTGCATCATCATCTTTGTTTAGCTATAACTTGTTTTGTTTCCAAACTGAAAAGTGTTTTGCTTTCTTTTCAATGCACTCTATCACATGAATAACAAGAGAGCAAAATGGAGCCCCATTGAGTTCCCAAGAAAAGCAGATGGCTCTGAGACCACTTGAGGGCAGTAAAAGACATTTTGGTACAACCTGGTTTGCAGAACTGACAGACCAGACATTTATTTCTATAAATGGATTTGAAGGAAGACAAAATGACAGAAATCAAAAGTGATTGGAAGAAGATGTGTTTGATTTAGGAGTCAAATTCTGCTGGAGCAACAGGATTTAACTGCTTGCTTTTCGATGTAAACATTTCAACAGCCTCAATCTGAGCAAAATCTTATCTTGTGAACTACAAGCACAGATATTTCTTATTTATTCCCTATTTGTACTTTTAAATACCTCAGTAAGACTGGTGTGATTTGACAGTTAGACGTGAGAAGATGTACAGTAATGCATCAACCAATCATAGAATCAGCCAGGTTGGAAGAGACCTCCAAGCTCATCCAGTCCAACCTAGCACCCAGCCCTAGCCAATCAACCAGACCATGGCACTAAGTGCCCCTATCATAGAATCAAGCAGGTTGGAAGAGACCTCCAAGATCATCCAGTCCAACCTAGCACCCAGCCCTAGACAATCAACCAGACCACGGCACTAAGTGCCCCATCCAGGCTTTTCTTAAATGCCTCCAGGGACAGTGACTCCACCACCTCCCTGGGCAGCCCATTCCAATGCCAATCACTCTCTCTGCCAACAACTTCCTCCCAACATCCAGTCTATACTTACCCTGGCACAACTTGAGACTGTGTCCCCTTTTTCTGTTGCTGCTTGCCTGGCAGAAGAGACCACTGCAGCCCACCTGTCTACAACCTCCCTTCAGGTAGTTGTCGGCAGCAATGAGGTCCCCCCTGAGCCTCCTCTTCTGCAGGCTGCACACCCCCAGCTCCCTCAGCCTCTCCTCACAGGGCTGTGCTCCAGGCCCCTCACCAGCTTCGCTGCCCTTCTATGGACACCTTCCAGTACCTCAACATCTTGAATTGAGGAGCTCAGAACTTGACACAGTATTCAAGGTGTGGCCTGACCAGTGTTGAGTACAGGGGAAGAATAACCTCAATCAAATCAACAAAGAAACAGAGGAATGAGAAGGTAACCTACTACCTGCTTGGAATGGGAGCTACTATACGCTTATGCTGTCCTGGAAGCAGAACTGGATCAGCACTGGTCTTGAGGATAGGAAAAGAATCCCTACACCTACAAATAAGGACAACCTTAGGTATCCTCCTAGAACTAATGTTCCACTTGCCATTAGTGGCTCTACTCAGTTAAACCTTGACCCTGCTTCTAGTGAAGCCACTGGCAAAAGTTCCATGGCAGATTCAGCATATTGAATTTGCGATCCACAACCTCCCTGGAGGTGTTCAAGGCCAGGTTGGATGAGTCCTTGAGCAACCTGTTCTAGTGGGAGGTGTCCCTGCCTATGGCAGGGGGTTGGAACTGGATGAGCTTTGAGGTCCCGTCCAACCTAAACCATTCTATGATCCTATGAATGCAACAACACTTAGAATTTTCTTGATACCATAATTTGAGCAACATAAAATCATGCAAATTAAGGGCTACAAGTATTAAACCCTGCTGATTGTGCACCCTCGTTAACAATGAATGGACAGCGCAGGATTCTGCGTGTTTAGCTGCAGTATTTGCTTGCATGAATGGTTGCAGCCTGTCTATTGGCAATGCCTGGCACATCCCTATTGTAAAACTATTTACTGAAGTGCTTTTAAAGCAGCTATTGCACCTTTTAAATACTTAATAAGGAAAGGACAATCGTTTTAATCATTCTGAGTATAAGAAAAGTGAAAAGAATGAAACTAATAAAATCAGAGACGAGTGAAATACTACTGTTTGAACCCTTCGCTCTTCTGGAAGCAGCATGGGTTTTTTGATACACTTAGTGAGTTGGTACCATGCAAAATGCAGCATCCAGCAGCACCAAAAAACCACATACCAGGCATTTCTCAGTCCTGTTCTAAGGCCTTTGCCTTCATGCATTTTGTTGACAACGAGTTTCTGCAATAACTTTAAACTTTTAAGTTCCTCGTGTATATGCTCTGCATTCAAGAGTTGAAAGAGAATATGTGGTTTTGATGGTACTCATAAGCTGAAATACTACGATTTCTATGCTGGTTATCCACCATAACTAACCAAGAAAACACTTCCAGGACATGTAGTCCTTTAGGCTGATAAAATGTCTTCATTAGATGCTACCCTGTGAATTCGATGGACTCCATGGTTTATGTCTTCAGTAGGAGGTGGTGAAGTCATCAAGTGGAGTGACTGAATCCAGAATCCACAATAGGTTTGGCAGCTGATCCAACTCCAGCATGCCATGTGAAGCTGGTGGATTGTCTCTCTTTATTTCAGCTCAAAGACTAATAATGACTGGGAGCTTTGTTTAAGACCAAACTGATACCATGTCATAACATCTATTATCACATCTATTATTTGTGCCCATCCAATGTGACTACCACAGCACTACAGTCTCAGGACAGCTGTACAAATAAAGAGGATGAAGGTAGTCATGCTCATGTGGAAATGACAAATTAGCTCAGTTAAAATGACCAGAATATTATGCCTGCTCTGCCATCTGATGCCAATAAATTCCTTTAGGATTTCAATGCCTTGCTAATTGTCTAGGTCAGGGACTACCCATGCCAAGACTACGGTCTGTTATTTTAGCATATCCTGAGCTTGACCTGCAGTAAGCAACTGACTTTTGACAAAACAAGCCTCTATTTTTTTTTAATTAAGTATGCTTCCTAGGACTAGGGCTGCAAATACTTCAGAATCATGCAGCAAAGCACTTAAGGCTGACTGGGAAAGGCAAGAGCTAAGGTTATTTGTAATAACTTTTTTTTGGTTGCCTGAGACACCAAAGAGCACCTATTTTTTTAGAGTGCCCTGAGCCCTTAATTATCTAAAAGCAAAGGTTTTTAAAGGAACCTTTACTGGCAATCAAAAACACTGGTCCTTGCATTTAGAGTGAATGCTGTCTGGCTTCCTGTTATCAGTAACATCAGAAGAAGTCCAATTATTGCCTTTCAGTTAGGACAGTCCCTATGTTGCAGGCGATGTGGAAGAACCATTGATAGGTGAAATGCATTTACCTTCTGCTGACAGGAATGAAAATGCCCATCAGTGCCACAGAATCAACCTGTAGGCAAATAACAAAGTGCCCTTTTTTCATCTTGCACTTGGCTCTGCTTGTAACCAGCCTTTTTCCTTTCACCAGGCGCAGGACGGAGAAAGGGAGGAAGGCAGAGTGGTTTGGAGGTGAGAGGAGTGCACGCAGAGGCATTTGCAGATGTTTTCTTTTGCAGAATGCTCAGTGAAGTGGGAGCATCTGCTGTTCCTCTAGGCTCCACCCATGTCCTCTCCGCTTTTGGAAGAGCAAAGCCACAGCTTCCAGTGCTTGTAGGGGGTGTCCATTCTGTGATGCTTCCACTCCTCCACTCTAACTGTGTAGGACTGGGACCAACACCATTTTCACTGTAAGTCAAAGGCTCCAAAAGCAACCTTCTAAATGTTGAGTTTATCAAGATGAGATCAGTCTGAGAAAGCACATAAGCTGTCATTAAACCCACACTCATGTCCTTAATTGAGGACATTTTCCTGTGACTGCAGGTTAAACACTAAGGGTCAGGCACTTTGTTCTCTGATTGATCAGAAAGAACAGGTCACATAATGACTTTCAGTATTGATTATCTTGAGTTTCATGATGCAGTAGCATCTCGGTGCTTGACCTGCCTCAGCATCTGGATCTTTTTGCAAACTACTGGACAATGTTGTGCTCTTTTACCATATTTTACAGTGACCTAACTTGCTATTGGAACACAATTTGTGTGCAGTTCTGGAGACCCCAGCACAAGAAGGACATGGAACTGCTGGAGCGGGTCCAAAGGAGAGCCACGAAGATGATCAGAGGGCTGGAGCACCTCTGCTATGAGGACAGGCTGAGAGAGTTGGGGCTCTTCAGCCTGGAGAGGAGAAGGCTTCGAGGAGACCTTATAGTGGCTTTCCAGTATTTGAAGGGAGCCTACAGGAAAGCTGGGGAGGGACTATTTACACGGTCTAGTAATGTTAGGACGAGGGGGAATGGGTTTAAGCTGGAAGAGGGGAGATTTAGACTGGATGTTAGGAGGAAGTTCTTTACAGTGAGGGTGGTAAGACACTGGAACAGGTTGCCCAGGGAGGTTGTGGATGCTTCCTCCCTGGAGGCGTTTAAGGCCAGGCTGGATGAGGCCTTGAGCAAGCTGCTCTAGTTGGAGGTGTCCCTGCCTATGGCAGGGGGTTGGAGCTGGATGATCCTTGAGGTCCCTTCCAACCTAAACCATTCTATGATTCTATGACTCTGTAACATAGCACCTGATGATGCAGCTTAGTGTTCACTCTGGTACTCTACTGAAGCACAATAAATCACAGTGAAGTGCTGAAAACATTTTTCACCATGTACTTCGTCTTGGGTTTTAACCCTGTGGACCCACGGAAAGAAAAAGCATGCAGTGAGCCAGTGGGTGTCACTGTTGCGTTAAACGAACGCTGATTAGGAGAGGGTTTAGCACTGAAACACTGCTAACGGTTCAGAGATCTGCAAATAGAGTGGTTTAGACCACAAATAATTAACATCAGATTAGGTCAGAAAATTAAACTAACCCTCGCTCTGATTTGTTTTCTTGAAGCAAGTCACTGATTGGCAATTTTTGCTTCTTTCAAATCTATGAAAAAGAATGACTTTGTAGAGGTTTTGTCATTCATACCTATGAAAAAGAATGACTTGGTAGAGGTTTTGTCATTCATATCTATGAAAAAGAATGACTTGGTAGAGGTTTTGTCATTCATAGCTATGAAAAAGAATGGTTTTGTATAGGTTTTGTCATTTATATCTATGAAAAAGAATGACTTTGTAGAGGTTTTGTCATTCATAGCTATGAAAAAGCATGGTTTTGTATAGGTTTTGTCATTTATATCGATGAAAAAGAATGACTTAGTAGAGGTTTTGTCATTCATAGCTATGAAAAAGCATGGTTTTGTATAGGTTTTGTCATTTATATCGATGAAAAAGAATGACTTAGTAGAGGTTTTGTCATTCATAGCTATGAAAAAGAATGGGTTTGTAGAGGTTTTGTCATTCATATCTATGAAAAAAGAATGGTTTTGTAGAGGTTTTGTCTTGTGGGAAAGCTTGCCATTCTGCATCAAGTGCTCTTTTCAGACAGGGGAACCAAAAGTACTAGGAAAGAAAGATGCTCAAGAATAAAAGGCAGGCTAACTTAACCAGATCAAAACTTTGGAAACATGTCTAATATGAAATAAATCTTATTTACAGGTGCTGTAGCTGGATGCAGTACAAAAAGAACAGCCTGAAAGGACCCTTACATTAAAGAGATGAAAGCGATTGTGTTTCGCATGCTGGTAAGCAGTACCCATTCCCTACCAGATCAAATCCCAACTTCTGGAGCTAGACCACAGCCTAATGCTCTGCCCTGTGATAAAAAAAAACAAAACCAACAACTCTCATCTGCTCCAGGTGTGGATTTAGGGTCTCATTTCTCTGTATTTGGTTTTCTGTGGTTCTCATGAAACATAGGTGAAACACAAGAGAAATAGTATAGAAATAAATGCCTGGTCTCAAGAATCACAGAATGGTTTAGGTTGGAAGGGACCTCAAAGCTTATCCAGTTCCACCCCCCTGCCATAGGCAGGGACACCTCCAACTAGAACAGGTTGCTCAAGGCCTCATCCAACCTGGCCTTAAACACCTCCAGAGAGTGAGCAGCCACAACCTCCCTGGGCAACCTGTGCCAGTGTCTCACCATGCTCACTGTAAAGAACCCTTTCCTAACACTTAGTTTGAATTTCTCCTCTTCCAGTTTAAACCAGTTACCCCTTGTCAATAGTCCCTCCCCAGCCTTCCTGCAGGCCCCCTTCAGATACTGGAAGGCCACTATAAGGTCTCCTTGAAGCCTTCTCTTCTGCAGGCTGCAGAGCCCCTACTCTTGTAGGCTGTCCTCATAGCAGAGCTGCTCCAATCTTCTCTTTTAAAACTGTATCACAGCTACAATACTGGGGGAAATGATCAATAAGTATGAGGCAAATAATGGGAGAGGCCTGTGTTTCCCCAGATGCATGTGTGCATCTCTCTGATACTGCATTCCACTAAGCACTTGTATTTGAGAGCAAATAAATGGCTCTTACATACTGTTTTCCCAAGCTTTAAGACTCAAATAGAAATGCTGGAGATTCCATGGAAATGACTCTGCACTGGTTAGACCACACCTTGAGTACTGTGTCCAGTTCTGGGCCCCTCAATTTAGGAAGGACATTGAGATGCCTGAATGTGTCCAGGGAAAGGCAACGAGGCTGGTGAGTGGCCTCGAGCAGAAGCCCTACGAGGAGAGGCTGAGGGAGCTGGGGTTGTTTAGCCTGGAGAAGAGGAGGCTCAGGGCAGACCTTATTGCTGTCTACAACTACCTGAGGGGTGGTTGTAGCCAGGAGGAGGTTGCTCTCTTCTCTCAGGTGGCCAGCACCAGAACAAGAGGACACAGCCTCAAGCTACGCCAGGGGAAATTTAGGCTTGAGGTGAGGAGAAAGTTCTTCACTGAGAGAGTCATTGGACACTGGAATGGGCTGCCCAGGGAGGTGGTGGAGTCGCCGTCCCTGGAGCTGTTCAAGGCAGGATTGGACGTGGCACTTGGTGCCATGGTCTAGCCTTGAGCTCTGTGGTAAAGGGTTGGACTTGATGATCTGTGAGGTCTCTTCCAACCTTGGTGATACTGTGATACTGTGACAGATTGCTACTGCATACTGATGCCAGAAGACAGACCTAAAGTATGAAATCCACCATTCTTATCCTGCTGCACTGAGATCTACCCCAGCTGACTTTCTGCCCTATCTCTGACAATCCCCAGGCTTAATGTCTCTCATGAATGCTTACTCCTCACACCTCATATGCCACAAAAAAGGGAGACCTTCCTCTTAGGTTTCTGTTTGCTAGGTTCAGTCCTAAACTGGTATGAAATGAGGCCACTTAACTTCATCTGCAAAAGGACAAATGTTGGTCTTGCTGAGTTATATTTACCATTCACTTTGCTCCAGGCATTTCACATGATCTCATGGGAGCTAGATCAGGTTGGGTCATGAATAGACGCTTGCTTTCTAAATCTACTTAACTCTATAAACAAAGCCAAAGGAATTGAATAGGATCAAACTCTGGGGTCGGCACAGGACAGGTTTACAATCAGGCATTGCTAACTGCAAACATTTTAACTGTCTAACTTGTCAGGGCAGCCAGCATTTTTGGAGGTCACTGATACAATACTGCAGAGGTTAGCAAGGAAACTACTTCCCAAATTAGAGGAGGAGGAAGAAGAAATAGAGGAAAGTTTTCACTACCTTTTGGACCTGTCAGACGAAAATTAAGATCATGGACTTTGTGGGAGACCAAGGATGAAGAGGGAGGAAAAAAATCTAAACCAGTGAATTTGCTGTTTGCCTCTAAGTAAAAAAAGACTGACTGCTACTGTCTACTGGAGGACCATACCTCTTGAGTCAGAAAGAAGACGCAAGAGAAAGTCTTAGTTTTTGCAGGCTGGAACTAAAAATCAAAGAATCACAGAATCAGCCAGGTTGGAAGAGACCTCCAAGATCATCCAGTCCAACCTAGCACAAGATCATCCAGTCCAACCTAGCACCCAGCCCTAGCCAGTCAACCAGACCATGGCACTAAGTGCTTCATCCAGGCTTTTCTTAAATGCCTCCANTATCTCAACATCTTCTTGAATTGAATTGAGGAGCCCAGAACTGGACATAGTACTCAAGGTGTGGCCTGACCAGTGCTGAGTACAGGGCAAGAATAACCTCCCTTGTCCTACTGGCCACACTGTTCCTGATACAGGCCACATAGTGCTTACATATAAGCACATATGCACACTGGAAGTGTATGTACTTGCACTAAAGACTTGCTCCACTCATCTGTCTTTTCTATAGCTCTTAAACAAATACATATTAACACACAGTAAGCACAAAGAGATTTAACAGCATGATTTAATATTGTCCTATGGAAGAAAGAGTCTTGTTTGAGTCGTGACATGATATCAAGAGATAAGTAAGAGAATGTAAAACTAATTCCAACAAGGCTATGATGCCAGTTAAACAGAAGTTGAATTTTCATTGTGAGGAGGACAACTGCAATGACCTCAGGATGGGATATATTACTAGCAGTAGTAAATACAATGTTTATTTGGGTGGTGATTTCTTGCTAGGTAGTAGTAGTGCAAACTTTTTTATAGCACAGTTATTGAAAGTTGAGGGGAATAAAACCCACCAGGTATACAAGCTCTTCTAAACCTAGTACAACAACCACTGCATAAGTATCCTGCTTTAATATAAATAGTAAAGTTCAGACATTTGCTTCCACTTTTCCTCCAGCTTGCCTAATTTCATTATGTTCAGTATGGCCTAGGTGGTTTCCTTTTCTTACCATCATGGTCATCTGCGCTCTAGCTAACGCCTCAAAGATCTTTTCTACTTACAATGGAGAAGGCTTTCTATGATGACAAGTAAAAGAGTTTCAAATGGACAACTAGAAGGCAAAGTCCTGATTCCCGTGGCATTCAGTCAGCTGAACAGTGTTCTTACGCTGTCCTGGTAACCACAGCTTTAACTAATCGCACTTCAACTGCACTTCAGAAAACAGAGGGGAAGAAAAAGCATTATGCCAGAATGCCAAGGGCAGCAGGGCAAGATTTGAGGTCCTAACTTCCTATGGAAAGCATATGACAGTCATGCCAACCACTCAACTCCTAAACCTAAATATATTAAGGCAGTGAATTTTGAATGTGTATTCTCTTATTACCCTATTATTTTTACTGGTTTAGTGAGGAGATGTTAAGAATAAAGGCTGCAGCTTTGCCATACACAGATTACAATCTTATTAGTTTTACAAAATGTAAAGAAACTTCACTTGTCACTGTTAATTACCAATAAACAAAGCTGATTGCTAGCAGCTCTATGGCTTTTGTTCTACTTTAATTGTTACAGATGGACTCTAAATCTGCTCCAAAACCAGAAATAACATTTAGTCACTAGAGTAGCTACATTTCCAGTGGGCAATGCTTCCACCAAAAAGACTGAAAAGGAAAGTAACATTCTAAAATTAGTAAAGTGGCAGCATCATCAAATGCCTCTGTTTGATATGTCAACAAAAATCTCTAAATTGAACTAGCAAAAATATTTTTCTCAAAGTCTGCTGACAAAGTGAAACCCTTATCAGATGGGCACACCTTAACTTTGAAACTCTATAACTGCTGTTTTATCAGCAGATGGATATCCTGGCTGCTCTAAAAATCCTCTTTTCTTTAGTGTGTGGGGAAGGAGGTAAGGAATTGACCAGTAGCAGTGTGCAAAACAAACCACTTAGGTTCTTATTCAGCTGTTAAACTATCATTTTTAAGTGGAACATATGACATCTACCTAGCAAAGCCTACATTATGATTCATTGAGCATCTTTCATATGGATCCTAATTCCTCTTCGTTCAAACAGGTGTCTTACAAACAACACTCTTTGCTAAAGAGCATCTCCTCCAGTGCATTTCTTAGGAGAGGTAAAAGTTAACAGAAACATTCCTCTGAAACTGAAACTTCATTTGTAAGAATTCAACCAAAAACAAAGACTCAGAATAACATAGGAATGGTCATGTTCCAGCTAGTTTCATGAAGGATTTGGTTGTAGTTCTTGGAAGTGTTTGAATACCACATTTAATCTGGTCTGACTCTGTGTGTCTCTAACACAAGTGATGCCTTAGTAGTCCAACAATGCCCTTGCTCCTCTCTTAGATTCCACGTTCAGTGGAAGATGATGAAGGGAATATCATGCATCTGACTCGCTGCAGTAAGAGATTACAGAAGAAACACAAAATAGAACATAGGTGGTCTGGTCTATGTGCATCAGTATAACTCGGTAAGTACATTGATCTGGACCAGGGGATTATGTCCAGCATCAGTAAGTTTGCAGATGACATCAAGCTAGGAGCAGGTGTGGATCTGCTGGAGGGTAGGAGAGCCCTGCAGAGGGACCCTGACAGGCTGGGTAGGTAGGCAGAGGCCAATGGGATGAGATTTAACAAGGCCAAGTGCAGGGTTCTGCACTTTGGCCACAACAACCCCAAACAGTGCTACAAGCTGGGAACAGAGTGGCTGGAGAGCAGCCAGGCAGACAGGGACCTGGGAGTGCTGGTAGATAGTAGCTGAAGATGAGCCAGCAGTGTGCCCAGGTGGGCAGAAGAGCCAATGGCATCCTGGCCTGGATCAGGAACAGTGTGGCCAGTAGGACAAGGGAGGTTCTTTTTCCTCTGTACTCAGCACTGCTCAGGCCACACCTTGAGTACTGTGTCCAGTTCTGGGCTCCTCAATTCAAGAGAGGTGTTGAGGGACTGGAAAGTGTCCAGAGAAGGGTGACAAAGCTGGTGAAAGGCCTGGAACACAAACCCTATGAGGAGAGGCTGAGGGAGGCT
>WAAF01014008.1:19624-50197 GCA_013400475.1 Tricholaema leucomelas
GGTTGATTCTACACTGACATAGCTCACTCAGATGCTGCCTTTCTCACTCAGCCTGTGCAAAGCCCCCAGTACTGCAGTTGGTTTAACGCAGATAAATAAGGACTTGCTAACTTTGAGGGTGCTGTAAGGTTGACTTTCCAGCAGGTCTGGATGAGGTTATTGTTCCACTGTCTTTTGTCAGTAAGGACATGAATTTTCTACAGTCTTTTTGTGCTTTCAGCAAATGTTTGTTGAGAGGGCAATTAATCTTTAATTTTAACAGCTAGCTTGTGCTAATTAGTGAATAAGACAAAAATATAGTGCTAGGCAACCAAATGTATCCTGTTGCCTTTATCTCAGCTTCTCTACAGAGAAAGATTATTTCATAAACTGAAATGTTAGACTTGCATACTATATAATGCCAGAGGCTTTCACTGATCATTTGTTTCTTTCACTTTAAGGAAAGGATCGAGGACGACACAAAACTCTGAGCACTCAGCCTAGAAGCAGACTTCAGACAACAACAGCAGATAAAGCAGATGTTTTGCATTCTAGAAAGCTAACAATAAGGTAAACAATTCTTTTGTTTTGTAAGGGGTTGTCTTCACAGAAGCTGGGAAAGCCAAGTCAGTGTGTCAGAGTGTAAAGGCAGAATGCAGCAAAGTTTAGAAATCAAGGGGAAAAAAAAGATTAAGTAATCCTATAGGAAATAATTCATCACCATACATCAGTGTAGAAAGTGTTTGCCCTTCAGTGTTTAGTTATGTCATATGTAAGGTAAGGTCTGCTGAGTACTTTTACTTCTTGCATATTGATTAATAGAAATAATTGTATGAAATATAAACTTATTACAGTGGAGAGACTTTATCCATCAGGATGCATGTACTAAAAGAATCATAGAATCAGTCAGGGTTGGATTGGACCACAAGGATCGTCTAGTTCCAAGCCCCCTGCCATGGGCAGGGACACCCTACCCTACAGCAGGCTGGCCACAGCCTCATCCAGCCTGGCCTTAAACACCTCCAGGAATGAGGCCTCAACCACCTCCCTTAGCAACCCATTCCAGCCTCTCACCACACTCATGCTGAACAACTTCCTCCTCATGTCCAATCTGAACCTACCCACCTCCAGCTTTGCTCCATTCCCCCCAGTCCTGTCACTCCCTAAGCACCTAAAAAGTCCCTCCCCAAGCACCTAAAAAGTCCCTCCCCAGCTTTTCTGTAGGCCCCCTTCAGATACTGAAAGGCCACAAGAAGGTCACCTCAGAGCCTCCTCTTCTCCAGACTGAACAGCCCCAACTCTTTCAGGCTGTCCTCAAAGCAGAGCTGCTGCAGCCCTCTGAGAATCCTCATGGCCCTTCTCTGGACACACTCCAGCATCTCTACATCCTTCTTGTAATGGGGGCTCCAGAACTGGATGCAGTACTCCAGGTGGGGTCTCAGTTGAGCAGAGTAGAGGGGGAGAATCACCTCCCTGGCCCTGCTGCCCACACTTCTCCTGATGCAGCCCAGGCTCTGGTTGGCTTTCTGGGCTGCAAGTGCACACTGCTGGCTCATGCTGAGCTTCTCATCCAGCAGCACCCCCAAGTCCCTGTCCTCAGGGCTGCTCTCCAAAGCTGCTTCAGAAAATAGTACAATTCTCAGACTTGATAGTCTGAGATTAATAGAGATAATTGCTTGAAATATAAACTCTTATTACAGTGGAGAGACTTTATCCAGCAGCATGCATGTACTTCAGAGCTGTTTCAGAAAGTAGTACAATTCTCAGACTTAGGTTTGCATAATGACCTTGAATTCCTTTTGACACTTATACTGCATTTCTCTTTGGCACTTAGGTTCAAGCCCGTGGCAGTATTTAGAGAACTAACTGCAAATGCATGAATCATGGTTTAGTTTAGCCATAGTGGGAAGGAGAGCTTAGGAAAGGCCTATAACATCTGCTGTATTTACCACTGACTGACTATAGGCATGTGATTCAGAACCTCCAGGCTACTGACAGAAAACCAGAACCAGGGAATTTTCCTCTTGTTTCAAAGTCAGATGGTTTGAACTGTTACTTCAGATCAGGTTTTTGGTATCCAAAACAGTTTATTCAGTAGTGCTGAGAGATACTGCAGTGCTGCTGGTCAAAATACTTTTTCTGGGATGCCCTTTTGCTAACACAGTGTTACAGAGATGATGCATCCTAGGCCTCTGTCATGAAAGCCCTACAGCGTGGGGGACTTTGGTGCAGACATAATCCTAGATGATTAGGATAGGATCCAAGGACACCAGGGCAGCAATCATGACACAGCAAAACATGCAGCTAACTGCAGCAGTACGGAAGGAAAAGGTGTGTCTTGCTCCTGTGGTCGGTCAGGTTGTGCATAGATGGGGCATGCAGCCATGCTGAACCATGCTGAAGCTTTCTAACCCTGAGCTTTAACACTGTACTTTGACATTGAACAAATCCCATAGCTAACTGCCAGTTTTTCAATTGTTCACTAATCAGGACAGGTATTTAAGTAAGTCCTTTCTTCACACAATGTTTAAATTGCTTGCTATCACTATACAGATCTCGATACCCAAGATGAGAAATGAGTCATCATAGAACCATAGAATGGTTTGGGTTGGAAGGCACCTCTAAAGGTCATCTAGTTTGACCCCACCTCCAGTAAGCAGGGACATCCTCAACTAGATCAGGTTGCCCAGAGCCCTGTCGAGCCATCCCTGGATTCTATTTTGTTTAACACAAAGCAACATGCAATTAACAACTTTCATGTTTAATATGAAGATCCCTTGGCCTGATTCAACATTTTATTATTACTACAAAGGAAAGACAATTCAGGGTGGGTTTTTTATTATGGGTAGTGCATTAAGCTGGTAGAAAACAAGCACAGATTTCTAAACCTAATATGACCTTTGTGTAGCTCAAAGAATCCTTAACACAAAAAGGCACCACAACTCTTATAAAGCCAATCCACATGCAAACTTCTTTACAGTTTTAACTCCCTCTGATGAGTTGTACTTCTTACTAGTGAGAGAATTATGCTAGTTTGCTACAGTCAGACTAATTTATGTCTGAATATTGATTTACTGATTTGTACCTATCAAACTGATTCTAAAGAACAGCTATGTGCATGAAATTAACAGTATTTACAACAGCAATGATCCTCAGTTGTAACCATCACTTACTCTTGATCCTTTTTCTGGAAAGCACCGACAAACTGAACAATCCTGTCCCCCACATGGCTCAAGGTATGCATATCCTCCCTGGAGAATGAAAGTGTATGGATCTATCAGTACACAGCAGACAGCAGTCACTTCATTAGATATACCTACTTGACAATATCAGCCAATTAGATACATTTTAAGGCAAGAGATTTGGCTACCCTTGCATACTCACAAGGCAAATTCCTTCTGATGATGCAATTTGCCGTAACAGGAAGCATCAGAATGTTGTGTGGCTCTTCAGCTGGGCACACATAAACCATTCAAAATACTTGCTTAACAGAATGCACACATCAATACTATATTTAAAAGCCTGCTTGGACCTCTTGTCATCAGAAACATGCTGATAAAGTAGAAGCAGTAAGCAAAAGCCTGTTAGAGTTGCAGTGCATCACCTGCAAGTGTTGCTAAACATGACAGCTGAATACAACTAAGGAAATAGCTGCAACCAGTATCAGAATCTAATTTCTAATCATGTGACATTTGTAACTCACCACACTAGGCTAGGACATTTTTAAACTACACTTAAAAAGGCAAACCAGGATGAACAGCAACAAGCCCACTTGGTGATAAAACCTTGCATTTCATTGTCTATTAAATGAGAAAAGTACATGCAGGGTGTAGTTATGCATTGCCTGTCATTAATGTACTTACTTCTTCCATGGAAGTTTTCTGTCCTCTTAATAGCAAAGAAGTGACTACTTTGTTTCATTTAATTGCAATGAACTAAAAACCATATTTGAAGAGAAACTAAAGCACAGCAAAATGCAAATTCAGTAGACTGCTTGTGTGGTAAGTGAACATGATTTTATGAGTTATCTTTTCCCCCAAGTGTAATATTAAGCTTGCACCAATTACACATACTATATAAACCCACCTATATGGTTGGTGACATTATTTTTTCCAGCAAAATTGTGTAAATGATCATAGTTTATATGAAAAAGATGACAAGAACTTGAAGGATTTAAGAATAAATTAGGCAAACAAGTAAAAAGTGATGCAGGAAAATTTGTGGGTTTCATTTTTATCAACTTCAACATTTTTTTTTTGTCGCTGGCTTTAAGAACCAACAGAACACAATAGGTTCATACTTTGGTTTTTCAAGGAGAAAACACTGCCAAACAGTAGATAAGGAGGAAAATTCTGTTCTTTCTAGCTACAATATTTTCAGAGCATCTGATACTCCCAAAGTTCAGAACAAGAGGGTGTGATGGTCTCTCCCAGGCTGTTTTCTCTTTGGCACACCGGGTTTCCCACGGAATTACCAATCTATTCCACACTCACCCCTCACCTAGTTATAAAAAACTTGTCTCTGCAGAAATGTCAGTGGAATGCAAGTTTCCACTAACACCTAAGCTGTTACTCTTTGTTCCAAATCAACACATTTGGTTTAAAACATATTTCAGTTTTCAATGGTTCAAGTAAAAAGGGATGAAGAAAAAAAAAACCCTAAAACAAAACCCCAAGAGCTTTCAAATATTTGAAAGAAACAAAGAGAACAGACTTGAAGTTTTGGTGAGGGTGATGGAAAGATAATGGCAACACAGAGGACAGTACAGAGAGGAAGATAAAGCAGATATTGACACTGTATGATATGTGAAACTTGGGCTTTGGAGAGATGGGAATGTACAGGGAGGGTTGATGAAGATATCAAGGGCTTGGACGCTAGTCTGATGTATGCTGTAATGCAGAGCCACTGAAAGGATGAGTCAGTGCAAGAGAGTGTGGTTTTATGTGCAGCTCCATAAAAGGACTTCAAGATGCCAAAGGTAAAATCTAGAAGAATCCAAAAGAGAAGACTGCTAGTAGTTAAGCTGAGCAACAGGAACAGAAAGAAACCTCACTGGTTTTGTACAGAACTGCAGGTGATTTAGGTGTTTGTAAAGTGTCACTTGTTCGAACCATACCATCCTGTCCTTAACCTGCCAAAAGGAAATACCACTGTCACTTACCCCATCAGCTTCTTTGCCTGAAAAAACAACCATCAACCACCTGATGGAAAAGAAGGAGAAAGCGAAATTAAAACTAAACTTCCAAGATCCAACCTGCACAAAAATGCAGCCTCTAAGTGTGTACACATAAGTAAATCCTATTTGGAGTAATTATATTTCTAAGGGGTATGCACCATCACAACCTGGTTGGCATGTGCCATGTGTTTGTCTTTTTGTATTTGTGAGGCTGAGCACAAATAGACATGAATAAAACCAGGTAAAAAACCTTGTAGCTTCCTCCTTGTAACCTGTTTCAAATCCCACAACTAGGAATGACCACAGAGGAACCATTCTAAGCAGACTTCTTCATTTCCATGGACATCACGAGGTGAAGACTGTGCAGAAGTGGAGGTGATCCACTCCAAAATGACTTAGTTGCTGCTGTTTGATTTTGCTCAGAGAGCGTCAGGAAGCAGGGAGCAAAGCAGCACTCAGCAGACACACAATTTTAGAGCAGCTACTGGGAAAGGCCAGGGCTAGTGATGGATTACAAACCTGAGATCATGTCTTTCATTATTTCTACATTAAAAAAAAAAGGGATGAAAAAAGGTAGCTCAAAATTTCTGCAGTGATACAACAAAAAGCATTATTATTGATATCAACATTATTATTATCAATGAGAATAAAGATGATTGTGAAGTGATAAATTAGATACGGTCATTTACAGGGCTCTGAGCCACCTGATCTAGTTGGGCATGTCCCTGCTTACAGCAGAGGTGGTTGGATTAGATGACTTTTAAAGGTCCCTTCCAACCCAATGCATTCTATGATTCTGTACCTACTGTCTATTACTCTCCTGGCTGCAGTGAAGCTTGTATCAAAATTACCCCAACCCTGCAAATATTTAGGTATTTATTAAACATCCTAAAGTCCTATGAAGGTCAACTTCCTTTTTTCTTTTCCTTTGTTATTCATATGGTCATTTGGTCATTTCTTTGGAGCACTAAGAAATGTGCCAGCAAACTCATGTATAATCTCCCTGATTATTAGTTAATCATAGACTAATTAATCTGCAGATTAGCCTGGATAGGCACTGATACATACTGATCAATTTCACATTTTAGACCTTTGCACAATTGTAATGGAAACCTGATGATGCTGTTCTTGATGCACACCTCTGCAGTGTCCTCTTTTCCCTGTCAGCTGTTTGCCAGCGTTCTTTGTCATTTCAAAATCCAGGGCCTCCTGAAGCCAGACAGGTACTGCCTACAAACTCATTTCAGCACAAAACTGCTAGAGGCAAGTTATTCACAGGGCCACACAGGAAAAAGGCAAGAAGCCTTGAAGGGCTGTCTGGGTTAGCAGGCAGCTATGTTGGGGAACATCTAAATAACTGGGTTTGCACAGACCAAATAAACTTGAAAAAGATATTGAATCAGGCACATTAGCACAACAGGAGAGTCCCTATCACAGTGGCTGCCAGGTTCAAGTAAGATACATTTGCTGGGACATCAATCTTCCATCAGTTTTCAGAGATTCCCTCACTATCAGGAAGAGCTTCTACATATTTTGGATGGCCCATTCCTGAAAAGACTGGTGCAAGTAGTTTCATGAAGAGGTAAAACTGGACTGGTATTCCTAGAAGACAGGATTTTTTTTGCCCTAGAGAAGGACTTACTCACTGATCTCCCTTCACCAGTCAAATAATTCCAGGACATGATCATTCTAATTTCACATCTCTCTACAAAGAAGTCCTGACACAGCTTCTAGCAGGTATATCCATCAGAATCTCTATAAGTTTTCTTCATGCCTTTCATCATCTGCAAAATTATCCTGGGACAGGCATTCAGCTTTGAGATGGTCATTACTTTCTTTTTTTTTTTTTTCCCCTGCAAATATGTTCACCACTAGGAATATAGAATCACAGAATCAGTCAGGGTTGGAAGAGACCACAAGGATCATCTAGTTCCAACCCCCCTGACATAGGCAGGGACACCCTACCCTAGATCAGGCTGGCCAGAGCCCCATCCAGCCTTGCCTTAAACACCTCCAGGGATGGGGCCTCAACCACCTCCTTGTGCAACCCATTCCAGGCTCTCACCACTCTCATGCTGAACAACTTCCTCCTCATGTCCAGTCTGAACCTACCCATCTCCAGCTTTGCTCCATTCCCCCTAGTCCTAGGGAATATCTTTCCCTTTAAAGCAGACACACAATTACAGTTCCTCTTTCATATTAAATAGTTGAGTACCTGTAATTTTAAACAGTAAAATAAATTACCAACTAGCAATCTGAATCAAACCCAATAAATTGTAGGCTTATCAGATACAGAACAGGCCACAAATGATTTAAGTGCTGGTTTATTAGTGTGAAATTGATAGGAATATATATCTCAGTGACTCTAGCTAAAAAAATGTAGTGATCTGTGAAACTCACCAGGCAGCTGTGATAAGCCACTTAATCCATTCAAATGAATCCTTTGTTAACGCCATTCACGCTGCTCGAGGATCTGTACATGCAGCACTTTTTTCTTTCTTTTATTTGTTTAATATTTTTTTTTGGTTAACTAGCAGGTCTTCTCTTTCTTCCTGTTCATGGATGGGCTGTGAACACTGTCTCATACTCCTGTCGTTTTGCCTTCTCAACCTGTTTATATTAAAATATACACATCTGACGTACAAACAGGAATAATTAGCAGACAATCCGAATAAGCTCTATATGCATGAAGAGATGGTAGTCATAGAATCATAGGATCAGTTAGGGTTGGAAGGGACCACAAGGATCAGCTAGTTCCAACCCCCCTGCCATGGGCAGAGACACACTACTCTAGACCGAGCTGGCCAGAGCCTCATCCAGCCTGGCCTTAAACACCTTAGTCATTTTATTCCTAATGGAATTGATTTTGAACAAGCATTCTCAAACCTCAGGTCCCAAAATTCTCAAAGGCCAGATAGGGGGAATTCTGGCACTGGTTATAACCCAGGTAGTTAGTTTCTAGATAAGGACCGAGAAGCAAAACAATGTCGTTCTTGGGGACTCAGATAAAATAAGACCACAGGATATGAGCCAGAGCTGTAGGCAGACACACAGCAACCCTAACTGTATTCTCCATAGATCCTAAGAAACCAACATCATCTATAAATCAATCAATGGAGCCTCAAAGTCAAGGATTCAAAACTTGGCAAATAAACATTACTCAATTTTGTACTCAAATGTACTCGAATTTGTTGTGCTTTTCTCATGTACATGAATAAGATAGTATTTTAAGTACAAAATGCTCTTTCCCATAGCATTTCTGCCTCATTCATCATGGATATATTCCACACTTGGCATCCTTCTCCTTAAGCCCTATTTTTATTTTACAGTGTTGTTGGAAACTTTGCACTTTACATTAAATTCCTACAGCCATAAAGCCCCCTGCAAAAACGATCTGTAAAAAGAGAAAATACTCTTATGCTGTTTTACCACAGAGAACTGAGAAAACAAAACCAAAGGTACAATTGTTAAATATCAATTACTGTGAAACAAGCCAAACTTTAGTCTGTTGCAGCTCTTAGTCCGTAACTAGATCACACACAATTACCATCCAGCTGGGCCACTCTGCTCAGCAGCCAGTTGCTGTGGGTCAGGGAAACAGGTGGCACTGGGCTGGAAGAGGACTGCATTTTTAATGCCCTGTCTTTCTGCTGTCTGGCCCTTGCTAGAACTTTCCCACATTTGCTTTGACTTTGCTGTCTTCTTGCTTTCAGTCTTCCACACAGGGTTTTCATCACTTAACCCTGACTCAGTACCTTCTTAATACATCAGTACTTAATTCAATAGGTGCTCTGCATNCCCAGGTCCTGCATGTTTTCATTTATCTCTCCTAACAGTGGTTTGCCAGCCTTCTGCTTCTTGTTCCAGCATTTCTTTGGCCTAGCATACAAGAGCTGTCCTTTTCAGTACTACCTGCTTTTCACAGTGAGTCATACTGCTCATCTACAGCTAAACTTGCACCACTCCTGAGGACTTCTCTTCCACTGCTATCTCACTTGCTCTGACCTTGTCTCCTTGTTTTCACTTTAGTGTAAATGAAACTCTGCTACCCTCTAATACCAGTTCTTCCAGTGTTAAATTGCAGTGGAAGACTTGGGTACTTAGAATTTATAGGTACCTAACGGCTTATAAACAATTGTAGGGCTCATTTTTGTCCTTATTAAAGTATTTTGTAATGTAAAAAATGTAATACTATTACAGTCAACAGGCTTACAAACCTGACAAATAAAATACATCAGTTTATCTCAAGGTATTTCCCTTACACAGTCATCATCAATCTGGCTTGAATCTTCCCCTTTCTCCGTATACCTTCAGGGCCAAAGTGATAACATCTGTGATGATGTACAAGATCTTTGGTACTGAACACACTTCTCTGCTCTTCCAGAGGTGTGCTCTTGCTGCTAGTACAAAACTTCTGGGAAAAGCAGCCTCACTTCTAGCTTTCACAGTGGATTTCAGAGGGAGTTAACAGCCAACAACTGGCTCTACTCTCATGCCTGTAAGAAAAGCTGTTTTACAGAGCTCAGTGGTTGGCTTTACGCTCACGAAAGGCTTTAGATTTATATCTTGTGACTAGTTCTCAATGGATTTATACAGATAGATTATATTGTTCTGTATTCTTGTTGTTTCTTATCACTTACTGACACCTGCAATGCAGGATTTCCTGCAAAGCACTCAAGACCACTGCAGACAGTGCAAGATCACTGTGGCTGACCTGGCCAACACATTTGCTGTCTGTGCCACTTCAGAACACCTTTAACATGCAGTACCTTCGTCAGTAACATAAATGTGATGAACTCTGCATATTAGCAACACTTCACAAGTCACACTTCCATTGACAAAGCGTTTCTAGCATACTGAGCTATGTGGAAAACCAGGGAAGAAATGCTTCTCGTCGTTTCTGCCGCGGGCAGCACTTGGTCCCTTCTGGGACTTCGTGGTCTCCGCTGTCCCATTAAGAAACACTCGAAGATGGAGCTGCCGAAATGAAAACCCTGACTCCGGAGCGACTCCGGAGCGCCTCCGGCAATCCCTGTGTGGCGCTGAGGAGGGCGAGAGCGGTCGGCAGCCTGCCCCGGTACTGCCTCACCAGCGCACTCTGCGCCGCCGCCTCCCATCTCGCTCCTGCCCCGGCTAACCGATCCCGTCTCTGCTCCGGGCCACTGCGGGCGGGCCCAGGCCGTGGCGGTGCCCGAGCGGGTCTCCGGTCCCGCCGCGCCACCCCGAGGCTCTGGCCAGCGCCTGACACCTGCGTCCTCACGGTTGCGCGGGACTGAAACGGTCCCGTTCCCCGGAGCACCTCCAATCGTCCCGTGACGGGGGTCAGGCACCGAGCCCGGGCGGGACGGGCGCAGGAACTCGTCAGGAGCGCAGGTGCCGCCGTCCGAGGCTGCCCCTCCGCGGCGCTCACCTCAGCTCCCAGGCGGGAAAGCCCCCTGCTCCTCACTTCACTCCATGCGCGCTGAGGACGGACGGACGGTGCCTTCCGGCGATATCCCAGGCAGGAGACACAGCGATGAGAGGCGAGAGGAGACGGGCGGCCTGACCAGCCCCGCCGGCCCCGCCCACGTCCCCACCCCAGGGCGCCGGGAGCGCCGAGGCGGGTGCGAAGCGGCAGCCCCCAGGCCAAAAGCTGGGGGCAGAGTCCAGGCGGCCTAAGCCCAGTTCCGCGGGACGCCGCGCAGCCAGCGCCCAGCACGGAGATGGCCAGTGGGGGCTGCCCTGGCCGTCCAGTGCCGCCGCTGCTGCAGCTGCTGCTGCTCGCCCTGCTCTGGCCGGGCCGCGCCACAGCAGCGGAGGTGAGTGAGCTCGGGATGGAGGGTCCCAGCGTGACTGACATGAGTGCGGGGTGGAGGGGCTGAGGCGGGGGCCGGTCGTGCGGCGTCCCGCAGCCTTATTTGGGACAGAGTGGGGCTCATTCCCTCGTCCGTCTCTAACCAAACTCGCTACCTTTCGGTGTTGGCAGGTTCTGAGAAAGGAGCGGCGAATTTAGGGTATTTGCGTCACTTACATCGCAGCCGGGCACGGTGAGGTCTGTCCAGCTCAGCTCTGCGGTACCGTTACCTCACGGCGCTGCCGGGAGAGAATGAGGGAAGGTGAGGAGAGCCCCGCACGGGGCTCACCCTCACCGCCCGCATCCTCACCGCCCGCATCCCTGTGTTGGATAGTGGGTGCGAAGAGGAAACATCCCTGATGGGATGGAGTCTTAGCCCCGACAGCGGCTGGGAGGCCTGGCTGGTGGCTGCGCTTCTCTCCGCGGGAGGTGGCTGGTATGGGCAGTGAGGATTGGACTGGTGCTGGGTTCGGATAGTCTCTGAGGCGAACACTTAGAGCAGCACTTCTCGTCTGGACCATCTGTGCTGCCCTCGCTACAAACTCACCTCAAAGTTTGTGTTTCAGGTGTAGTGATCGAGTGCACATCACCTCGTCTTTGCTGCCCCTCTTTTCCTCTCCAATTACGACATTATAAGGGCTGTATATTCCCAACAGGGAGAGGAACAGTCAGCTGTGAGGGTGGTAGTGTCAGTGTTTCTGTCAACACTTAATTTCCTGTAGGCATGACAGGAAACAGCCAGTTTCAGTACATTAAAGCTCTGTTTCTCCCTTAATAGTAAGCATTTCTCCTCACACCTGTGAGTGAAGCTGCAACTAGTACATCAAAATCCTTTACTACCTGTCAAGACATTTTGCAGTTTGGCTTTATAAGGAAAAATCTATTCTTTTACGTTGTGGCTGACACGGAGCCACACTCTGCTGTGATTGTCTGAAACAAGGACTAAGTATTTAATCTAAAATGGTGCACCTCTTTCACTCTCCCCTTCTGGGTAAG
Organism: Tricholaema leucomelas; assembly: GCA_013400475.1. NCBI lineage: Eukaryota > Metazoa > Chordata > Aves > Piciformes > Lybiidae > Tricholaema lacrymosa > Tricholaema leucomelas. The sequence goes on from WAAF01014008.1 coordinate 31,609, forward strand.
GTGTCAGTAAACAGTGTAAGCACGTTGCCAAACACGTTTTCTTTCATGGCACTTTAACTTGCCATCAAGCTTAGTCATTTAACAAAGATCTAATTGTTTTATTTGTGATGGAGTTAAAATACCTCTTAGTTCTTACGTAGAAGTGCAGAGTTGTTTCAGGCTCTGCCTGGAGCTGATCCTTACTCTAAAGGCAGGTCTAGAATGCAAATAAACTGAAGACCCACCTCTCTTCTACCCATCTTCGTGTTCTTTATTCCACTCCTAATCTGTTAGTACCTCCCATCCTTTGATCTTGCTTCTCCATGGAGATGGACATCATGATACATGCTCCTGAGTGGCTGCTAACAAGGGCAGGCTGTGCACCAGGAACTCCTCCCTCCCAGTACACATACATACAACACTTCTGAGCCTCTATTCTGGCTGCGTTGATCCTGGCATCCTGTTTCATGTTTTTGCCTACAGAGGAAGGGAGGAGGAGGTGTGTCAATGAGTGAGACCCCACGTATGGTGCAGTAAAGGACTCCAACACTTTTTAGCCACTTCTGTAGGATCCTAGATTATTTGCCAGCCTTGCAGACTCCTGTAGCCTAGTTCATGAGTAGCTTTTCTGCTTAAGGTAGATCATGAAGTTCTGAGATAGTAGTTTTCTAGAATGGATCCTCCTTCCCACTTTGGTTTTAAAGCCAGGACTGGGCACGACAAGAAGTGTCTTTTACATGAATCTTGCTGTTTAAGCAAAGTTTGAACACAGTGTGCAGTAATTCAGTAGTGCTCTGAAAATTCAGTGGGTCTCAAATGTGCACTGAAATTAAACTACATTTGCAACAGATAGATCACTTAAAGGTTCCAGTGTCATCATTTCAGTTCTTTAAAATGCTGTTTTCTTCAGCATCCTCTCCTTCTCTGGGGACTTCCAAGGCCTATCTGGATGTATTCCTCTGTGATCTGTGTTGGATAGTATTGTCCTGCTCTGGCTGGGGGGTTGGACTCGATGATCTCCTTGGGTCCTTTCCAACCCCTAACATCCTGTGATCCTGTGAAATAACCAAATTTTCTAATGCAGTCTTATCTAAACTCCTAATTAAATAGTAGCAGGTAGTGTTAAATGACATAAGATGATTGCTGAATTAATCATTGTATCCTGGCTGCAAAATGCAAACAAAGGCATTGTTTGTGTTTTAAAAGCATGCTGCATTTTGGTATGAAAACCAGCTGACTTTTGAACAGCAAGCAGTATCTTTGCTATATGTGTAAATTAAGCTCTATTTCATCATAGAAAAGTTTTAAGTGTATGTTTCTTAGTAACCCAATAAGTCATTTATTTCCTAAGGTAAGATAGGAAATGTTCAGTCTGTGCCTGCTACTGTTTACACAGCAGATTTTGGTCCTCGCAGCCCTTCACAGAGCCCAGACTTCCCTGCCTCGAGGAGGCTGAACTTTCTGGCACCTGCTAGGGAGTATTATTATCTGCATTCTTGGCCACTGGCATGCTCTAATCACCTCTTCTGAAAACTCAGCAGAAGTACCATCTTCCCATGTCAAAGGCTTTTCAGCTTGCTTGATGTAGTCCTTCAAATGCTGTTATGGTTCTTTGCATGTCCCCACTGTTGAAATACTCCAGCAGAATAACAGAAATGATCAGGATGTTTCCTCAGGGAACAAGATCTTTCTCATTCCCTATTTCTATAAATAAAAATATTTGCCTGCTTATTGTTTCTTTATTTTTCCCCAACAGTACCTGGAGCTGATGCTGTCTTGATGCACACGTGCATCCCAGTTAACTCTCCTAAGTGTGTCCTGAGTTTTGATACTATCAGTGTACTTTTTGTATGTTTTGCAACTAAACACTGCTCTAAAAACATTCTCTAAAATGTAACACTAAGAAGAAAATTACCCAGGCCAGGTCCTTTAGTATGGAATCGATACTGGTTATTAGTGGCATTGGTATTTGTATGACTGTATGTTAGCATGTGCTCAAAACAGGTTAAAAGAGGTTTCCTACCTGAGCAGGGTTACTTGCTTGTAAGAGAGTGGCACCTCATGTTACTACCACTTTTTGTAGTACAAGTGCACTATTTTATTAGCTCACAGGGTGAGTGCTCTCTAGTCTGTGTTTGCCTCATTCAGTACTCTGTATTTGTTCATGTGGTGCTGGCAGAGAAGGTGAGATAACACACTGACTGCAAGGCTTGAGATGACCTCTACTCTGCCCTGGTGAGACCTCGTCCTGAATGCTGTGTTGAGTTTTGGGCTCCCCAGTTGAAGAGGGACAGGGATCTCCTGGAGAAAGTCCACCGGAGGGCTACAAGGATGAGGGGACTGGAGGGCATGGCTGATGAGGAGAGGCTGAGGGACCTGGGGCTTTTTAGTCTGGAAAAGAGAAGACTTAAAGGGGATTTGATAGATGTCTATAAATATCTGAAGGCTGGTCAGGAGGGGAGGGACAGGCTCTGCTCACTTGCTCCCTGAGATAGGACAAAGAGCGATGGGTATAAGTTACAGCACAAGAGGTTCCACCTCAACACAAGGGGGAACTTCTTTCCTGTAAGGGTCACAGAGCACTGGCACAGGCTCCCCAAAGAGGTTGTGGGGTCTCCTTCTCTGGAAAATTTCATGACCTGCCTGGATGTGTTCCTCTGTGATCTGTGTTGGATTATGTGGCCCTGCTCTGGCAGGGGGATTAGACTCGATCTCCTTGGTTCCCTTCCAACCCCTAACATCCTGTGAGCCTGTGACCTCTTTTGCATCCCCTTTCTCACTTGGCTTACTGTCTGTGACTAGATGCAAGTGCTCTTATTTCCCAATTTCATTTTTTAATGAATGTTAGAATGCAGGTGCCAATATTTATAAGCTAGTGTTGTGTCAATCTAATGTTCTTTTCCTAATTATATGCAAATTATATTGCTGTTACAAATAGGTCTTAATATATGGCTCTGGGAGTTAAAAAACAGTGTTCTGGTAGCTCAGCTGTGGGCATCTCCAAGGCTGCTAGGAATGAGATGCAGGCTGAATCACTGTGTTTAACTGTGAATCAAAACACTGCATGGACAAAGGGTGACAGTGAGATTATTTCCTTCTGTGCAGGCCCTTGGAAGTGGCCAGGTTCTGTGTGGTACAAGGCAGCTGAGAAGGGAAGATGTGCACCTGAATGTACAAAAGAGTTCACTGATTGCATTAGGAAAACAAGTTCTTTGTGCAGTGCTTTCTTCGATGTGGTTAGTGTGATCCCAGCTCTGGAGCAAGTAGGGGTGTCACTTAGATAATTGTGCCCAATTTACACTGGACTGTTTCTGGTCCCTTATTGCCTCTCTGATTAGGTGTCATTCATCCATCATCTCCACAAAGAGCCCAGTGTCAGAGCACTGCAGAGCTAGATGTTTTCTGCTGGTAAGGAAAGTGAGCTTGAAGTGGCAGAGTTGCCCTCATGTTTGCACATCCGAATTGAGGCCTTGAGCGACCTGTTCTAGTGGGAGGTGTCCCAGCCTATGGTGGGGGGTTTGAACTGGATGATCTTTGAGGTCCCATCCAACTTAAACCATTCTATGATTCCATGAAATTTGTGAAGTTGTGTTGTGTTATCCCCCATGGGGCTTGTTCTGGTGGCCAGGCAATGTTCCATGTGCCTGTTTGCTGTACCATACAACTGAAAGAAGATGAACCTCCTGTGAAAACAAAACTGGTAGCATGTGATTTACAGCCTTTCCCTAACAGACCTGCAGGGTAAATACACACTGGTACACAACTCTGTAGTTCAAGTTATTTTCCTGGCTGGATTAAAATGACCTAAAGGGAGGCTGTAGCCAGGTGGGGTTGGTCTCTTCTCCCTCTTCTCCCAGGCAACCAGCAATAGAACAAGGGGACACAGTCTCAAGTTGTGCCGGGGTGGCAGATGGCTGGACGTTAGGAGGAAGTTGTTGGCAGAGAGAGTGATTGGCATTGGAATGGGCTGCCCAGGGAGGTGGTGGAGTCACCATCCCTGGAGATGTTGAAGCAAAGCCTGGCTGGGGCACTTAGTGCCATGGTCTGGTTGACTGGATAGGGCTGGGTGCTAGGTTGGACTGGATGAGCTTGGAGGTCTCTTCCAAGCTGGTTGATTCTATGATTCTATGACTAAAAGAAGCAGACAGGCACTGGTCCTTTCTTCATTCCTTTGTGTTTCATATAACTCTTAACAGCATTTTATGTTGAGATCTGTGCTGGCAACCCCTTCTGCAATAGCTGGAGCTGATGTATCATATCATGTCTTGTAATAAAATCCCTTGCTATTAAGTGCAGCTAGCGTGAGATGTCCGGTCATCTCTTTTACTGTCACATTCTCACCCTACTGCTCAACAAAGTAATACTAGAAGCTCCGTATGCTGGCATGGAAGGAAGGTGAAATACAAAAAAGCTTTTGATTTCTTAACCATTTACAGCCCCATTCTCTTGTGGACATACTGAAATTTTGCCATAACTAGTGAGTTTTTACTTCTGTTTCCATTGGGTTTTCTTAATCTAACAGTTTTGTGACAGGGTAAAAACCTCACAAGTTGACAGGTTTTCATCTGGCCTGGTTCAGTGAAGGCTTTATAACTAGGATTTTATGCTGCATTTTTCCCCCCAGATTATTTTGGAGCAAGCTGCAAGAAAAACTAACCTTCTTTCCCCTCCCACCCCCCCCTTTTGATCTGTGAAATCACAGAGCCTTTCAAAAAAGGAGAAACTAAACAAAGCATGTGCAGTAAGCTTTCTCTGAGCAAGCTATTGTTGCTTTCATTGCTACTTGCATCACTTAACAGAAGTTTACAAATAAATACACAGGCCTGAGGAGACAATTCTAGTGAATACCATCCCCACACTCAACAGCTGGGGAGAAGCAGAAATTGTGTGATATAATACAAACCATATCATGGTAGGTAAGCAAAAATTCCCTAGTTAAATGATGTGTGTGCCTTGTTATTAGATTGCTCTTTTTGCTCTTTTAAGATGACCTTCTGTTAGGAAGGAACAGCACAGATGAGTAAGCTTATTAAATACCCTGTAGAGTCTGCTACACAAAAAACCCCGTGTCCTGAATTGCTTCATCTGTTTTTCCTTGTGGAAAGGAGGAATATTTTGTCCTTGTGTCCTGTTCAAGGCCAAGAGAAGAAACCCACAGAGGCTTTATGTGTCTGCCTCTGGAGATTAAACCTCTCTGAAAACAGGATGAACAGTTTGTTCCACTTTCTCATAGTCCTCATCACAGTGACTTCATCTCTAGTGAGATGAAGCAATAGAACAAGGGGACACAGTCTCTAGTTGTCTCAGGGGAGGTCTAGGCTGGATGTTAGGAGGAAGTTGTTGGCAGAGAGAGTGATTGGCATTGGAATGGGCTGCCCAGAGAGGTGGTGGAGTTGCCATCCTGGAGGTGTTCAAGCAAAGCCTGGATGAGGCACTTAGTGCCATGGTCTAGTTGATTGGACAGGGCTGGATGCTAGGTTGGACAGGATCATCTTGGAGGTCTCTTCCAACCTGGTTGATTCTGTGAGGCACTTAGTGCCATGACCTAGTTGATTGGACAGGGCTGGGTGATAGGTTGGACTGGATGACCTTGGAGGTCTCTTGCAACCTGCTTGATTTTATGATTCTGTGATTATTTGTAGAGTAAGATATTGGTCATTGTAAACATAAGTGGTTTCACAGAAGAAATCAAATAATCGTTCTCTGTATTTAAAGGGGGAGTAATTATGTTTCTTTTCTTTAGAGACCAAAACAAATTAACTTCTTCAGCACCCCCCTCCATTCCCCTCACCCCCCCCAAAAAAAAAAAAGGCAAAAACACAAGTAGAGATATGAGAGCCTCAGCTTAGTTTTCCAAAGTTGCACACAAGATGCCAGCTTCATGTGCATAAAATACAGTCACACCAGTCAGCTTCTGCAACACAGGCCTTAGGGGTCATCACTGCAGAGCTCACAAGCCATCTGAGCTCGTGAAAACTAGGCAGCTTCTACAACACAGACCTTAGTGGTCATCACTGCAGAGCTCACAAGCCATCTGAGCTTGTGAAAACTAGGCAGCTTCTGCAACACAGACCTTGGTGGTCATCACTGCAGGGCTCACAAGCCATCTGAGCTCATGAAAACTAGGCAGCTTCTACAACACAGACCTTGGTGGTCATCACTGCAGAGCTCACAAGCCATCTGAGCTCGTGAAAACTAGGCAGCTTCTGCAACACAGACCTTGGTGGTCATCACTGCAGAGCTCACAAGCCATGTAAGCTTGTGAAAACTAGGCAGCTTCTACAACACAGACCTTGGTGGTCATCACTGCAGGGATCCCAAGCCATCTGAGCTTGTGAAAACTAGGCAGCTTCTACAACACAGACCTTGGTGGTCATCACTGCAGGGCTCACAAGCCTTCTGAGCTCATGAAAACTCAAGGTGTTAGGTTGGGTTTTCTTCCAAATTATATATTTTTACCTGTTTTATCCTAATGTGCAGACCCAGTGAAGATTGCTAAGCCCTGCTGTTCTCAGATTCCATAGTTCTTTGCTGTCAGTGAGATGGAGAGCAGGGAGATGTTCCATATGATTAATTGCAGTGTATCTGCTTGGACATGAACATGGTTGGCATCTGGAAGCTGCATGTGGGACTAGGAACAAGATGGCAGAATGCTGTGTTTTCCTAAAACCAGTATCAACAGTTAGGAGGAAGTTCTTCAGAGAGAGTGATTGGCATTGGAATGAGCTGCCCAGGGAGGTGGTGGAGTCACCATCCCTGGAGGTGTTCAAGCAAAGCCTGGATGAGGCACTTAGTGCCATGGTCTGGTTGACTGGATAGGGCTGGGTGATAGGTGGGACTGGATGAGCTTGGAGGTCTCTTCCAACCTGGTTGATTCTATGAACAGCTCTGCTAAGGCAGTGTCTAGCAACTTCCATAGAGACAGGCTTGTTCACAGCAAAAAAAAGCTGTGATAGATGACAAATATACATATATATATAGAATAGAATCAATTAGGTTGGAAGAGACTTCCAAGCTCATCCAGCCCAACCTATCACCCAACCCTATCCAGTCAACTAGACCATGGCACTAAGTGCCTCATCCAGTCTTTTCCTGAACACCTCCAGGTGTGTATATATATAAGAACAGCAGGGTGTTTTACAAGTCTGAATTTGGATGTTGATGTTAGGTTGTTTGACTTTATAAATATTTTTTCCCCCAAGGATATAATTTATTCTAGTTAAACATAGGCAAGAGATACCAAAAGCTCTGTGAAAATTTTGTTTCCAACTTTCTTAAGGTTTGTGTGACTGGGTTTTGCAATCATGATAGAAATGACTAGTTTAATGAAGACTTTGGGCTAACAGTACAAAATTATTGTGTCATTTATTCATTATATAAAGTTCTCTCTAAACAGAGTTTTGCTTTAAAAACTTAGAGAAGGCTTTCAAAGCAGTTTCAGTCTCTGAAGAGAGGAAGTTTTTCAAACGTGCTTCATTGATGTAACAGAAACTTGTTTAAATGTTCACTTGCAGCTGCTTCTTCAGTCATAGAACCATAGAATCAACCAGGTTGGAAGAGACCTGCAAAATCATCCAGTCCAACCTAGCACCCAGCCCTGTCCAGTCAACTAGATCATGGCACTAAGTGCCTCATAGAATCAACCAGGTTGGGAGAGACCTCCAAGCTCATCCAGTCCAACCTAGCATCCAGCCCTTTTCAATCAACTAGGTCATGGCACTAAGTGCCTCATAGAATAACCAGGTTGAAAGAGACCTCCAAGATCAGTAATATGTCAGACTGTGAAACCTCTTTTCTTAATGCTTATGTGTCATCCTATAAGTAATTTTCAAGCCTGGTATAGGATCTTAAGGCAAATGGTCACAGCTTGGCTGTTAAATAAAACCGTCTCAATGAAATGGGTACAGATCTACTGTTGATTCATAGATTAGAGTCATAGAATCAACCAGGTTGGAAGAGACCTCCAAGATCATCCAGTCCAACCTAGCATCCAGACCTGTCCAGTCGACTAGGTCATGGCACTAAGTGCCTCCAGAATCAGCCAGGTTGGAAGAGACCTCCAAGCTCATCCAGTCCAACCTAGCACCCAGCCCTATCCAGTCAACAAGACCATGGCACTAAGTGCCTCATCCAGCAACTCCACCACCTCCCTGGGCAGCCCATTCCAATGCCAATCACTCTCTCTGTCAAGAACTTCCTCCTCACATCCAGCTAGACCTCCCCCGGCACAACTTGAGATTGTGTTCCCTTGTTCTCTTGCCATAGTTGGTTTGTAGATATAGATACATTTTTATAGATATATGTTTATATTACTCAGAGGAGTAAATCCCTTCCAAAAGAACTCTTGACAGTTTAGGAATAGGAAGTAGGACAATTCTAATCCAGTTCAGGTAGATGTATTGTCTGTTCCCATGTAATCACAAATTGTTCAACACAAAGTTCTGCTTCTCTTGAGTGTTATGAAGGTTTCCCCTGTGATTGTGGAGGCTCAGACCTTTTCTTCTGCACCTCACCCTGGAAGCAGCACATAACCAGTAATAGAGGGCCTGTGTGTGCTAGTTTGAGCCTACTAGAATGTTTTGGTGAGAAGAACTTAATAATAGGCTGGAAAATGAAAACAATGGTGTTGTCTACTTCCCTCACAGCCTTGCTGAGATGTGTAAAGAAGAAAGCCAAAACATTAGATAAAGTCACTTTTGCTCTGCACTCCGTGCTGGGCTGTTCTCTTCTGCTTTGCCTGCTGGGGAGAGCTGAGGCTGCTGGCTGAACTCCATCTTGCTTTCTAACCTCACCCTCCATTTGCTTTGGCTGATTTCACCTTTGCTTCTTAATCCTCTTGGCCGAACCTCCATTCTTCCTTAGGACTGGGGTAAGGTTGAGAGGGGTAGAGGGAAGGTGAGGGGTAGTTGAGAGCCCCTCCTGGGGACTTAGGTTTCTGGGAGGGGAATTGTGTCTGTATTACCTTTTTACTTTGTATATTTCTGTATATACTGTAACTATCTGCTTGTACATTGTGCCAGCTGTAAATACAAGCTTCATTCATATTTCCAGAGCCGACTGAGTCTAGTCTGGGTGATTTCTAAAGTGGTGGGGGGGGCAGGGGACACCCAAACCATCACACTGTGTCAGCAAGGAAGAATATCAATCCAGCGGTTACTCCTATTAAATGTGTTCAGTGGAGCTTGTTTGACAGCTGCACTGTCTGTAGCGTAACAGTTTTTCCCAGGTCGTCCTTTGAGATCCCATCTCCCTATTATTGACCAAGTTGCTTATTGGTTAAAGTGGCAGATGTACTGCCAGGTTCTAGGTGCTGAAGTGGTAGGCAGAACGTGGTGAATTCTGATAGCACACATCACTGTTTTCTGAGTTTTCTAAGGTAGGAATGTCTGGCTGCCTTCCAGTTCACAAGAGACTACACAATGTTGTCAGGGTTTGGGAACTGACATACTTTCCTTCATCTCATCATCTCCTATTTCTGCTCTATGTTGTCTATACTTATTGAAGGCTTAATAATTTGGTTTTGTTGTGCTGGGCCAGCAGCCACTAAAAAAAACACAAAGTTCTTCGTGGTCTTTGATAATTTCAATGAATTCATGTTTGATGCTTAGAATGCATGAAAAACTTTTAGTATACAGATTGTGAGACTGGTATTTTGTTTTGATAGCTATGTTTTGGAGTGAGGGGACTTACTCTTCAATGCTTTGCAAGCTGCATGGTGATTTATGGTTGTGCAACATGAGGACGATGCTGTCGAGGTCACGTATCTACTAACTGTGGCTAGACAGAATTACTGACCCTCTGGTCCAGCTCAGTGTCCCAAGAGAGGTGCATCAGACTGGGAAAAAGGGTTTGCCTAATACAGCCTGTTCCACAGGGAGGATTTCTGTATAGCACTTCTTCAAGGCCCTCTGCTAGCGCAGGTTAGGACAAAACATAGAATCATAGAATGGTTTAGGTTGGAAAGGACCTCAAAGCTCATCCAGTTCCAACCCCCCACCATAGGCAGGGACACCTCCCACTAGAACAGGTTGTTCAAGGCCTTATCCAGCCTAGCCTTGAACACCTTCAGGGAGGAAGCAGCCACAACATCCCTGGGCAACCTGTGCCAGTGTCTCACCACCCTCACTGCAAAGAACCCTTTCCTAACATCTACTTTGAATCTCCCCTCTGCCAGTTCAAACCCATTCCCCCTCATCCTGACATTACAAGACTTTGTCAATAGTCCCTCCCCAGCCTTCCTGTAGGCCCCCTTCAGATACTGGAAAGCCACTCTAAGGTCTCCTCGAAGCCTTCTCTTCTGCAGGCTGCAGAGCCCCCAACTCTTGTAGCCTGTCCTAATAGCAGAGCTGCTCCAGCCCTGTGTGGTCCTCCTCTGGACTGGCTCCAACAGTTCTGTGTTCTTCTTGTGTTGGGGCTCCAGAACTGCACACAGGACTCCAGGTGGCGTCTGATGAGAACAGAGTAAAGCGGGAGAATCTCCTCCCTTGCCCTGCTGGCCACACTGCTCTTGCTGCAGCCCAGCACGTGGTTGGCTGTCTGGGCTGCATGCACAGACTGCCAGCTCAGATCACCTAGTTCCAACCCCCGTGCTATGAGCAGGGACACCCCCTGCTAGAGCAGGTTGCTCAAAGCCCCATCTAACCTGCCTTTGAACGCTTCCAGGGTTCTTCCACAGCTTCTCTGGACAATCTGTTCCAGTGCCTCACTACTCTTGAGGAAGAATTTCTTCCTAATGTCTAAGCTAAATCTGGCTTCTTCCAGTTTGAAGCCATTACCCTGTGTCCTGTTACTACTTACCTGTCTAACAAATCTCTCTCCAGCTATTCTGTAGGGCCCCTTCAAATGCTGTAAGGCTGCTCCATGGTCTCCCTAGAGCCTTCTCTATGCTAAACAACCTCCACTGTCTGTCTGTCTTCATAGGAGAAATGGTCCAGCCATTTGATGATCTTTGTGGCCCTCCTCTGACACCTCTCTAATAGTTCACTGTGTTCAAAACCAAAGCTGGAAGCTTTACCTAGTGTCCTTCAGAAGATGCAGCACTTCACACCTCTGTGAAGCCTACCTATCCAAACACAGGTCTGTAAGGCAGATAGATGTTAAAACAAAACCTCACACTTACTGCACATTTATGTATAGAAAACATGTAGAGGCCAGCAGAGAAACAGGCCCTTTGTGATTTTAAACACTGTATTAATATCAGCTACTGGGCCCAGTCCTGTTCAGCATCTTTATTGATGATCTGGACGAGGGGATTGAGTCCAGAATCAGTAAGTTTGCAGATGGCACCAAGCTAGGAGCAGGTGTTGATTTGTTGGAAGGTAGGAGAGCCCTGCAGAGGGACCTAGACAGGCTGGATGGGTGGGCAGAGGCCAATGGGATGAGATTGAACAAGGCCAAGTGCAGGCTTCTACACTTTGGCCGCAACAACTCCAAACAGCACTACAGGCTGGGGACAGAGTGGCTGAGAGCAGACAGGAAGAAAGTGACCTGGGGGTGCTGGTAGATGCTGAAGATGAAGCACGAGTGTGCCCAGGTGGCCAAGAGACCCAATGGCATCCTGGCCTGGCTCAGGAACAGTGTGGCCAGCAGGACAAGGGAGGTTCTTCTGCCCCTGTACTCAGCACTGCTCAGGCCACACCTTGAGTTCTGTGTCCAGTTCTGGACTTGTCAATTCAAGAGAGATGTTGAGGTGCTGGAANGAGGTGTTCAAGCAAAGCCTGGATGAGGCACTTAGTGCCATGGTCTGGTTGATTGGATAGGGCTGGGTGCAGGTGTACTGGATGATCTTGGTCTCTTCCAACCTCATTGATTCTATGATTATACTTGAGCAGTATTATTCCATGTGCTCAGCTGCAGTTTCTAGGTGCAGTTGGAATGTGTGAAGTGATTGCTCTGCACTGAGAGAGCACAGGAAGAATTCTGAACTCTCAGTGTGTCAGCACCCCTTGGAAAGTCATGATCTGGAGTCTTAAAGGAGCTGGTTCACTACTATTTACTAACTCCTAGTAAATACTGCAGTATAAGAGAGATTACAGAAAACTGGCAATCAGCTGAAGAGAGAGTTGAAATTAGCTTTCACTTAAGAAAGACTGATGTGATGACTTACATAGCTGTATGCTGCTCAGGTTACCATTAATGAGCAGAAAGATGGAAAGAGGGAAAAATAAAACAAGCATCTTACATCTTGTCCAGCAAGTCTTGTGACATGTTTTGATGGAGTTGTAATTTAGTAATCTGTGAAGTTAGAAAACAAAAGGTAGGTGGGATGTTAATAAACATCAAATTAAAATGAAAAAAAAGCAGATGTTTAAGAAAGCAAGATGGAGTTCAGCCAGCAGACCGAGCTACCCAGCAGGCAAAGAGCCGAGAGCACAGCCCAGAGTGAAGTGACTTTATCTTTGTTTTGCCTTTCTCCTTTACACATCTCAGCAAGACTGTGAGGGAAGTAGACCTCACATTGTTTTCATTTCACAGCCTATCATCTAGTTCTTCTCACCAAAACATATTAGCTAGCTTCAAACTAGCACAATAAGCCTGATCAGCTGTTAGAACCACCAGTGAAGGAAGGACAGTGACAGCTTCACCACCCTCCTGAGAGAAGACACCTGGATCACTTCTGCTATCTAGAGTAATTAATGGATATCACTTGCACTGCTTTTAGTTAGTCTTAAAATTGTTTACATTTCACAGTCATCTTTCAGGTATGTTAATCAGGATTTACCTCTGGAATCAGTGGAGTTCACTCACTGGATGCAAGACCAATCAGGCCAAAAGTGTGAACTCCAGCCCCACTGCAGGCAGATTACTGTGTTCCTACAGAATACATTGCATTTCAGCTCCACCGTTAGTAACTAACACTCAGTTTGCTTATAACTTGGAAATAGACTACTGTTTTGTTACAATCCTTTGGTAAAGGAGCTGCAGACACCTTGCAAGGATGTGGAAGCCTCCAACAGTGTAAGTGAACAAAGATTTTTTTTGGTTCAGAGCTCCTCTAGAGAAGGCATAATCGAATCTTATGTAAAATCATATGCCAAAACTCTTAGTGTTATCCAGCTGACTGACTGTGTAATGTAAAATCATCTTCAGCCTTTTCAGTTTTGTTTAAAGTCATATGCCTACACAAAGAGACCTGAACTGATCTGAAAGCTTACTTAATAGCAAATTGGAAGCGTTCTGGCACCTTGGAGAGCAAAGGCTCTTTCTTTAAATGGTTTAACAACCTTGATTAGTTGTGTAGCATTGTTAAGTTTCTACCTCTCTGTGCATTTAACTTCACATTGAATTCTCTTTGACTGCAAGTTTGAAAGATTTTTTTCTTGTGTCTATCTGTGTCAAGTCTTCTGCTGATTATATCTGTTGTAGGAGTGTAATTTCATCTGGTGATTTCTCTACAGGTCCTGAAAAGGGCTTTGAGTACAAATACTGTGAAGAATCAGCTTCTAGCTTTACTTTCACAGGTAGCAATAACTGTAAATAACTGGTACTAGGAGGATTACAAGCCAGCTGTAGCTGTTTAAGCTCTTTATGGTCAACCTGAGTATTCTGCCAGTTACACTGAAGAAATTCATGGAATCTAGGATACTGTAAGCAGCACCTTTCCTGGACTTGAACATGTGTCTACTAAACCTGTAAGCCTAGTGTTTACTTTAGCAGCTGAGATTGCTGAGGAGATGGGTCTCATAGATCTTGGAAGTTACAATTTCCATATGCAAACCTCAGGAACATCATAACTTGAGCCACTTGCCAGCCCTGTGCAGCAGTAACATGCAGTGCCTGCAATTTAAGGCTACTGCTAGCCTGGCTAGCTCAGTTGGCTCAGCTCTTAATCCCAGGGGCGTGAGTTCGAGACCCATGTTCGTCACCAAAATATTGTGGTGGAAATCAATAATTGGTTATGAATTATGAATATTAATTTCTGTAGGAATATTAGGGTTTATTATTAATATTTTAAAAATTTGGGAAAATTCCCTGAGATTCTTTGGATTTTTGGTCAATGGGAAGTAGTTGCACCAAGGGTATTTATGAACATGGAATTAAACTGTTTGAACAATCAGAACTTGGAAAAATAGGAACATGAAACAGGAAAATTCTAACTGTGCTTATGGAGACTTAGCATTCACTCCAGCATATGTACTCACAATGCTTTGGCCCCTGAGTAAGTTTCCTGTACAAAGATGAGTCCAAAACTCATGATAATGATCCCAGGGTAAAATACAGTATCACAGTCTCACAGTATCACCAAGGTTGGAAGAGACCTCACAGATCATCAAGTCCAACCCTTTACCACAGAGCTCAAGGCTAGACCATGGCACCAAGTGCCATGTCCAACCTTGCCTTGAACAGCTCCAGGGACGGTGACTCCACCACCTCCCTGGGCAGCCCATTCCAGTAGCCAATGACTCTCTCAGTGAAGAACTTTCTCCTCACCTCAAGCCTAAACTTCCCCCGGCGCAGCCTGAGGCTGTGTCCTCTCGTTCTGGCGCTGGCCACCTGAGAGAAGAGAGCAACCTCCCCCTGGCCACAACCACCCCTCAGGTAGTTGTAGACAGCAATAAGGTCACCCCTGAGCCTCCTCTTCTCCAGGCTAAACAATCCCAGCTCCCTCAGCCTCTCCTCGTAGGGCTGTGCTCGAGGCCTCTCACCAGCCTCGTCGCCCTTCTCTGGACACGCTCAAGCATCTCAATGTCCCTTCTAAACTGGGGGGCCCAGAACTGAACACAGTACTCAAGGTGTGGTCTAACCAGTGCAGAGTACAGGGGCAGAATGACCTCCCTGCTCCTGCTGGCCACACCATTCCTGATGCAGGCCAGGATGCCATTGGCTCTCTTGGCCACCTGGGCACACTGCTGGCTCATGTTCAGGCGGGTATCAATCAGCACCCCCAGATCCCTCTCTGTCTGGCTGCTTTCCAGCCACTCCGACCCCAGCCTGTAGCTCTGCATGGGGTTGTTGTGGCCAAAGTGCAGCCCCTGGCACTTGGAGCCATTGAATGCCATCCCATTGGACTCTGCCCATCTGTGCAGGCGGTCAAGGTCCCGCTGCAGAGCCCTTCTGCCCTCCAACTCAGTCACATCTGCCCCCAGCTTAGTGTCATCTGCAAACTTGCTGATGACTGACTCCATGCCCTCACCAGGCAGAGAGAAGGAGAGAAGAACTGAGTTGCTGCTGCTGAGCTAGTGCAAGCTACAAACACTCCCTTATATTAAGCTTTCTCCCTGTCTCTATTGTTATCCCCTTGATACTATGGTATCACAGCCTATGGCAGCCACCGTGATTCCCAGCTAACAAGCTGCGAATAGAGTGTCGCTCCCAGTGGAGGTTCAGTGCAGAAAGGAGGTTTCTAAATCACCCCCCATTAAATACATCAGTTTGAAAATGAAACTGGCCAGTAGGCACTAGCATCATCGTTGTGGTCAGTGAATTCAAAGCTTCGTGCCTCGTGTGACCACGCAGGCACGTTGAGGGGCAGCACAAGGCACCTGACACCTGGTGCCAAGCCCCTAGCCCTCAAGGTTCTGCTGGGGCCAAACCCTTCATTGTTTGTTCATCTACTCCCAGACTCACAACAGAAGGAAAGCAAGGGTTAAAACGGCCTGGCAGGATTTATGCCCTACCAGGACAAATATAAGATGTGATGGTTTGGGACTTACCCAATGAATTCACCCAGACTAAGCCAGCTGGAAGTTAAGGAATGGAGCTTCATATTCACAGCTTTAGCACAATATACAGGCAGATATTTACAATATTTACAGCTATAGACAGAAATAGACAAGTTAAAAGTAATACAGAAAGACAACAGCCCTTCCAGAAATCAGAGTGCCCAGGAGGTGCCCCCAGTTACCCTTCCACCTTCTTTCCACTCCCATACCTTATCCCAGAGTCCGCCTTTCATGCAAGGTGAGTTGGAAGAACAGGCAAGGGGAGTTAGAAGGAAATTATTAGTTGGGTTACAGAGATTCCAGCAGAAGCAGTTAATATGGCAGAAGCCCAGGGAGAAACACAGACTGCTATTGCTTTATTTGTGTTTCTGTCCTTGTTTTTATATCTCAGCAAACCTCTGAATGAAGTAGACATCACCATTGTGATTGCAGCTTATAATCTAATTTTTCTCATTAAAATATTCCAATTAGCTTCGAACTAGCACAATTGTGTTGACATCTTTCTTTGGGATGCTAGACATTGAAAGGTTATCACTGTTAACACTGCTTAGCAGACAAGCAGCAATGCCTATGTGACCTGGAGTAGTGCATCCAATTCTGGAGCCCTCATTACAAGAAGGATGTGGATGTGCTGGAGTGTGTCCAGAGAAGGGCCACTGGATTGATCAGAGGGCTGCAGCAGCTCTGCTGTGATGACAGACTGAAAGAGTTGGGGCTGTTGAGTCTGGAGAAGAGGAGGCTCCCAGGTGACCTTCTTGTGGCCTTCCAGTATCTGAAGGGGGCCTACAAAAAAGCTATGGAGGGACTTTTCAGGCTCTCAGGGAGTGATAGGACTAGGGGGAATGGAGTGAAGCTGGAGATGGGTAGGTTCAGGCTGGACATAAGGAGGAAGTTGTTCAGCATAAGAGTGGTGAGAGCCTGGAATGGGTTGCCCAGGGAGGTGGAGGTGTTTAAGGCCAGGCTGGATGAGGCTCTGGCCAGCCTGATCTGGGGTAGGGTGTCCCTGCCCATGGCAGGGGGGTTGAAACAAGATGATCCTTGTGGTCCTTTCCAACCCTGACTGATTCTGTGATTCTACCTGTTTTGAAAAGAATATTTTGGGGTCGAAAGTAGTCTTATAGAGCAGTACAAAGAAAATTGGTTGTCTTAGAGACTATTCCAAAACATGTTTGAGATATGTCACTTCAGGTCTGAAGTGTACTTCTGTACCTGAAGGCTTAAGACAGCTGCCATTTAGCTTCTTTAGTGAATTCAGATATTCTAGTGCTAGACTGATAGACTTCACAAAGTATAACATAGTATAGCTATAACATAGTATTTGGTCACTGTCTAAACATGTGTACTGAAGTTAGAGGGTCAGCTGATAAATAACCCTTATTTACAGAGGTACAATTGGAAAAAAAAATCATTCAGCAAGAGCTTCAAAAGCAATGGAAAGAATTAAAGTACATAAAGAAGGGCAATAAATGCAGTTTGCTCCACATCTCTGTGAAACAGGTGGCTTCAAATAAGCCCAGTGGTATTTTAGTATGTATAATACTTGTGTTAACAAAGGATTATGGTTTATGTCCTCCACTGCACTGAAACAGGCTATGTCGACACAAGTTTAGAAGAGTCCTTTGCAGCCCCCCCCAGACGGGCTGGGCTAGCTCAGGTACCGAGTGCAGGACAGTGGGAGTAGAAAGACAGCACAGAGGGTTAAGCGTTGTCATGCCACCCAGGAGCTCAGATGGGCTTTGCAGCTCTGCTGAGCCTTGCTACCAGCACTGCCTAGAGCATGAGTGAGATAATTCAGTCATTCTGTTTGTCCAGTTACATACTGAATGTCCTTGGTCTAGCTGCTTGGTTTTTCACTCGTGTGAACAATAAAAACCTGACTATCTCTTCATGATTAAATGATTGAGTTTTCCCAAAGTGTAGCTGCTCCCAGATAGCCTTTAGTACACATGTTTAGTAAACAGCTGTCTTGCTCCCTCTGTCAGCAGAGGCCACAGACATCACAGCCTCAGAGATATGTAGACGCTTTGAACTCCAGTCTCACATGAAGACACAAACATGCTGGTAGCAGCTACAGGCCAAGACTTGCTGCAGGAATAGAGAAACATCCCTGTGTGAGGGCACCCACTGCCACCCAGCTTGTTTCAGACAACCTCCAGAATTAAGAAACATCCAATCTGAGGGTTCTTTGTAATTGTATTAGGTACTGGGAGCTAAGGTCAGGAGGTGAACACAATCACAAAAGGTCATAAAATAATCTGTTAACAATAATAACAGATAATAATCTAAGCCAGTATCAGTATTTATGTATGTGTCTGTAATAAGTGTTTTAATGAATAGGCAAGGTTTAGTTATGCTAGTCCAAATGCTTGGATTTGACACTTTGCACTTGGTGCTGTTGGTGTTAGGCATGGCTTCTTGTCCTTTATCCCAGTGATAAAATTAAACCCATGCCCTTATCTGTCCCAAAAGACAGCACAGAGGAATCAGGAGCTCTTTAACACTGTTGAGAATTAAGCACTCTTCAAGAACACTGCTTTTTCAGTTGTATTGTCTGTGAAATAACTGCTTTGCTAAAACCCCTCAGATCACATTTGTCCCTCACCAAACGACACAATGAGAAAAATAATGCTTTTATTGTCTTTTTTTTTTCCTTCTTCCAGAGCTGTGTGTGCAAAGGTAAAAGTCCCTGCTTCTGTGATGGCATGAAAGGGAGTAAGGTAAGAACAAAGACATTTTTCCACTGTGAAGATGAGCTTATACCTGGAAGTAGTTAATACACCAGCTGAGTTGAGGCAGTGAGTGAATTCATTGTGTGATAATAGTCCATCAACAGATTCTACAGTGAATTCTAAAAGAAATCTCATTACCTTACAAAACTCTGTTAAAATAACACTGAGGGCACTGTTTAACTAAGAAGCCTTAAATAAAAAATATATATAAAAATATAT
>WAAF01014008.1:51083-70848 GCA_013400475.1 Tricholaema leucomelas
TATTTTTAATCACATATACATGTGTGTGATATATAAAAATATATATTTTTAATCACATATATATATAATATATATATTATATATGTTGTGTATATATATATATAAAATACATCTTTTTTTCATCACATGATGCTTGAGCACCACCAGCAGAACCACTGGTTGAAGCACTAGGTCCCTGTCAGACTCCTACAAAATGCCCACAAATACCATCACCATGGCAGCAGCTCTTCTGTCACAGCTTTCAAAATGCCACCAAGAGTGTCATGTTCAGTGCTTCCCTGTTTCTGTCTCTGGACCTTATGCATCTTCACCCTTGTCCTGCTCCTGAAGAAAAAGCTATGTGCACTGGGATCATAGAATCATAGATTCAACCAGGTTGGAAGAGACCTCCAAGATCATCCAGTCCAACCTAGCACCCAGCTCTAGCCAATCAACCAGACTATGGCACTAAGTGCCTCATCCAGGCTTTTCTTCAACACCCCCAGGGATGGCGACTCCTCCACCCCCCAGACCAGCCCACACCCGTGCCAATCACTGTCTCTGTGAAGAACTTCCTCCTACCATCCAGCCTATACTTCCCCCAGCACAACTTGAGACTGTGTCCCCTTGTTCTGTTGCTGGTTGCCTGGCAGAAGAGCCCAACCCCACCTGGCTACAGCCTCCCTTCAGGTAGTTGTAGACAGCAATGAGGTCTGCCCTGAGCCTCCTCTTCTGCAGGGTAGACAACCCCAGCTCACTCAGCCTCTCCTCATAGGGTTTGTGTTCCATGCCAGACAGACAAATCTGCAGCCTGAGATAGGGAATGAGTTTCTGGGTCCTGCTCCCAAACACCTTGCCAGCAGCGAGGGAGCAGCATTGAATCCATCAAAAGAACCGAGCTGCAGCTCTGCCTCTTGCCAGCAAGAGCTTGGCAGGGCCTCGCAGCGGCTTTTAGACAAACCTGAATAACACAAATGCCAAAAATTCTTTCAAACTCCAGCTGATTCACCGATGAAAGGGGCATTATAAAGAAGGCATGGCTTAATTCAAGCTAGCTGTGGACACGGTGGCAGCCACGCTAAACATTAGCAAGAGATTCCAGAAGTCTGCGCTTGGTCTCACTGCTCAGTGCATCTGGCTGCTGAAGAATTAACTCACAGCTTCCCTCCTGCGCTTTCATTACCAACAAAAACATGTCACATCGCACCACAGTAAACGCTGCTGGCCTTGGTTTTAGGAAAAAAGATTCAAAGTTGGACAAAAATTCTCTCGGGTGTGTTAGTTATTAAAACACATTTCTGTGAGTGGGAACGGAGAATGCTTAACGGCTGCAGTAAAATCTCCGAGCGAGAGAGCAGTAAGCTCCGTGGAGCAAAGTCGACTGCTTTGCTTTCCCCCTGTGCATTGGCACCGTACTCCCTCTAGTGGCACCTCTTAGAGTCATAGAATCAACCTGGTTGGAAGANGTACTCAAGTACTCTTGGTACAACTGCAACTTTATGTGCCTCTCTCAGATCGCTGGAGGAGTAAACGATTTGCTATTTGTGTTGATTTGAGGCTAATTGGAATATTTTACTGAGAGAAATTAAATCCTTAGCTGTGAGAAGACAGAAAAAGAAACACAACAGTAATCTTTATCCCTGATTCTTCTGCTGAGAAACACAACTAGTCAATGAGATATTCACTTCTCACACACTGCTCAGCTCTCAGTTCTGCTCCTTCTTTCTGGTGAGCTGGACTGTGTGGTTGCCCCTGCCTTAACTCTTTAATCTGACCTAACCATTTTTCCTCTAACCTCCTTGTCATCTTTTTGACATCTCACCTCAGATCTCTTCAGATGTATCATGTGAGATATATACCTGGGTTGATCTGGTTACTTCTGAAGGGAGGGAAAGAGGGGGTGGTGGGGGATGGAGGTTTGGGTTGGGGACCCTCCTGGCAATCTGGTTGTTCTGGGAGGGGTGTTGTGTTTCTGTATTACTTTTAACTTGTATATAACTGTAAATATTTGTGTATATACATGCTTGTATATTGTGCTAAGCTGTAAATATAGTTTCATTCCTTAACTTCTAGCTGGCTGAGTCTAGTCTGGTGATTTTCTTAAGTGTGGTGGGCAGGTGACTCCCAAACCATCACAATATTGAAAGCTGCCTGTTTATGATCCAGATGATCGCAGAGACACTTCATATTGCGATTTGTATTTTAATAGAACAGAATCAGAGAATCATCCAGGTTGGAAGAGACCTCCAAGATCATCCAGTCCAACCTAGCACCCAGCCCTAGCCAGTCAACTAGACCATGGCATTAAGTGCCCCATCCAGCAGCTCATTCCAATGCCAATCACTCTCTCTGCCAACAACTTCCTCCTAACATCCAGCCTATACTTCCCCCAGCACAACTTGAGACTCTGTCCCCTTTTTCTGTTGCTGCTTGCCTGGGAGAAGAGACTAACCCCACCTGGCTACAACCTCCCTTCAGGTAGTTGTAGACAGCAATGAGGTCACCCCTGAGCCTGCCCAGGGAGGTGGTGGAGTCGCCATCCCTGGAGGTGTTCAAGAAAAGCCTGGATGAGGCACTTAGTGCCATGGTCTAGTTGATTGGCTAGGGCTGGGTGCTGGGTTGGACTGGATGATTCTGGATGTCTTTTCCATCCAGGTTGATTCTATAATACAGAAGCTATTTGAAACCTGGTGAGTTTGTGGAAATTTAAGGGGTGAGAATTGGTGGAAAAATGAGTCAAGGTAATTTGGCTTCCCCAGGACTTCTGGGTCATATCTTGTGTATATCAAATAATAAGATGCCAAAACTGCACAACAACACTTCAAATGCTTTTTGTGCCTAAGTCTGCTGTGATAAAGCAGTAGGTAAACTGACGGAGGGTCAATAATGCTCTTCTTTGGTGTCTTTGCAATCTAAAAGCTCTCCACTGATGTAGGATGGAGCACACTAAATCGCTGCTCTCTAAAGAGCTCTAACACCATTTCTGTGAGTTTCTAGGCTGGAAGCACTTTAACCAAGATAAGGCTTGTGTCTTCATTATGATTAATTGAAAACTGAAATTAGATATTGTAAGAACTTCATTTTTTTAATGTCTACAGGGTGAAAAAGGCTTTCCGGGTATTCCAGGTCCACCTGGTCATCAAGGCTTTCCTGGTCCAGAAGGGCCTCCAGGGCCACAGGGCCCAAAGGTAGGAAGAGTGTGTGACAGACACAGAGGGACTTCTGTGCTTGACTGTGAAATGAGCTATGACTTGATAAACAATTCTATTCCAAAAACCAAACCAGAACCTGTTTCAAAGTCTTCTATTGGTGAGGGAGATGATATTATGTGGTCACCAGGTGCAGCTGTCATTTGTGACTGGATTGAAGTAGCTGATGTCAGTATGCCCCTTTCAACCCAAAGCATTCTGTGACTTAATCCTGTATTCCCTATGACATCAAAAAGGAGGGCAAAATGGCACCATTTATACATCTTGTGTTAAATGCTTCTTTGCTTGAGTGTCTTCAAACCACTGATTGGTTTGTATAGCTTCATGTGCACATGTTGGTAGTAAAAACATTTCATGTTCTTTTGAGAGAGATGTGCTTTTTCTCAGTTGCATTGAAATACCTTGTTTCCCATTTGTGATGCAGGGTTCTCCAGGGCTTAGGGGCTTAGCTGGACCCAAAGGTATACGAGTAAGTATTTACATTTTAAACAGACTTGTATGTATTCAATGTCAGCTTAGTTCCACAATCTGTGAAACAGAAAACATCATAGATGAGTGGTCTTTAACACTGATGACAGGGTGTGTGTATATTCATTAGCTATTTGTTAGAACTTTCTCCTTTTTTGCTACACTTTATGGGTGAGGTTCATGTTGTGTGCATTTAGTACTGGGGTATTGCCAGAGGCCGATTACCGTGGGTAATAGGGTAAGAGACGGGGAGAAGGCTTAACATAAGCAAGTTCCAATCCAGTTTATTGCACCCCAAGCATGGGCTTATATACTTTCTATCTGTGCTAGTTTGAGCCTAGCTAGCATGGTTTGGTGAGAAGAACTAGATGATAGGCTGAGAAATGAAAACAATGGTGAGGTCTACTTCCCTCACAGTCTTGCTGGGATGTGTAAAGAAGAAAGGCAAAACAAAGATTACTTCACTTGCTTCTTCTCCTCGCTGGGGAGCTTTGCCTGCTGGGGAGCTCGTGGCTGCTGGCTGGACTCCATCTTGCCTTCTAACCTCACCCTCCTTTTGCTTGGCTGCTTCACCTTGCTTTTTAACCCTTTTGGCCAAACCTCCATTCTTCCTTAGGACTGGGGTAAGGTTGAGAGGGGTAGGGGAAGGTGAGGGGTGGATGAGAGCCCCTCCTGGGGACTCAGGTTTCTGGGAGGGGAATTGTGTTTGTATTACCTTTTTTACCTTGTCTATTTCTGTCTATAACTGTATATACTGTGAATATCTGCTTGTACATTGTGCCAGCTGTAAATATAAGCTTCATTCAAATTTCCAGAGCCGACTGAGTCTAGTCTGGGTGATTTCTAAAAGTGTGGGGGGGCAGGGGACACCCAAACCATCACACTATCAGAAGGCTACATAGCAGGGTTACAAATCATGTTAAGACTCTAATTGGTTACATACATTTGTGTTAGGACTACGTTAGGATTACACACTAATTAGCATAGACATTGTTCATATTCACATGTAGAACACCATAGAACTGACCATGTTGGAAGAGACCTCCAAGATCATCCAGGCCAACCTATCACCCAGCCTTGTCCAGTCACCTAGACCAGGGGTCCTCGAACTTTTTAAACAGGGGGCTGGTTCATTGTCCCTCAGACACTGTCAGGGGCTGGACTATAGTATATTGTGTCTAAGCATTCTGTCAGCAGAGATAGGTGAAAAACCACAGACTCCAGCCTTACATTTGTTTATATTTGTTACACCATTCTCTAAGGTCGTTCCAGCCTTCCACTTTATCTCTAACTCAGCACTTACTGAGCTCATGCGTTCTCGCCTGTCCATGGCTCATGTTCCACTATTTCAGCTTCCAATAGCTGTACCACGGTCAGACAGTTCTATAAAATCACTGCATTTAATATTACTATATCCAACAGGGTATGCTATGAGAATGTCAGACTGGAATCCCATTAAGAGTTTCTTTGGGGTGTGTTCTGTCTCTCTGCATAAGCTACTGTTATAGGTGGTTTGCAGTCAGAAGGTAAAGGAAGTAATGGTCTTTAGACAGAATCATACTTGCAGTCATCCCCCTCATGAATGTGATCACAAGAAAAGCTACATCACCTTTGATAGTTGTACTATTATTTCTCTGTTTTTATATCATTAGGGAGTCCCAGGAATACCTGGATTTTCAGGTCCCCCCGGCCTTCCAGTAAGTAAAATGAAACTGATTTAACCATTTCTACAGCTGTCAGTACACAGTTATCCTTAGCTCCTTGTGCTCTCTCTAGTCTCCACACCAGTACTGCCTCTGTCAGTTAGCCTAGAGATAAAAATCTCCATGTCAGCATGCTTGTAATGATTTGAGAACCCATTGTAATCTGTCAAGTCTTGTGAAACTGCTCCAGCACAAACTCGTTCAGTGTTGCTGTGGACAGCAATGAACGGGCAAATTAATTCATGTGAGATGATATTTTCCCAATTTAATATTGTTTATTAATTTTGCTATTAAAACTCTGGCTACCCCTGACCACTAATTTTAATAATGTTCTTACACTGTCATGGAAACATTCTGTGGATAATATCTACATCTAGTAATAACCAGCAAAATATATATACATTTAATTAAACTGGAAGAGAAGATTCCCACGGTCAAATGCTGCTTGCAGTCAATATGCTGCTTGCCCAGTAGCTGGGCTCAAACTCTTTCTGCTCTATGGCAGAAGGCAATAGAGAATTACAGAGAGACATTCAAGCATTTACTCACAAATGATTATTATTATTACCCTTGCAGGGGCTATCCACAGCCCAGACAGTGCCCAGATGCTTTCAGGGGACTCTGTCTTGTTGGACGTTGAGACTTGAATCTTCCCAGCTTCTGGGGAAAGGAGGCAGACAATCTCTGACCTTGTTCTCCTGGCTTCTTCTGGATGATCTGTATATATGTCCAGGGCTGCTAAGCAGGACTTTAAGGGTGTTGTGCAGTCTCAGCACAATGTGACACTGGCCATACAGGCTGATCGCATGCAGACATCCAGGGTCTGCTCCTGGTAACTCGTGGCAGTGGAGTTTAGCAGGCAAGCAATAAGGGAGTGTGCAATAGCAGCAGGGCTNAGGATAGCCAATCAGGGTGGCATTTAGCCAAACCATACCATATCAGGCAAAGCCATAGGCTCGCTTTTCCCTAATTTGGGCAAAGCACAGGCCTTGCACTAGGCAGGCACAAGCTAAGTGTGTGTACCTTACCACAGGACCCTGGGCAGGCCAGACTGAGTGGCTTCAGATTCTTTTGTGTCTGTTTCCCACGCTTGCCCCTCTGGTGGAGCAGAAAAACATGCCTAGGCAAAGCAGGACATGTATAAGCCTATTTTGGGCCTATCAGGCCTACCATGACATGAATGTGCAAAAACAAAGCTTGTGTCAATGTTATGCTTCTTTGTAGGGGCAGCCGGGAAGTGTCGGTCCTCCTGGGCGCTTGGGTGTTCCGGGATGCAACGGCACGAAGGTACAAACCAACCTGACTGTTACAGAGATTGTGTTTGGCTATGCTTGGGAATAGACACAAAGCATTCTAAAATTTCCCTCTGATACACAACAACTTTGATTTGTTTTCTTTTGTGACCTTAGCAACTAGGAAAAAAATTCAAGGGCAGAGGAAGGAAAAGTGTTGCTTTTTTGTATAAGAGAGGTACTTCAGTAATAGCAGGTCTCTGCTGAAAAGTTAAGAATGATGTTTTTATATTTTGACAGTTAACAATTTCATTAAATACAAAAGGCCTAATCAGTTTTGTCCAACAGGTTGACAGAAGTTGAAATGAATAATAGAAGTGACAGATAATTCATTTCGCTGCAAACTTGCAGCTGACAATTCAGAAGTTCTGAAAGCAATTAAAAGGAGGAATGTTTAGTTAGAGATTTGCTTGGTTTCCTTTGCTTTATGAGCAAATATTTCCAACATTCAGAAGTCAGAGGGAATGCCTACTATAAAAAAAAAAATCTTACATCTGTGATGAAACAGCGACCTGACATTTTTTTAATCAATACTGGTGCCATATAGTGAAAGAAGAAGAAGCAAGGGAAGCTGGCAATAAAACCCTGAAGACAATCCCAATAACGCTAAGTGCCTGGGATAGTCACAGAATCACAGAATTAATCAGGTTGGAAAAGACCTTTGAGATCATAGAGTCCAACCTATCACCTAACACCTTCTAATTAACTAAACCATGGCACTAAGTGCCTCCTCCAGCCTCCTCTTAAACACCTCCAGGGATGGGGACTTCTCTAGCTCCCCAAGCAGCCAATCCTGGCAATTGGCATTCCAGTGCCTTTAATCAATACTGGTGCCATGTAGTGAAAGAAGAAGAAGCAAGGGAAGCTGGCAATAAAACCCTGAAGACAATCCCAATAACGCTAAGTGCCTGGGATAGTCACAGAATCACAGAATTAATCAGGTTGGAAAAGACCTTTGAGATCATAGAGTCCAACCTATCACCTAACACCTTCTAATTAACTAAACCATGGCACTAAGTGCCTCCTCCAGCCTCCTCTTAAACACCTCCAGGGACAGGGACTTCACCAATGCAATTGGCATTCCAGTGCCAATCACTCTTTCCACATAGAACTGCTTCCTGACATCGAGCCTGAACCTCCCCTGGCACAGCTTGAGGCTGTGTCCCCTTGTTCTGTCCCTGAGTGCCTGTTAGAAGAGCCCAACCCCACCTGGCTACAGCCTCCCTTCAAGTAGTTGTAGACAGCAATGAGGTCATCCCTGAGCCTCCTGTTCTCCAGGCTGCACACCCGCAGCTCCCTCAGCCTCTCCTCACAGGGCTGTGCTCCAGCCCCCTCACCAGCCTTGGTGCCCTTCTCTGGACGTGTTCAAGCACCTCACCGTCTTTCTTAAATGGAGAAAGATGAGGCTGTGCCTCTTTCAGCAAACACAGTGGTAATGCAGCCACCACTTTTAGTATGATAACATAAAGAACTTCTTTTGTAATCAGATTTGCTAAAATTAATCCAACTAATAAATAATCATATGCACTTCTGGTCACTGTTACTGCTTTCAGGGCGATCAAGGATTTCCAGGTCCTCCTGGCAGAAGAGGTGCTCCAGGTGTCCCAGTAGGTATTTGTGAATTTCATTCTTTTGTGCATTTATTTCTGCAGCTTACAGCCATGCACCAAAAGAGTGTAGGGCCTCACATTAGCTGGTATTGACCACAGCTCAAATATTATCTTAATATGAAATCTGTGTGGTAAAGAAGACAAAGTTAAAAGTGATGCTTTCCCAACAAGTGTGTGTGGTTTCATTGTCTGGTGTTAGCTCTTCAGTGTCTTCAAGGGATACTCACATCTCTAAAGGTGTCTGTATAGGGTTAACCCTCCAGGGGGAGTAACCTTGAACCTGACCCTGGGTGGTCTTGACCCCTCCCCAGGGATGGGTCTGAACACTACCAGGTGATGGTTTGTCCACTGCCCCTTCCTGTCTAAAGACCCATAAAAGCAGGGGGACTTTCTCTTTCCCTCTCTGTGCTCTCTGCCTCCCTGCTTACCAGCATCACCATCCTGTTCCTGGTTCTCTTTGTTTTACCACGTGGCCATCACCCAGGAGGTGGACAAAGCCATCACCATCAAAATCTGGTGGTACTTACACATTCTGTGTTTGTTTTCCCTTCCCTACACCTTTGTAACTTCCCTACCTCAGACACCTTTTTCATTTATTGTTAAACTTTCTTTTCTTTTTAACTTCCAGATTGAGTGAGATTATTTATTTGTGTGTGCTTACCTTTTCCTCTCTCTACATCTAATTCCTTTCTTTTGGGAAAGAAGGGGGAAGAGGGAAGGGCACTCTATAAATTGTTATTTGGTTCTATCAAATTTATTTGAGTCTCTGGGAGTTTCAATTAGAACTGAGAAAGTGTCCAATATATATTTAATAGATTGCAGTTTCAATTAGTGCCTAAAGATAGTTGAGGACGTGGCCTAATTATGTCAGTAAGAAGCAGGAATTCAAAACAAAATTTCTGGGTGCAGTGGTTTAACTCTAGGATTTCTTTTATGTCTGTAAAATTGTGCTTTGTAAAAGCAGCTTCTTGGCAATTGGAAAAGGAATGCTGTCAAGTTACAGTGGACCAAATCTAGTGACTTCTAAATGTGATATTTACTTAAGCAGTTCTGACTTTTATTTAGAATCATAGAGTGGTTTAGGTTGGAAGGGACCTCAAGGAGCATCCAGCTCCAACCCCCTGCCATAGGCAGGGACACCTTCCACTAGGATCAGGCTTCCAAACTGTTCTGCTTCCACAACTTGTGGAGCTGAAAGTCTGAGACCAGACTAGTAGTTAACAATATGCCCATTCTTCTTGATATGAAGTCTGGCACAGTAAACTTGTACCTGGCTGTACACTATGACCATGAAAAGAAACCACTTAGGAGCACTGAGCTGAGGGAATATCCAGACTGTTCCTTTCACCATTGTCTCTTTCTTTTAGTAATATGATTGTTCTTCTCCCTAGGGTGTTGCTGGCATCAAAGGAGAGAAGGTCAGTTATTTACACCATGTTATGTGAAATAGGTATTGGTGAACAACCATTTGTGTATATGTTTAGTGCTGGAAAAGTTCTTTAGGTTTCCATTCATGGGAAACAGAAAGGTTTACTTTCCAGAAGCAGCAACCACAAACTTCAGTGGTTCATCTGTACTAATTGCATTCATCTTGAGTTACAAAACAATATTCAGTTCATTTATTTTTCCCTTTAATTGCTGATGTTGAATGTAGTGAATTTAACCCTTTTGAGCACACAGAACTAAGCTCATCCTCCAAACATATGGAAATCTGCAGATGCACTGAAGTGTTTTTGAAAGGGATCAAAAGCACCAAAAACAACCAAATTGCAGGTCAAGACTGTGGGTGGGTAACATAGATGTATCTGAAGTGAAGGCTGCTCCTAACAGAGAACTGGAATGCTTGAAAAAGACACGTGTTCTGCTTAATAAAATCTTCTTTAGAGTCATCCAAAGTGAGAAGTTGTCATCATTTTGCAAGTCTGATGTTGCTTGTTTCCCTATTAACTTGATTTTAAGATTTGATCCACTATGGAGTTCCACAACACAACTTTTAATCTTCCTTTTTACCTAATTTTCAGGGGTGCCCTGCAGATGGATATAGCCGAGAGTATGGTGTAAAAGGTGACCCTGGGTTGCCAGGAATGCCTGGACTTCAGGTAATGTGGAAATAATTCAGACTGTGAGATAGCTAGATAGGAAGATAGTTTACCTTTTGGATAGCAAAACTATTTAGATATATGTAATTGTAATGTATTTTATATAGATACAACATTTTTTACAATGATGTGATGGTTTGGGTGTTACCTGCTCCCTCACTCTTAAGAACATCACCCAGAATAGACTCAGCTGGCTTGAAATTAAAGAATGAAGCTATAGGCTCAGGAGTGACCTCATTTCTGTCTACAACTACCCAAAGAGAGGCCGTAGCCAGGTGAGGTTGGTCTCTTCTGCCAGGAAGCCAGCAACAGAACAAGGGGACACAGACTCAAGTTGTGAGGCTGGGGGAGGTCTAGGCTGGATGTTAGGAGGAAGTTGTTGGCAGAGAGAGCATTGAAATGGGTTGCCCAGGGAGGTGGTGGAGTCACCGTCCCTGAAGGTGTTCAAGAAAAGCCTGGATGGATCACTTAGTGCCATGGTCTGGTTGATTGGCTAGGGCTAGGTGCTGGGTTGGATTGGATGGGCTTGGAGATCTCTTCCAACCTGCTTGATTCTATGACAATCAATTGCAAAAATTCCCCCTGATTAAGACTGAGCAGTTAGACAAGTTCAATTTCTACAGCCCTAGCAAAGGTCAGTATGATACATACTGTAAAATAGAGGTTAATAGAAGGCAGAGCAGACATTCCTTTTGACTGTTACAATAAACACAGGACATTAAAAGGAAAATAAAATTTTAACACTTCCCATTTCTTTGAATCTTGAAGCTTTAAAGTTTAGAATGTATTGCATAGAATACTAGAGATTAAAGGGCCCAGCAGTAGAACTATGGATTATGAGGATGTCTACAGTTAAACAGGACATACAACCTCTCTTGAGCAGTTTAGTTGTAGAATAGGTGTGTTTTCTCACATTTCACTATCTATACCTACCAAGCATCAGTGAGGAGGAATTACACTTCTGTGTTATCCTGAAACAAGGGAACGAAATTCAGAGGCAGTGCTGTCCCTCTGTCTGTTACTCATCTCACTGAGCTCATAGCCTTGAGAAATTTTACTTCTGTTTCTTTACTAACACACAGGGTGCCCCAGGTGCTCAAGGATATCCTGGGGAACATGGACCACAGGGCCCTCCAGGACCTTCAGTGAGTATGAACTTAACTCTCGCTTGTTACCATAACCTCAGTGTAATTGACAGGCTCACAGGATGTTTGTCATTGAAAGGGACCCAAGGAGATCATCGAGTCCAACCCCCCTGCCAGAGCAGGACCTCACAATCTGTCACAGATCACAGAGGAACACATCCAGACAGGCCTGGAAAGTCTCCAGAGATGAAGACCCCACAACCTCTCTGGGCAGCCTGTGCCAGTGCCCTGGGACCCTTACAGTAAAGAAGCTTCCCCTTGTGTTGAGGTGGAACCTCTTTTGCTGCAGCTTACATCGGTGGCTCATTGTCCTATCCCAGGGAGCAGTGAGCAGAGCCTGTTCCCCCTCTCCTGGCAGCCCTCAGATATTTATAAACATTTATCAGATCCCCTCTGAGTCTTCTCGAGACTAAACAGCCCCAGGTCCCTCAGCCTCTCCTTATCAGCCATGCCCTCCAGTCCCCTCATCATCCTCGTAGCCCTCTGCTGGACCTTCTCCAGCAGATCCCTGTCCCTCTTCAACTGGGGAGCCCAAAACTGAACACAGTATTCGAGATGAGGTCTCACCTGGGCAGAGTAGAGGGGGAGGAGAACCTCCCTTGATCTGCTGGACACACTCCTCCTAACACACCCCAGGATCCCATTGGCCTTCTTGGCCACAAGGGCACATTGCTGTGTCATGGTTAACTTGTTAGCCACCAGCACTCCCAGGTCCCTCTCCACAGAGCTGCTCTCCAGCAGATCACTTCCCAGCCTGTACTGGTGCAGTTTATTATTCCTTCCCAGATGCAGGACTCTCCATAGGCTTCAGGGAAAAATCCAACACAAGTATTACACTTGCCCAGATTTTTCTGAGGTCTAGAGACATGTAGGTGAAATCCATGTACATGTAACACATTTGATTTGTTTAGTCATTTAAGTTATTTTTGTCCATGATAATTTCTGTGTTTTCAGATGCATCCCTGTAAGCAGATTTCAATTTTCAAATGGTTACCCATAAATTCACTTTAACTCCTAATGTCTGTAACTGTAGAAGATGCAACTAGATTGCATAGGCATTCTGCTACCCACTCACATCTGTATCGGAAATTAATGCTCATTAAGAATTATGAATATTAATTTCGGTATGAATATTGATTTTATTATTAATATTTTAAAATAGGG
Source organism: Tricholaema leucomelas (assembly GCA_013400475.1). Taxonomy (NCBI): domain Eukaryota; kingdom Metazoa; phylum Chordata; class Aves; order Piciformes; family Lybiidae; genus Tricholaema lacrymosa; species Tricholaema leucomelas. Next base: position 63,753 of record WAAF01014008.1, read on the forward strand.
GAAATTCCCTGAGATTCTTTGGATTTTTGGTTGACAGGAAGCAATTGCACAGAATTAAACAGTTTAAACATTCAGAACTTGGAAAATAGTAACACAAAACCAGGAAAAAATCTAACTACACTTAGGGAGTTTCAACATTCACTCCAGCAGATGTACTCATCCCTGAGTCAGTCTCCTGTATCAGAGATGCTTTCAGACTCATGATAATGATCCCAGGGTAAAATACAGGCTACTTCAGGCTGAAGGGAAGGAGATGCTGCTGAGCTGCTAGTGTTAGCTGCAACACCTGGCTGCCTTTAACGAGCCACAAATGAGGAGAGACAGGAGGGCTCCAGGCTGAATGCAGCAAAGCATGGTTTTCTAAATCATCCCCCTTAAATACTTCAGTTTGAAAATCAAACTGGCCAATAGGCACTAGCACCATTGTTCTGAGCAACGAATTCAAAGCTTCTTGCCTCCTTTGGCCATGCAGGCATATTGAGGGCAGCACAAGACACCTGACATGTGGTGCTAAGCCCCCAGCCCTCAAGGCTTTGCTCATCTGACTCAACTTCCCAGGGATTCCCTGTAACAGAAGGAGGAGAGCAAGGGTTAAACTGGCCTGGCAGGATTTATGGCCTACTAGGACAACATCAAATTGTGTTTATAAAGATGGAAGGAAGAACGTGTCCAGAGAAGGGTGAAGAAGCTGGTGAAAGGCCTGGAACACAAACCCTATGAGGAGAGGCTGAGGGAGCTGGGGTTGTTTAGCCTGGAGAAGAGGAGGCTCAGGGTAGACCTCATTACTGTCTACAACTACCTGAAGGAAGGTTGTAGCCAGGTGGGGTTGGTTTCTTCTCCCAGACAACCAGCAACAGAACAAAGGGACACAGCCTCAAGTTGTGCCGGGGGAGGTCTAGGCTGGATGTTAGGAGGAAGTTGTTGGCAGAGAGAGTGATTGGCATTGGAATGGGCTGCCCAGGGAGGTGGTGGAGTCACTGTCCCTGGAGGTGTTGAAGCAAAGCCTGGCTGAGGCACTTAGTGCCATGGTCTAGTTGACTGGCTAGGGCTGGGTGCTAGGTTGGACTGGATGATCTTGGAGGTCTCTTCCAACCTGTTTGATTCTGTTATTCTATGAATAAAAATAGTGACGTAACTCACATGAAAATTGGGTGCCTCAAAAGACTTATAGTGGTGCTGCAGTGTGTAAATCCTTTTTAAGTTAAGGAATCATTCCTTTTCTTTTTTTGTAGGGCATGCCAGGGAAAGCAGGATCTCCTGGACCTAAGGTAGTCTCAGATTGGTAATAAAAATGAACAATTCCTATTGTTAACTCCTGTTGTAGGTGCTTTTAAAATTAAAGTGACATTTGGGAATGTAAACTTTTTTTTTTTACAGGGTCTTATGGGACTGAAGGTCATAGGGAGCAAAGGAAGAAAGGTAACTATGAAATGCTTAATTTTACAAGATATGTTTCTGTTCTCTGCTTTTTCTGATACACTGTGGTGAAGTGTTTGGGGAAGTAAGTACTGTGAAATAAGAAGTTCAGTAGATAAGAATGTTCAGTATTGGGGCTTGGACTCAATGATCTCCTTGGGTCCCTTCCAACCCCTAATATCCTGTGACCCTATGATATGTGGAAGTCTTATATTGGAAAAGGAAAACATGGCAATTAATATCTAAGGACAAACTGTTTTCATGTAAGAGTAAAGGGTATAAACTTCCTGATGAAAGAGTGGAAACCTAAGTGGAGAAAGTCATTAATATTTACTAATATGTAGCATTAAATTAATTTGTATATCATTTGCACAGTGTTCCTAAATGCTGATGCAAGCATGTAAACATTAGTAAATATATAGCATCTGTAGACTCTTCAGCTTCTTATGGCCAACATCCTCTCAGTGTCAGCCTTTTGATGTTGGAAACCCCCAAGACTTTTAGTAAAACCAGGAGGCCTCATCCATGTTCTTGCTTTGTGTAATATATAGTTAACATAAAGTTAGAAGTGACTGGAAGCACAAGTATTGCCTGAGGACCTCAATGTGCAGTTGGAGAAGCAGGGCAGTCAGTCTGAATGTCTCATCCATGTTCTTGCTTTGTATCCCACATAGTTAGCATTATGCTAAAAGTGACTGGAAGCACAAGTATTGTCCCTGAGGACCTCAATGTGCAGTTGGAGAAGCAGGGCAGTCAGTCTGAATGTCTCATCCATGTTCTTGCTTTGTATAACATATAGTTAGCATTATGCTAGAAGTGACTGGAAGCACAAGTATTGTCTCTGAGGCCCTCAGTGTGCAGTTGGAGAATCTGAATGCCTCATCCATGTTCTTGCTTTGTATCCCATATAGCTAACATTAAGCTAGAAGTGACTGGAAACACAAGTATTGTCTCTGAGGACTTCAATGTGCAGTTGGAGAAGCAGGGCAGTCAGTCTGAATGCCTCATCCATGTTCTTGCTTTGTATAACATATAGTTAATATTAAGCTGGAAGTGACTGGAAGCACAGTATTGTCTGAGGACCTCAATGTGCAGTTGGAGAAGCAGGGCAGTCAGTCTGAATGTCTTTACAGGGTGTTTTCAGAACTTGGGGCATCTCACAATTACACTAACAGATTCAGCTGTGAGCTGGAACAGCACTACTGGGTGATGAAGTTGGTTTTAACTTTGCCTTTGCCAGCAGAAATGTTCTGGGAAAACGTAGAATTGATAATTCATTAGTAACAGCTCAGGTGATTGTAGAGCATTTTGCCTCCTTAGGAGAGAGGAGTATTTTTGCTGTTGTGCTGCAGATGCACTCAAAAGCATTCCATGGGCTTAAAATCACCAGAAGTTGTGAATTTTATTTTGCTGGGCTTCACAGGAAAGCTCACTTTGAGAAATTTCCCTCTTCTATAAGTTTCTTAATGATAAAGTGTCATCCAGTATTAATGCTTTCAGTTAAGAACACATGAGAGTTAATCTTATCTGTCAGCATTGTCACAATCATCTCCCTGTAATACAGTCAGCAGCTAGGAGGCTATCACTAAAGACAATTCATGTTCTTTATTGATTGACTTAACCATTGAGAGGAAAAATTAGAACCAAGGAGATACTTTCATTTGATTCAGAGTTAAAATGGTTTGCATAACTTTTAAACAAATTGTATTACAATGTTAAGCTAATTCTAAATCCTTCAACAGAAAGCAGCATGTGCATTTTTACTTCTCTCATCTACAAGGAGGTGGTTGTGGTCTTGAGTCTTCCAGGTGCCTTTGTACTGGAAGACAAATAGCAGGCACAGAGAAATGTTAACTGTATTAATATCTAAGCCTAATGAAAGTAACATTTTCATGAGGTTGGAAGTATAGCAATAGTAATTTGAAACAGTAAAAACACACTGCTTGTAGTTGCTCTATTTCTCTTCTTTCTTTCAAGGGTGACACTGGGTTAACTGGCCCCCCAGGACCCCCAGGAACCGTCATTGTGACGCTGAGTGGACCAGACAACATGACGGTAGTAAAATTGATCAACGTCACCTTCAAATACCTACCAAGTTTTAGTTGGAGAGGACTTTTTCATCTTTGTTCTTCTGATAACATTTCCCTTTACCCATCCTAATGTTTTTCAGGCTTGCTTAGTTAGATACTAAGCTCTTAGAGTGTGTCTGTACAGCTCAGTCGAGGCCTGTGTATTCACAGCACACCTGCATGGTGACGGTGGAATGCTAAGTGGTTACTGCTGTGAATCGCTGACTACATGAAAAATAGATCACTTCTAGCTTTACCAAACCAAGGTGCATTTTCTGAGTGGCTGTCACAGCCACAGCTCTGCTGATCTCTGGACCTTGTCACTGAGAATAGCAGGTCTCTGTGCTGCTAGAGCCTCACAAAAGCTTACAACCTATTCGTGTGCATTTAATCATTCATTTTCTCGTTGTTTTTACTGGGATAAGAGTAACCATGGAAGATGCTGGTAAAACAATGGGTGTTGGAGAGAGGAAATACTCTGATTCAGTTTAGGTATTGCTTTGTGAATAGAAATCCTCGAATCTTGGTCTTATATACAGTTACATGTCTTCACATATTAACAGAACAAGTTTTCAGCCTGTTCTTGACTCTGTTTTCCCTGTTTAATTTGCAGCTAATCCATGGAGTTACCAAAGCTCCCTCTCTACTATATACTAAAATAAAGTGATTTTCACATCTAGAATGTATTGAGGGGGGAAGAGAGAGTTTGCAGAAGACAAGTTGAGCTGTTAGGCACGGCAGCTTTCCCTGTTGAAACCAAATACAAACCATCTGGAACACTTCCCACTCACAGCTGTGGCATTTTATCAAGGGGAGTGGCAATTTTTCACAGACATTGGGTGTTAGGGTTTAAAAAACATTAAAAACTCCTTACATAAATAGTTTGGCCATGAGTCTAACCAAGTGATAAACTTTAGCTTTACAATGAATTTAGGATATGACCCAAGCACAACCAGCTCCAGCCTGCTCCACACTGAACTCTGAGCAGGCTGCCGGGCGAGGGGTGCCGGAGTATGCTGTGGTCCCTGCGCAGGCGGCCGCAGCCTGCTCCACACTGAACTCTGAGCAGGCTGCAGTGCGAGGGATGCTGGAGGATGCTGTGAGCCCTGCACAGCTGGCTCCAGCCTGCTCCACACTGAACTCTTGAGCAGGCTGCAGTGTGAAGGGTGCTGGAGGATGCTGTGAGCCCTGCACAGCCAGCCCCAGCCTGCTGTACACTGAACTCTGAGCAAGCTTCAGTGCGAGGGATGCTGGAGGATGCTGTGAGCCTTGCACAGCCAGCCCCAGCCTGCTCCACACAGGAAGGTAACCTAATCTTGAGCCCACAGAGGCAAAGAGCCTCTTGGCAGCTGCTGCATTTACCTATTGGAGGTAACAATCTCAAATACAGCGACTAAGGTTTATTGATGGCCTTATTTCTTTTCTTTCTTGCAATTTGTTGCCATGTCTGGGGATATTTATTCCAGTCTCCTTGTGTGCAATCACAGGTAGGTTGCTCACTGTATTCAGAAGTATGTGCAGAGCCTTTTTTTTCCCACATAATAGGCTTAGGCAGGAGCACTGATGTGGAGTTTCTGTCTGTTAGTCCCTTAAGTGGAACCATCTTGCTGGTGAAAATAAGGATTTTCTATTAGTAAAACTTGAGTGTTAGGATAAACACAGAAAAACTTAAGAGACCACATTAAATTATTATTTTCTGCATAATAGGACTTGAAAGGAGAGAAGGGAGAAAAAGGATCAAGAGGACTTCCAGGACCAATGGGGTTTACAGTAAGTGACTAGAAGTAAATCTCTAAAATCCAAGTGGTCAGGTCAGCATCCCCTTGTAAATGACTCTCTTTGGAGTAGCACTTACAGTAGTATATGCTAGTAAATATATTACTTCTACAGTATACTACTGTACTTGTATACTACTATATTTATATGGTATGCTACTTATTCCAACCTTTAATGAACAGAACTAGTGACTAGAATACATTAATAACTGTCCCTTGGGGTTAGAGAAAAAAAAAAAACATAGAATGGTTTAGGTTGGAAGGGACCTCAAAGATCATCCAGTTCCAACCCTCTGCCATAGACAGGGACATCTGCTAGAACAGGTTGCTCAAGGTCTCATCCAGCCTGGCCTTGGACACCTCCAGGGAGGGAGCAGACACAGCCTCCCTGGGCAACCTGTGCCGGTGTCTCACCACCCTCACTGCAAAGAACCCTTTCCTGACATCTACCTGGAATCTCCCCTCTGCCACTTTAAACCCATTCCCCCTTGTCCTGTCATTACAAGACCTTGTCAATAGTTCCTCCCCAGCCTTCCTGTAGCCCGTCTTCAGATACTGGAAGGCCACTATGAAGTCTCCCCAAAGCCTTCTCCAGGCTACAGGGCCCAAACTCTTGTAGCCTGTCCTCATAGCAGAGCTGTTGCAGCCCTCTGAGTATCTTTGTGGCCCTCCTCTGGCCTCGCTCCAGCAGTTCCATGTCCTTCTTGTGTCAGGGGCTCCAGAACTGCACACAGTACTCCAGATGGGGTCTAATAAGAGCAGGGTAAAGAGGGAGAATCATCTCCCTTGCCCTGCTGGCCACACTGCTCTTGAAGCAGCCCAGGACACGGTTGGCAGTCTGGGCTGTATGTGCATGCTGCCAGCTCCTGTTGAGCTTTTCATCATCTCAGATAAAAGACATTTTTAACATAGAAAATGTGAGTCTCAATCTGCATATCTTGAGGGTGGTTTTGTTACAGGGGCCAGTTGGTGATTCTCAAAGTGAAAAGGGGGACCGAGGAGAACCTGGAACACCGGTATGTGTGAATCCTTCATTACACCTATGGTAGGCTTTCCTGAAAAGCCATTTAGCATTGCTGTTGCTGTCTAGTTTTTTGTTTTAATGACCCTCAGAGCCAATTTTCTTATATTTGAAAGCTCTTTTATCCAGCAAACTAGATTAAAGAGCAGTCAAAGGACTGTTCTTATGAACGCGTGGTATATGAGCTTGTGTCTTAAAGGTCAGTGGGTGGTGGATGCACTTTATTTTGCTGGAAAGGAAAGAGAATTAAAGACTGAGTTTAGCAGGTTTTGTGCTGCTAGTGCCTATGTAGAAGAGAGTTAAAGACACTGAGTTTGAGCAGGTTTTGTGCTGCTAGTGCCTATGTAGAAGAGAGTTAAAGACACTGAGTTTCAGCAGTTTTTGTAGTGCAGGTGCCTATGTAGAATAGAGTTAAAGACACTGAGTTTGAGCAGGTTTTGTAGTGCAAGTGCCTGTGTAGAAGAGAGTTAAAGACACTGAGTTTCAGCAGGTTTTGTAGTGCATGTGTCTATGTAGAATAGAGTTAAAGACACTGAGTTTTAAGCAGGTTTTGTGCTGCAAGTGCCTGCGTAGAAGAGAAGTAAAAACACTGAATTTGATCAGGTTTTGTAGTGCTAGTGCCTATGTAGAAGAGAATTAAAGACACTGAGTTTGAGCAGGTCTTGTAGTGCTAATGTCTTTGTAGAAGAGAGTTAAAGACACTGAGCAGGTTTTGTAGTGCATGTGTCTATGTAGAAGAGAGTTAAAGACACTGAGTTTCAGCAGGTTTTGTGCTGCTAGTGCCTATGTAGAAGAGAGTTAAAGACACTGAGTTT
>WAAF01014008.1:70947-89895 GCA_013400475.1 Tricholaema leucomelas
ATATGAGCTTGTGTCTTAAAGATCATGAGGTGGTTGAGGCATTTTATTTTGCTGGTAAGGGAAGAGAATTAAAAACGGAGTGTAGCAGGTTTTGTGCTGCTAGTGCCTATGTAGAAGAGAGTTAAAGACACTGAGTTTGAGCAGGTTTTGTATTGCAAGTGCCTATGTAGAAGAGAGTTAAAGACACTGAGTTTGAGCAGGTTTTGTACTGCCAGTGACTCTGTAGAAGAGAATTCAAAACACTGAGTTTAAGCAGGTTTTGTAGTGCTAGTGTCTATGTGGAAGAGAATTAAAGACACTGAGTTTAAGGCAGCAGGCTTAAATTATTATGTTCAACCAGCAGGAATTTGAGGTTGTGAAGAAAGTTGTCAAAAGAGTTACTCTGTCAACAAGATAATATAAAGGGGGAAAATAAATCATATGTTTATTTTAAAAAGCATATTACAGAATCACAGAATGTCAGGGGCCGGAAGGGACCTCAAAAGCTCATCCAGTCCAATCTCCCTGCCAGAGGAGGATCACCCATACCAGATCACACAGGAACACATCCAGGCAGGTTCTGAGTATGTCCAGAGAGGGAGACTCCACAAAACTATAATCTACTTGAGTATTCCTACATTTTGAAGAGATTTAGATAGAAAATTACCAGGCTTTCAGTTAAACTGAGTGAAAGGTGCAGGTTCTTATTAACTAAAACTGAATTTATAACTGCTTTTGAATATGTAATCAGGGAGAAGCCTAAAATATCCAAATAAACCAAAGTGTTTAGTGACATTTTCTGAACAAAATCTTTTGGTTCCAAAAAAAAAAGCACTTGGAAAATACTGTTAAGAAAAAGAAGTAGTTGCTTTGGTGTAAACACATGTATATGGAGATTTTCCAAAGTGGTTGCAATAACTGCAGTGATATGCATAACATTTATTTCTTACACTGTTTGAATGCCATGATCCCTCTTTGGATCTTCTCAATCCTGTTTTGTTTTATTTTGTGTTCTTCCCATGTAGGGAAAACCTGGAAAAGAAGGTGCCCCAGGTCCTCCTGGCTTACCAGTAAGGAAGGAAACCTTCTAAACATTTTCTGAGTAATAGTTATCTGTTTATCACAGTCATTATCTTCCTGTCACAGCTTTTCCCCACTGCAGAATGTGTTTGAAAAGGTTGAGATTTGCACACACTGAAACATTTCCTTTCACACAGTTGGCCTTGGGACATACTATGGCCTCCTAAGTTTATGCAGGAGAGAATCTAAGTTCATAGCTGTTGTCTCTTCTGTGCAACACAAAAAGGCCTGTTGCTTGGTGGTGCAGGAGAGGATCTAAGTTCATAGATACTGTCTCTTCTGTGCAAAACAAAAAGGCCTGTTGTTTGGTGGTCTCTAATGAGTTTGTGACACAGCCCCAAATTATGCAAAATGAATTCTACTGAGTTTAATTCTGGTTCATGCAAAGGAGTTACACCTTTACTTCAGCACAAATAAAGAGGCAAAATGAATACATTTTAATCACTAGAGTCAAAGATATTCTTTTACAAAGAAAAATTACTGTTGGAGTCACAAGTGCCTTGGCCTGTGTGATGATTTGGGTGTTACCTGCCCCCTCACACTTGTGAAAATCACCAAGACTAGGCTCAGCAGATAAAATCCTAAATTATGCTGTGACTGCTGCAACCATCAAAACAGAAGGAACAGAATTAGGTTACAGCGTTCTTAATCTTCCTGAAGCTCTTAGCCCTTCTCATGCTTTGCAGGAGCACAGTTAAAAAAAATAAATGTATTACTAAGCTTCCCAGTTCCCTTTTGAGCTGACTGTTTGTAATGGTTTGGGTGTTTCCTGCCCCCCCACACTTGTGAAAATCACCCAGACTATGCTCAGCAGCTCTGGAAATTGAATGAAGCTTTATACTTAAAGCTTAGCACAATAGACAAGCAGATAATTACAATAGATACAGCTATAGACAGACCTATACAAGTTAAAAAGTAATATAGAAACACAGAAACCCTCCCAGAAACCTGAGTCCCCAGGAGGGGCTCCCAACCACCCTTCCACCTTCCTCCCACCCCTCTACCTTACCCCAGACTTTGCCTTATGCTCGAGGTAGTTTGGAGGCTCAGCCAGGAGGGTTAGGAAGCACAAAGTTTAGTCACACTGACAGCAGGTTAGGTTAGAGAGAAGTTCATGCAGCCCCAATAGAGAGAGAGAGACTCCCTTATCTATATTTATGTTCTTGTTCTTATCCATCTCAGCAAGCCTATGAGTGCAGCAGACATCAGCATTATTTCCTATTCACAGCCTATCATCTAGTTCTTCTCACCAGAATATCCCAGCCAGGCTCAAACTAGCACAGCCTGAAACAAGAGGGTAGACAGATTTAATATTAAGAGCGTTATCTTTTCATCTTATAGTTGCCATTTCAGAAGGAAAATTATCTTGCTTGTGTACTAGTTTAAAAGCTAAAGTTGTTAAAATGCATTTGGCTTACTGTATTCAATTGGTTTGACACCAGCTTTTAAATATATATATATGTATGTATATATTTACTTCTACTTAAACAGCATCACAGAGGTCACAGTGACCTTACAAATATCAGCATTCTTGTCAAAATAACAGACCATCATGCAAACAGACCAAATTCTGGGAGAGGCAGCTGCTGAATGTGAGAGCCTTGCATTCTGTTCAGTTTCTCCCCTTTCAGAAACAGTAGTTAGCAGAAGGGAAAAGAAAGCAGAGCATCCTACATTTGTGCTATCCAGAGCAGCTCCACCTTGGCATTGGTGGAGCGTGCTGATAGCAAAGAGACTTGCAGTACTTCCCACAGTCATGGAACTGCACCTTTTTCTCTTGTGCAAGCCTTATTCACCTTGCCACTGCCATTAAAGATTAAAACTTTCTATTGCAGATGTTACTGATGACAATGATGCTAAAAGATTAACCCTCATAAAATTGTGTCCTGTCACCTGCAGGGACAGAAGGGTGAACAGGGCAAGCCAGGAGTGGCTGGCAGGCAAGGAGCTAAGGTACTGTCTCAATGGTTTGTTGTTATAATTCCAGGGATAAGGATAAGGTATGTTGTGAGGTTATTGCATCTTATTATTTACCACCTTGTATACAATATGTTTTACCTCACCTAACAGATGATAAATAATGATCTAATGGAACAGGGAATGGATATGCTGAAATCCTGTGTTTCAACTGGTGTGCTTCTGTTCCTGTACTTTTTAGTGTGTGTGTGTTGCAGAGGGGAAGCAGACCTCTTGCCACACCCCCCACTACTAATTCTAATGATAATAATATTCAGGTTCTTACATGGTCATGGAAACATCCTATGGATAATGTCTAGATCTAGCAATAACCAGTAAAACATATAAACAATGATTGAACTGGAAGAGAGGATTCCTGCAGTCAAATGCTGCTTGCGGTCAATATGCTGCTTCCCCAGCAGATAGACTCAAGGAGCTCTCTCTGCTATGACAGAATCATAGAATGGTTTAGGTTGGAAGGGGCCTCAAGGATCATCCAGCTCCAACCCCCTGCCATAGGCAGGGACACCTCCCACTAGAGCAGGTTGCTCAAGGCCTCATCCAGCCTGGCTTTAAACACCTCCAGGGAGGAAGCATCCACAACCTCCCTGGGCAACCTGTGCCAGTGNCCAGGCTTCTGGGGGAGGACGCAGACAATCTCTGACCTTGTCTCCTGGCTCTTCTAGGCAGGACTTTCAGGTGTAGAGGCAGGATGTCATGCTCTCTCATGCGATGTCATGCTGACCACACAGGTCAATTGCATGCAGGCATCCAGGGTCTGCTCCTGGTAACTCGCTGCAGTGGAGTTTACCAGCAAACAATAAGGCAGTGTGCAATAGCAGCAGGCAACAGCAGAGCACGGCAGAAAAGCACATTGTTTACCTGCTTATCTGCTTTTAGCAACGTGGGCCGAAATTAATGGCCCTTTGGACACAGGACAGACTGACCTTGTCTCCTGGCTCTTCTAGGCGGGACTTTCAGGTGTAGAGGCAGGATGTCGCGTGCTCTCACGCGATGTCACGCTGACCACACAGGTCAATCGCGTGCAGGCATCCAGGGTCTGCTCCTGGTAACTCGCTGCAGTGGAGTTTACCAGCAAACAATTAGGCAGTGTGCAATAGCAGCAGGCAACAGCAGAGCACGGCAGAAAAGCACATGGTTTACCTGCTTATCTCCTTCTAGCAACGTGAGCCAAGATTAATGGCCCTTTGGACACAGGACAGCCAATCAGGATGGCAGTTAGCCAAACCTTACCGTATTAAGTGAAGTCATAGGCTCGCTTTTCTCAAATCTGGGAAAAGCACAGGCCTTGCACAAGCCAAGTGTGTGTACCTTATTTCCCACAGGACCCTGGGCAGGCCAGACTCAGTGGCTACAGGTTCCTTTGTGTCCTTTTCCCACACTTGCCTCTCTGGTGGAGCAGAAAAACATGCCTAGGCATGGCAGGACATGTTTAAGCCTATTTTGGGCCTATCAGATATTACACTACACTACACAGGCCTACCACAACAGTGTGACTGAATAGCTGTGTAAGGAACAGAAATGGGGGTAGTGAAGGACTGATCAGAAGCAGAATTTCTTCTTAAATGTTACGAGCAATGACATGTGGTGCCCACTATTACTTCAGTATGTGTCATGGATTGTTTTTAATAAACCTATCTCTGTCATCTGATGAAGGGGATGAAAGGAAACATTGGTCCACCTGGAGCTCGCGGCCGAGTAAGTGTGAATTAATCTTCATCATATCATTTTTCTAAACTATGAGAATAAGAATAAGCCAAACTGATTGTCTGAGGCAATAACAGGTGTCCTGTGATGCTCTAATCAAGGCAAGGCTTTCTCAAAGGTCTGGTGCTGCTGGGAGTCTCACAGAGATAGCACCTTCCTTCCCGTGGAGCTGGATACACAATCAGGGCTTGGTAAAATCTCACTGAGTTGCAGTAATTTCACCTGTCATTTGTAGCAATGTTGGATCATCATAGTGTTAGTCTTCAATAAATGTATAAATAGATCTCTCTAGATGATGAAGAGGTGAGCTGAAATCAATTCAAGATGAGCTACTGTGCTTCTCCATTCTTACTGCTCTTTCTTTTCTTACCATCTTTCTCTTAAGACGGAGTATTATGACAGTGTGGTTGGTGAAAAAGGAGATGAAGGACCCCCTGGACCTCCAGGACCAAAAGGTCGTCGTGGCATGCCTGGTGAGTGGGACATGCAAACTAGAAACTTTTAGCAAGGGCTGCCCACTCAAAAGACTCACTGCACCCAGCAGCTTGTTTCTGCCTTGACAACAGTTCTAGACTAGTCCCATCAAATGACAGGATTGCAGTGTGTCCTGAGACTTGTGATTTGTGGCTGTATTTAAACTTAAAAATAAGGAAGCTGGCACACTTCCATATGCAGACAGTTTTGCTGAGCACCTGAGCTCCCTGACATCCTGTCTCATGACCTTAGTGAACATCAGCACATGATTTGTACATGCCATAGTCAGACTCGGGGGGCTATAGGTCTCCTGGTAATGGTCATGCACTTTTTTTTCTCCTTTTATTTTATAAGTGCAGGAGCCTGAAGTTTGCAGTCAGTATTAATGTGACAGTTTGGGTGTTACCCACACCCCCACTCTTATGAAGTCACCCAGACTAGACTCAGCTGAGCTGGAAGTTAAGGAATGAAGCTTTAGCTTTACAGCTTAGCACAATATAGAAGCAGCTGTTTACACTATTTACAGCTATAGACAGACAAGTTAAAAAGTAATACAGAAACACAACAGCCCTCCCAGAAACCAGAGTCCTCATGAGGGGCTCCCAACCACCCTTCCACCTCCTTTCCACCCCTCTACCTTATCCCAGACTTTGCCTTACGTTCAAGGTAGTTTGGAGGATCGGCCAGGGGGGTTAGAAAGCAGAAGGATTAGTCACACGGACAGCAGATTAGGGAGAAAAGTGCAGGCAGACAGAAACTCACAGAACTGTGCTGTCTATGTTTGTGTTCTTGTTTTTATCCATCTCAGCAAGCCTATGAGTGCAGCAGACATCAGCATTGTTTCCTTTTCACAGCCTATCATCTAATTTCTCTCACTGAAATATCCCAGCTAGCCTCAAACTAGCACAATTAATGTGTAGTGACTGCAGAATATGTAGTGGTTTAACTCCAGTTCTATGTACATTGCTTTTGCAGGGCCACAGGGTCCTCCTGGAGTTGCTGGGAGACCAGGTATGTGAAATCATCCAGCACCACCAACAAAATGCATTGTTCTTCCTGTCCATTATACTCGGTCAGCTTTGTGGAATCTTCACTTCAGATAACATTAAACATATTTCTAAGTGGTTAAATGCTGTGACTGTGATGGTTTGGGGGTTACCTGCCCCCCCCACTTAAGAAAATCACCCAGACTACACTCAGCTGCTGGAAATTGAAGAATGAAGCTTTATATTTACAGCTTAGCACAATTTACAAGCAGAGAGTTACAGTAGATACAGCTACAGACAGAAATATACAAGTTAAAGGTAATACAGAAACACAACAGCCCTCCCAGAAACCTGAGTCCCCAGGAGGGGCTCCCAACCACCCTTCTGCCTTCTTCCCACCCCTCTACCTTACCCCAGACTTTGCTTTACGCCTAAGGTGAGTTTTGAGAGCTAGCCAGGAGGCATTAGGAAGCAGATGGATTAGTCAGACAGCAGGTTAGGTTAGAGAGAGAAGTGCAGCCCAAAGACAGAGAGCAAACTCTGTTATCTATGTTTGTGTTCTTGTTCTTATCCATCTCAGCAAGCCTATGAGTGCAGCAGACATCAGCATTGTTTCCTTTTCATAGCCTATCATCTAACTCTTCTCACCAAAACATCCCAGCTAGGTTCAAACTAGCACAGTCACCCAAAAGCTTTGATGGGCCAAGCATTTAAAGAAACATTAAAAATCATTTTGTGTGTCTTTGCATTGTAATTATTTAACACACTACAAGATTAAAAAGATTTTATGGATTAATTCAGTACATTTGTCCCTCCCTCACCCTGTCAACTGCTTTGCTTTGAAACACCATTTCTTCTTTAACTTCATGTTTATGTGTTTTACTCTGTGGTTAGGTGTGTCAAGACCTGGTCTGAGAGGTCCCCCAGGATTTCCTGGGCCAAAAGGAACTAAAGGAGAGAAAGGACAAACTGGAGTATGTATTGTGGGCCCTCCAGGACTACCTGGTGTTACTGGCAGAGCTGGTTCTGTTGGATTACCAGGTCCTCCAGGAGAACCAGGTGACGTTCCAGTGTTGTATGTATCATGAAGAAGAACAAACTTGTTCATCCCAATATCTAATGTATGAGATTATTTAAACACTTTACTTACAGAGTATTTTTTGAGTAATAAGGTTGACTATAATTTCTCTTTGGAACTTTTCCTTTTAGGATATTCATGAAAACCTATCTAGTGAAGGTCTGTGCCCCATTATCAAAGAGATTCTGTGGGGAAGATACAATAAATTCTTAATGTAAAGATTTCTTACTTATTTATATAACTATGGCCATAAAAGTCTGCTACATAAACCCAGGAAAGACTAATGAAAGAAAAATCTGTGCTTGAAAGTAATACTTACAAAATGTGTAATGATTCCCTGAAACTCAGTTCAGAAGGGGCTAATCTGAAAACTGGAGAAATCACCTGCATGCCTTCAAAGGTCTTAGTGAGCCTTACAGCAGGTCTGAAATTGTGCCAGCGTGAAAATAAAGCAATAGTAGTTTATAAAACTTCTAGAAGATATATTAAGTACTAACAGCATCATGTGGTCTGGCCCAAACAGGCTTCTCTGATCCAGTACCAATGTAGTGCTTCTCTCCTCTCTCTTTTTCCTTCCAAAATCTATCTATCCTCCAAATACTACCTTGGGAAGAGCTCCATGCATGTTCTGTTTTCCCAAAGTTCTGGGCTCCTCAATTCAAGGGAGATGTTGAGGTGATGGAAGGTGTCCAGAGAAGGGCAACAAGGCTGATGAAGGGCCTGGAACACAAACCCTATGAGGAGAGGCTGAGGGAGCTGGGGGTGTGCAGCCTGGAGAAGAGGAGGCTCAGGGCAGACCTCATTACTGTCTACAACTACCTGAAGGGAGGCTGTAGCCAGGTGGGGGTTGGTCTTTTCTCCCAGACAACCAGCAACGAACAAGGGGACACAGTCTCAAGTTGTGCCCAGGGAGGTCTAGGCTGGATGTTAGGAGGAAGTTGTTGGCAGAGAGAGTGATTGGCATTGGAATGGGCTGCCCAGGGAGGTGGTGGAGTCTCTGGAGGTGTTGAAGCAAAGCCTGGATGAGGCACTTAGTGCCACGGTCTAGTTCATTGGCTAGGACTGGGTGCTAGGTTGGACTGGATGAGCTTGGAGGTCTCTTCCAGCCTGGTTGATTCTATTCTATTCTAAAGCTATAGTAAATACAGCAGAACAGTTCTGTCAAAGATACATGACCAGCATTAGGATCTTAAAGAAGTTTCTCTTCCATTCATGGTAAAAGAATGATGTTCCTGCTGATTCAAATAAAGGGGGAATACTTTCCCCAGAGAGGATTATGCTTTTTAAAGGCCAGACAGATGGATCCAACAGTCTGCCAAGACTGACTTAGGCATTGTCATATCTATCCTCAAGTACTTTCAGATGCTGCAGGTGTTTCGAATTTGTCCAGATAGTTCTCTTAAATGAATCAGAGAATATCTCCAGTTGGAAGGGACCCCTGAGGATCAGAATAGTATCTCCAGCTCACAGCCCTGAAACTTCTCGTAGCCATCAGTGAATTGTCTGAATAATCAGCTGATGTAATGGTGTCATCCTCATTTCATTTTTAGGTAGAGTAACATTTAGAACAGGCCCACCAGGACTTCCGGGAGAGCCAGGGTGTATGGGACCTCCAGGACTTCCAGGAGATGTTGGTGTTAAAGGTCAGTTTCAGAAATATGTTGCTCAGTAGTAGATCTCATAAACTTCATGGATCCTCATGGAAAGGATCTGTCATGGATGCTTCTGAAAGAGACTCAGGAGGTTTTGACTCTATACAATTCTGGAGCCCCCAACACAAGAAGGACATGGAACTGTTGGAGCGAGTCCAGAGGATGCCATAAAGATGCTCAGAGGGCTGCAGCAGCTCTGCTATGAGGACAGGCTGAGAGAGTTGGGGCTCTGCAGCCTGGAGAAGTGAAGGCTTTGAGGAGACCTTGTAATGGCCTTCCAGTATCTGAAAGGGACCTACAAGAAGGCTGGGGAAAGGCTATTTGAGGTGTCCCTGCATCTTTGAGGTCCCTTCCAACCTAAACCTTTCTGATTCTATGACTGAATCTTTCTGCATTTTCCATTAAATGTAATCAGTTATCACTGCCTGGCCACAAATAATTCCCTACAAGGAGAGGCTGAGAGAGCTGGGGGTGTGCAGCCTGCAGAAGAGGAGGCTCAGAGCAGACCTCATTGCTGTCTACAACTACCTGAAGGGAGGCTGTAGCCAGGTGGGGTTGGTCTCTTCTGCCAGGCAAGCAGCAACAGAACAAGAGGACACAGTCTCAAGTTGTGCCAGGGGAGGTCTAGGCTGGATGTTAGGAGGAAGTTGTTGGCAGAGTGATTGGCATTGGAATGGGCTGCCCAGGGAGGTGGTGGAGTCTCTGTCCCTGGAGGTGTTGAAGCAAAGCCTGGATGAGGCACTTAGTGCCATGGTCTGGTTGATTGGACAGGGCTGGGTGCTAGGTTGGACTGGATGAGCTTGGAGGTCTCTTCCAACCTGGCTGATTCTATGTACTGTGCTGGAGGAGATGTACCAACAGAATTAAGACCAAGAAGCTCTACAGTGAGCTCTAACATGTTAATTAAGCTTGGGAATGGTTTGCTGTGAAACAACTAATGAATAGTTTTCGCTCCAGGTGATGAAGCTTACGTGTGTACTGATTGCATCTACATCCCGGGAATACCTGGCCTTCCTGGTGCTCCTGGGCCACATGGTCGGGATGGTGTGCCTGGTAAGTTATCTTCTTGTTTCTCACAGTGCAGTAGGAAATGCTAGTGATTTTTCTACCTGCACAAGAATCAGGTGTGGGCATGTCTGCAGCATGCAGTTCTTGAGCTAGCCTGAGGTTGTGACGAGTGTGAGATCATGATACAGCTCCAGCTACTGACAGGAATGCAAACTCTAGAAGAGGTGAAGTCAGAATGCTAATAGACATAGGTGCAGCCCGAAGCCAGGTCAGTCTGTGATGATGCAGTCAATGTAACAAGCAGAAACATTGGATGCTGAGTGTGGTTATTAGATCTTGTCAAAATCTACGTCCTTCTTTGCATTCTTCTTTACTAGATATGCTGGGGTTTTTTTTGCAGGTAGAGAAGGAACAACAGGTCCAAAAGGTTCTCCAGGTTCTCCAGGAGCACCAGGCTTTCCAGGAGTTCAAGTAAGACCTTGGGGGTTCAGATTGTTTTTCAGATCTCACAAGAAACCTCACGGCTGATGTTCCGTGCAGTGTCATGGAGAGCGATCTCAACAGTTTCCTTTCTGTAGTAATGAATGTGCCTGCATAGGTGTGATGGTTTGGGTGTTCCCTGCCCCCCACCCTTTGTAAGTCACCCAAACTAGACTCAGCCAGCTCTGAAAATATGAATGAAGCTTATATTTACAGCTAGCACAATGTACAAGCAGATAGTTACAGTAGATACAGTTATAGACAGAAATAGACAAGGTAAAAGGTAATACAGGAACACAACAGCCCTCCCAGAAACCTGAGTCCCCAGGAGGGGCTCTCAACCATCCCCTCACTTTTCCCCTACCCCTCTTAATCTTACCCCAATCCCAAGGAAGAATGGAGGTTGGCCAGGGGGATTAAGAAGTAAGGTGAGTCAGCCAAGAAGCAAATGGAGGGTGAGGTTAGAAAGCAAGATGGAGTTCAGCCAGCAGACCCAGCTCTGCAGCAGGCAAAGAACTGAGAGCACAGCCCCAGAGCCAAGTGCCCCAAGCCAAGTGCAGAGCAAAGTGACTTTATCTAATGTTTTGCTTTTCGTTTCTACACATCTCAGCAAGGCTGTGAGGGAAGTAGACCTCACCATTGTTTTCATTTCACAGCCTATGATCTAGTTCTTCTCACCAAAACATTCTAGCTAGCTTCAAACTAGCACAATAGGAGGCCTGGGTAGAGGCTGTAATGTATGGTTTGACTAGTTTACTCAGTGCAGCAAGAAGTTCAGCCCAAGCAGTAAGGCAGATATATACCTGTGTGATTAATCTGTGCTGCACTTCATGAGGCTAAAATCATAGAATCACTTGATAGGGACCACAAGGATCATCTAGTTCCAACCCCCTTGCCATGGACAGGGACACTTCACACTAGATCAGGCTGTCCAGAGCCTCATCCACCCTGGTCTTAAACACTTCCAGGGATGGGGCTTCGATCACCTCCCTGGAAAATCCGTTCCAGGTTCTCATCACCCTCATGCTGAAGAACTTCTTCCTAATACGTAGTCTGAACCTCCCCATTTCTAGCTTTGTTCCATTTCCCCCAGTCCTATCATTACCTGACAGCCTAAAAAGTCCCTCCCCAACTTTCTTGTAGGCCCCCTTCAGATACTGAAGGGTCATAATAAGATCACCCTCTCCAGACTGAACAGCCCCAACTCCCTTAGTCTCCTCATAGCAGAGGTGCTGCAGCCCTCTGCTCATCCTCGTGGCCCTTCTCTGGACACCTTCCAGCACATCCATATCCCTCTTGTAATGGGGGCTCCATAACTGGATGCAGTACTCCAGGTGGGGTCTCACCAGTACAGAGCAGAGAGGGAGGCTCACTTCTCTGGCCCCACTGGCCACACTTCTTTTGCTGCAGCCCAGGCTCTGGTTGGCTCTCTGGGCTGCAAGAGCACACTGCTGGCTCATATTTAGCATAATGAGACTGCTGCTTCTGCCTGGTATTGGTAGTTTATAGTTAAACTTCTGTTCATCTACATAAGTCTGTAATTGTGACAGTGGCTCTAAAGCATAGAGAGAGTTTTGTATGCTGTTAGACTTCTTACTTCTCTTGTTTCCAGCATACTTTGGACTTGCCAAAGTCCCAGCTGTGCAGAGGAGCTTGCTTCTTGTAACATCCTCTTTAGGGATGCAGAGGGCATGGCCTATTGGGAGACAAGATGAAGAAGAGAAGGTGACACCTGCCACTATAGACATACCATTTGTTTGTTCCAACTGGTGCCTGTAGCACTAATTATTAATGGGGAATTGCCTTTGGTGCTGGTGGCATGCACAAGTCATTGTGGTGGTTGCTGTAGAGATGCAGAATGAATCTGCTAATAGGCAGTCTTGCTTCTAGTTTAAATTTCCCAGAGACTCAGAATATAGCTAACAGAACCAATACAACAGTAAGATCACAAGCTCACAGGATGTTAGGGGTAGGAATGGATCCAAGGAGATCATCAAGTCCAACCCCCCTGCCAGAGCAGGACAATCCTATCTAACACAGATCACAGAGGAACACATCCAGACAGGGCTTGGAAGACTACAGAGAAGGAGACTCCACAACCTCTCTAGGGAGCCTGTTCCAGTGCTCTGGGACCCTTGCAGTTAAGAAGTTCCCCCTTGTGTTGAGCTGGAACCTCTTTTGCTGCAACTTACACCCATTGCTCCTTGTCCTATCCCAGGGAGCAGTGAGCAGAGCCTGTCCCCCCTCTCCTGGCAGCCCTCAGATATTTATAAACATTTATCAAATCCCCTCTCAGTCTTCTCTTTTCCAGACTAGAAAGCCCCAGGTCCCTCAGCCTCTCCTCATCAGCCATGCTCTGCAGTCCCCTAATCATCCTCCTAGCCCTCCGCCAGACTCTCTCCAACAGATCCCTGTCCCTCTTCAACTGGGGAGCCCAAAACTGAGCACAATATTCAAGATGAGGTCTCAGCAGGGCAGAGTAGAGTGAAAGGAGAACTTCCCTGGATCTGCTGCCTTGATGCCTTCCCCTCTGCCCTCCCTTTTGGAAAGAAAGGAATTAGATGAAGAGAGAAAGAGAGTGAAACACCACACCTAAATAAATAGCATTGCTTCGATTTGGAAGTTAAAAGAAAACAAACTTTAACAATAAATAAAAGGTATTTAAGGTAGGGGAGTTAAAAAGAGGTATAGGGGAGAGAAAACAAGATAAATATATATATATACACACACACAACCAGATTGATGGCTATGGATGGAAGTAGAATCAGGATTTGATGGCCACATAGTAAAAACAAAAACAGCAGGAGTAAAGGGTGGTGCTTGTGGGCAGGGAGGTAAAAAGGAGAGATAGAAACAGGAGGATCCTCTGCTTTTTATAGAGGGCTAGACAGGAAGTGGGAGTGGGTTAACCACTACACCTAGGGCCAGGTTCAGATCCAACCTGGGGTCAGGTTCAGGGCCACCCCCCAGGAGGGTTATCCCTTTACACAGGCTTTCTCAGAAGGCTGCCAAGATCACTAGAGTCCAACATGCCTTCAGCTTGTAGTGGTTTTGACTGGGACAGAGTACCAACTTTGCACCCTACAAGGGAAAGAAGAGAGGGGAGAACTTAATTACAGAGTCAGCTCTAGTAGTTGTAGTGTCCTTGGGGAAGAGTCACCTGTGGTAGTTGCAGTGTCCTTGGGGAAGAGTCACCTGTGGTAGTTGCAGTGTCCTTGGGGAAGAGTCACCTGTGGTAGTTGCAGTGTCCTTGAGGAAGATTCACCTGTGGTAGTTGCAGTGTCCTTGGGGAAGAGTCACCTGTGGTAGTTGCAGTGTCCTTGGGGAAGAGTCACCTGTGGTAGTTGCAGTGTCCTTGAGGAAGATTCACCTGTGGTAGTTGCAGTGTCCTTGGGGAAGAGTCAACTGTGGTAGTTGCAGTGTCCTCGGGGAAGAGTCACCTGTGGTAGTTGCAGTGTCCTTGGGGAAGAGTTAACTGTGGTAGTTGCAGTGTCCTTGGGGAGATATTTCCATATAGAGGAGAAATATCTAACTGGATTTTAAGGTACTTTCTTGTCCTTCTTTTTGTGCCACCAAAGCACAACCAGGTAGGTGAGACAGATCCATTAAATACTCCTGTGTTATTCCTGCTTGTAGTAAGACAAATGGCAGCAGACACAACCTGTGCCAGGGGAGGCTTAGACTGGATATTAGGAGATACTTACTCAGAGGGTTATCAAACATTGATAACTACCTAGGGCAGTGGTGGCGTCACCATCCCTGGGGGTATTCAAGTGACCTGTGGACCTGGCACTTAAGGACATGGCTTAGTGTTGACCCTTCAGTGCTGGGCCAAAGGTTGGACTGGATGATCTTGAAGGCCTCCTCCAACCAAATATATTCTATGATTTTTGTGATAATCAGGGCCAGGAGGAATAAAGGCAAGAGGGGAAAAAAAGAAGTTATAGAATCAGTGAGGATTGGAAGGGACTACAAGGAGCATCTAGTCCCAACCCCCCTGCCATGGGCAGGGACACCCTACCCAAGATCAGGCTGGCCACAGCCTCAGCCAGCCTGGCCTTAAACACCTCCAGGNGCTGCAGCCCTCTGAGCATCCTCGTGGCCCTTCTCTGGACACACTCCAGCATCTCCACATCCCTCTTGTAATAGAGGCTCCAGAACTGGATGCAGTACTCCAGGTGGGGTCTCAGCAGAGCAGAGGGGGAGAATCGCCTCCCTCCACCTGCTGGCCACACTTCTCCTGATGCAGCCCAGGCTCTGGTTGGCTTTCTGGGCTGCAAGTGCACACTGCTGGCTCATGTGGAGGTTCTCATCCAGCAGCACCCCTAAGTCCCTCCTCAGGGCTGCTCTCCATCCACTCACTGCCCAGCCTGGATTTGTGCTTGGCATTGCCTCGACCCAGATGCAGGATCTTGCGCTTGGTCTTGTTGAACCTCATGAGGTTGGTTTGTGCCCACCTCTCCAGCCCGTCAAGGTGTCTCTGTATGGCATCCCTGCCCTCCAGTGTGTCAACAAAAATAAACCCTGTGCATTGAAGTGTGCCCTTCCAGTGACTAGAGCTGTGAATAAAGAGAGCTGCTCTCAGGTATTTAATTGAAAAAAGAAAGTTTGGAAACAGTTGACATAGATCTAGCACTGAAATTCCATTGCTTGATCTGTTCCAGGGACCTCCAGGTTTTAGAGGAGAGCAAGGACATAAAGGAGCAAAAGGTGAACCAGGATATGTGTATCCAGAAGGGCCAAAAGGTGAGCGAGGAGATCCAGGGGCCAGGGGAGACAGAGGAAGAAAAGGTTCAAGTGGATTTCTGGGAAGACCTGGCTCTAAAGGCTCCAAGGGCTCTAAAGGTGAAGAGGTGGGTGTGCATTGCTTGCAGTTCATGGGGAATTGTTGGAAACCTGATACTATTTCTATCTTGTACAGCAGTCTCTTTGTAACCATTGGTAGTAAAATCCATGTACTTCTAATCACAAGTAAATCAGAGGACAAAATTCCTCTTACTTTTGCAGAGCTACTCTGTTACTAAAGTAATGCAAGAATCCAGTCATAGGACTGGGCCTTTTGTTATGGAGGCTGGTGTGGAAAGCAAGTAATGCTTGGTGTACACCTATGTGTAATCATTAATAGGGACTGCCTGGTTCAAAAGGAGATAGAGGACTACCTGGATTGCCTGGCAGTCTTGGTCTTCCTGGAGAGATGGGGCTCCCTGGACTGCCAGGATATGGACCACAAGGAATAAGAGGTTTCAAAGGCTCTAAAGGAATTCCTGGTCTGCCTGGATTACCTGGAGAAGCTGGTGTGTAACTTCCCATTTGACCCTAAATTATCTATATTGAAGAGTACTTGACTGAAATTGCAGAGGTAGATTGTTCAGACTTTGATCCCACTGGAAAAGACAGCAGGAATCTTAGGGTCCTAAAATAATTGAAAGGAGTTGGAAGGGACCCTTCAAGGTCCAAACTGTTGGTCAGAGCAGGGTCAGATATGTGATCAGACCAAGTTACTTGAGGCATTATCCAGCTGGGCCTTGAAAACCTCCAAGGGCTGA
Organism: Tricholaema leucomelas; assembly: GCA_013400475.1. Classification (NCBI taxonomy): domain Eukaryota; kingdom Metazoa; phylum Chordata; class Aves; order Piciformes; family Lybiidae; genus Tricholaema lacrymosa; species Tricholaema leucomelas. The sequence continues at coordinate 86,915 of WAAF01014008.1, forward strand.
CATATGGAAAATGAGACCTCACAACAGGGAGAGTATTGTCAGGAAAGATACGTTTAATCAGAGCTGGGTGACAAGGGGAAGTCCTCCTTCAAAGCCCTTCCACACCTTCACCTTGTTCAGGTGCTACAAAATCATACCTGTTCAGTGCAGGGGTAAGGATATTACAATTAGTTCTGGGAATAGGTGGAGTTATTACAATCAGTTCCTGGAACTCATTTCCATGCTGTCCCACCTCTTCATGTGTGCTCATTGCCACCTGGTGGTCGCCTTTTGTGGTCTTGGGGAGGAAGGCCAACCTCTTCCTCACTCTGACCTCTCTACCTTTTGTCCACCTGGCATCAATTGTGGGTCACATTCTTGGCTGGAGTCTCCAATGTTCTCATCTTTGAATACAGAATTCTTTTTCTCCATGAGAGTGTTTCAAGACCTTCTCAAGCTTAACCCACCTCCTTTGTGTTTATCTGACTGATGATGCTTTATATCAGTGCTTACATAGTTAATGATTTAACTAAGTTTCTACACTCTGTGTTCTCTATCCCTTTTCCCTTATCAGGACAAAGACAGCCCATCACCTCTGAGCAGCCAGTTCTGGTGTTTGACAGCCCTTGCCATGGGGAAAAAAATTATCTTTAAATATGCACCCAGGGACCATCATTACTGTGAGCTCAGTGGTCAGGGGAAAAAAAGGACTTAATTTTTGAGAGCCAAGAATGTAGCAGAGTATGCATAGTGCTGAAGGATTCAAAGTTGGACAGCAGATGTAGTCAAAGACTCTTAAAGAGGAACAAAATTGCAGATGAAGCATTTCTCAATGGATCATTTTCCTGCTGACTTTGTACTTCCTTTTCTGGGTCTCTGATAGAATGCAGGAGGGTGGAGAAAATGACTGCAGGTGGCCTTGGTGGCAGTCAAATTATTTGGCTTTATGAAGCCAGAATCTGAAGCCTTTCCCAAGCCTGTTAGAACTTTGGAAATATGGGGACTGTAGAATTCTGTGTTTTTAACTGAGGAGATTGGTCACTAATATGTCTAAACACTGCCCATTGCCAAACTGTAAGGCTTTGTAATCTTTGATTATGTGTTTGCTGAAGGTCTGAAAGGAGAGACCAGTAGGATAACTCCATTACCTGCATTACCAGGACCTCAAGGACCAGATGGTTTACCTGGACCCCCAGGAGTGCCAGGTCTGTACATCTGCACTAAATACAGTAAAAAATCAGAGAGAATTCAGTTGGGATGTCTTACTCAGCTCTGGGTTGCTCTGCTTCTTATGGTACAAAAGCTATGGATTTAGCAGTAACATTCCCTTTCATGAGAGCTGGAGTAAGTGGATGTGGAGGCCTAAATTATGCTGGGACTGCTGCAACCATCAAAACAGAAGGAACAGAATTAGGTTACAGCGTTCTTAATCTTCCTGAAGCTCTTAGCCCTTCTCATGCTTTGCAGGAGCACAGTTTAAAAAGTATATGTATTACAGAGTTTCCCAGTTCCTTTTTGACCTGACTCTTTGTGATGGTTTAGGTGTTCCCTGTCCCACCACACTTGTGAAAATCACCCAGGCTGTGCTCAGCAGCTCTGGAAATTGAATGAAGCTTTATACTTAAAGCTTAGCACAACAGACAAGCAGAGATTTACAATACATACAGAAATAGACATGCTTAATATGGAAACACAACAGCCCTCCCAGAAACCTGAGTCCCCAGGAGGGGCTCCCAACCACCCTTCCACCTTCCTACCTTACTCCAGACTTTGTCTTATGTTCAAGGTAGCTTGGAGGGTCAGCCAGGAGAGTTAGGAAGCAGAAAGTTTAGTCACACATACAGCAGGTTAGGTTAGAGGTTCATGCAGCCCCAAGAGAGAGAGAATGACTCCCTTATCTATATTTATGTTCTTGTTCTTATACATCTCAGCAAGCCTATGAGTGCAGCAGCCATCAGCATTGTTTCCTTTTCACAGCCTATCATCTAATCCTTCTCACCAAAATATCCCAGCTAGGCTCAAACTAGCACAACTTGAAATAAGAGGTACAACAGCCCTCACATAAACCTGAGTCCCCAGGAGGGGGTCCCTACCACCCCTCTACCTTACTCCAGATTTTGCCTTATGCTCAAGGTAGTTTGGAGGGTCAGCAAGGGGATTAGGAAGCAGATGGATTAGTCAGGCAGGTTAGAGAGAGAAGTGCAGCCCAAAAAGCTCAGAGAGTGACTCCCTTGTCTATATTTATGTTCTTGTTCTTATACATCTCAGCAAGCCTATGAGTGCAGCAGACATCAGCATTGTTTCCTTTTCACAGCCTATCATCTAATTCTTCTCACCAAAATACCCCAGCTAGGCTCAAACTAGCACACTGTTGTTAAGCATTGTTCTAAATACTAGGAAACTGAGTTCCTTCTTATGGGTGTGTTTTGGGCTTGGTTTTAGGTGGAATTTTTATATTGTTATTATTTGGTTGGTTGTGTTTTCTTAAGGCATCTTTGATTAGGTTTTGCAGAATGATTGTGCTTAAAGCTGCTCTGAATGGCATAAGAAGATTTCTTGGTAGCTTCACTTCTTATAGTTACTTCTGTTCCAAGCCTCACCTCTATAATGTGTGATTTGCATCTTCTCAACAAGTGGAAGACTTCTAGGAACAACTACATGCAGACAGAAGTATGAAATTCAGGCAGATTGTCTAAAAACATAACTTACAGACTCGTGCCTGCTTTGATACTGTGAAGACAAGTACCATTCCAACTGGAGGAGAATCATAGAATCATAGAATGGTTTAGGTTGGAAGGGACCTCAAGGATCATCCAGCTCCAACCCCCTGCCACAGGCAGGGGCACCTCCCACTAGAGCAGCTCGCCCAAGGCCTCATCCAGCCTGACCTTAAACACCTCCAGGGAGGAAGCATCCACAACCAAGAAGTAGTAGAAGTCGTGCCAAGTTCTAATACAGAATCACAGAACCTGTCAGGGTTGAAAGGGACCACAAGAATCATC
>WAAF01014013.1:3525-71258 GCA_013400475.1 Tricholaema leucomelas
AAAGATGTTAAAGAGCACTGGTCCCAGCACTGACCCCTGAGGAACACCACTTGTCACCGGTCGCCAGGTGGACATTGTGCCATTGATCACCACCCTCTGCATGCGACCATCCAGCCAATTCCTTATCCAGTGAGTGCTCCACCCTTGTATTGTGTCCTTGTATTGCACCAGGGGAGGTTTAGGTTGGGTATTAGGGAAAAGCTCTTTGCTGCAGGAGTGGTCAGGCACTGGAACAGGCTGCCCAGGGAGGTGGTGGAGTCACCATCCCTGGAGGGGTTCAAGAAATGTGTGGCCATGGCACTTTAGGGCCATGGTGTAGTGGCCTTGGTGGTGTTGGGTTGATGATTGGCCTGGATGACCTCGGAGGTCTCCTCCAACCCAAACTACTCTATGATTTTATGGCATGCTTCTCTTAGACCTGAGTGCTTGGGCTCAGCATCTGAAATGCTTCCTGCAGCCCACAGCAGGCAGGGATCAGAGCTCTGCAGAGCTTCCATGGCTGCCAGCTCCCTCTAATGAAGGATGCAAATGGGCTGCAAGGGAGAAGGTGCCAGAGAAAGGCAAAGAAACTCAATGAAAGGCAGCACAGACAAGGGAGGGAGAAATTATTCACCTGGCCCTAAAGTTTACTTCTAAGAGCTCTTTATTTTCCCCCCTCAATTTCCTATATCTTCCTTGATCATTTGAGAGAAAAGATCTGGCCATAGACAGATCTCCAAAGGGATGGTGATTTTTTTCCCCCAGCATTGCTATTGCTTTAGTCCTTGATCTCTTCAGACAGGCAATGTTTAATTGGTGCACTGGTGGAATAAAATGTTTAAATAGATTGAATGGCAGACTTTTTCCCTCTGTTGTGACATTAATCCCCCAATATTCCTGGGCCCCTCACTGGGTATTGAGGCAAAGAAAGGAACCAGAGGAGGTCCCTCTCTATCCATCTGCCTGTGATGTGAAAGCTCCCTGGCTGCATTTACCATACATGATCCAACACATCCATTGAGTCGAGGACCTTTGGCAGTGATCGCTCACACACGTGAAATGAATCACTCTGGTACAGCTTCACTGACTCAGGGCAGACTTCTGCACAGAGATGTGATGGGGAGGGGAGCACTGATTTCACTGGGGAGGGAAGCACTGATTTCCAGCCAGATCTCTAGCAAAACATCTCCCTGGAGGTAGAAACAGGTTGCCCAGGGAGGTTGTGGTGGTCTCCTCCCTGGAGGGGTTTGAGGCTAGGTTGGATGAGCCCTCGAGCAACCTGACCTAGTGGGATCTGGGTGTCCCTGCCCATGTCACAGAGGTTGGAACTGGATGAACAGGCTGCATGGGTGGGTGGAGGCCAATGGGATGAGATTAAACACGGCCACGGGCAGGGTTCTACACTTTGGCCACAATAACCCCAAGCAGCACTACAGGCTGGGGACAGAGTGGCTGAGAGCAGTCAGGCAGAGAGGGAGCTGGGGGTGTGCAGCCTGCAGCAGAGGAGGCTCAGGGCAGAGCTCATTGCTGTCTGCAGCTCCCTGCAGGGAGGCTGTAGCCAGGTGGGGTTGGGCTCTGCTGCCAGGCAAGCAGCAACAGAAGAAGGGGACACAGCCTCAAGCTGTGCCAGGGCAGGTCTAGGCTGGATGTTAGGAGGAAGTTGTTGTCAGAGAGAGTGATTGGCATTGGAATGGGCTGCCCAGGGAGGTGGTGGAGTGGCTGTGCCTGGAGGGGTTGAAGCCAAGCCTGGCTGGGGCACTTAGTGCCATGGTCTGGTTGCTTGGCCAGGGCTGGGTGCTAGGTTGGGCTGGCTGATCTTGGAGCTCTCTTCCAACCTGCTTGATTCTGTGATTCTGTAATCTTGAAGATCTCTCCCAACCCAAACCATTCTGTGAATCCATGAATCTTTGTTTTCTTCACACAGCTGTGCCCAGTGCCTGTCCCCTACAGCACAGAGACAGCGAGGAGGAGGCTGGGGAGACACAGGTTAGCTGGAAAGGTGCTCTGCTAAGTTAGGAGGCAAATGAAAAGGTTGATGCTCTTGAAATCTTTTTGTTGTTGTGGTTGGTTAGGATTTTTGTCCTTTGCTTGTTGGATTTTCTTTCCTTCCTTTGCTTGTTTTGTGTCTGTGCCTGTCTGTGTTCATTTGTTGGGGGTTCTGTGTTTGCTTGTTTGAGTTTCTGCTGTTTGTTTGGGTGTTGGTGGGTTGGTTGGGTTGGCTTTTTCCTCTGGCAGTCTGTGCAATTTCTAGCTTGATAATAATGTTTAAATCAACCTATGCCTGTTCTGCCTTTCTGGCTTCAGCTGAACTCCCTGGAGAGAAAGGAGGTTCTATAAACTTCTGAGTTTGCATTTGACTGTGAGCATCTCCCTCCCCTTTCCCTCTCTTGAAGAAAACCTCCTAAGAAAGCCTGAAAAGACTCTGAAATGATAAGCAGACTCCAGGCTCCACGTTACTCAGGCACAAAACCCCTTTGCAGAATTCTCAGCAGCAGATTAAGACTCAGAAACCCACAAATCAAAGGATTCCCAGCTCCACCTCCCTCCCACCCATTAGGCAGGGCAAAGAAGGGGGGAGAGAGAAAAAAACATAACATAAAATAATAAATCTCAATCTCCTCAGACAAGAGGGAGAAAAGAGATGAAATTAGGGTTTAAAATCGTTTGGTTTTGGGCTTTTTCATTTAGCTTTGCATTGTCAGTGATACACACTGCCTGCAGGAGAAATTAAAAAGCTTATTGTAGAATAAAAAGGCAGAGCCCACAGCTTGTGGGACAATACTCTGCCTGTTTCATGTTCATTAGGACAAGGAGGCTGAAATACTCATTTCTTTATGATGAAGGCACTAAAGATTTCCAATGAACAGCCTGCACCGAGCCTGCTGGGGAGATTTATTGCTAAAGCAGCTTGTTAATCACAGCAACCACCTTTCAGGCTTCCTGAAGTGGGGATCAGGCTCTTCTCCCTAGTAACAAGTGGTAGGACAAGAGGAAACGGCCTCAAGCTGGAGCAGGGCAGGTTTAGGTTGGCTGTTACAGGCTCACAGGCTCACAGGATGTCAGGGGTTGGAAGGGACCCAAGGAGATCATCTACTCCAAACCCCCCTGCCAGAGCAGGACCACACAATCTAGCTCAGGTCACACAGGAACACATCCAGACAGGCCTGGAAAGGCTCCACAGAAGGAGACTCCAGAACCTCTCTGGGCAGCCTGTGCCAGGGCTCTGGGACCCTTCCAGGCAAGAAGTTGCCCCTTGTGTTGAGCTGGAACCTGCTGTGCTGCAGCTTCCATCCACTGCTGCTTGTCCCAGCCCAGGGAGCAGTGAGCAGAGCCTGTCCCCCCCTCCTGACCCCCAGCCCTCAGAGAGTTATAGACATTGATTAGATCTCCTCTCAGTTCTCAAAGGCTGTCACAGGCTGCCCAGGGAGGTGTTTGAGGTCTGCCCTGAGCCTCCTCTTCTGCAGGCTGCACACCCCCAGCTCCCTCAGCCTCTCCTCACAGGGCTGTGCTCCAGGCCCCTCCCCAGCCTTGCTGCCCTTCTCTCAACACCTTCCAGCACCTCAACATCTCTCTGCAATTCAGNAGCTCCACAGCTGCTCCCAGCTTGGTGTCATCTGCAAACTCACTGATGCTGGACTCAATCTCCTGGTCCAGATCTTCAGTAAAGATTGAACAGGACTGTGCCCAGCACTGATCCCTGGGGCACACCACCAGTGCCAGCTGCCAGCTGGATGTGGCACCATTCACCACCACTCTCTGTGCCCTGCCCTGCAGCCAGTTCTTGACCCATATCAGAGTGAATCTGTCCAAGCCACAAGCTGCCAGCTTTAACAGGAGCTTGTTGTGGCAGAAGGTGTCAAAGGCCTTGCTGCAGTCCAGGTAGACTCCATCCACAGCCTGCCCCACATTCACCAGGCAGTAACCTGATCACAAAAGGAGATCAGGTTGGTCAGGCAGGACTTACCCTCCCTAAACCCATGCTTGATCCCAGCTGAGGCAGTTGGTAGCTGCAGGAAGACAATTAGAAATGGCACATTGTCTGCACCTCCACTTCCAGACACCACCTCGTTGGCAGTTGTGTTTCTGGCAGTAACAAGGCACTCTGGAAGTGGGCACCAGGAGCCCTTTCTGTTCTGCTGCTGTTCCACTTAATGAAAGCAGAGTTTGGGTTAGAAAAGAACAAAAAGGCAAAAAAGCCAAAACAAAAAAAGCAAGCCAGCAACCCTTCCAACCTTCCTGAGTTCATTTCAGCTCGCTTCAAACCAGAGGCAGCAACCCAAGCTCACACTGATGAGAAAATCACCAGAAGCAGCAACCCAAGCTCACACTGATGAGAAAAGTCTGAGGAGAGGGAAGGATAAAGTGAGTTAGGGAAGGAAAAATCCTTTTCATTTTCCAAGATATTGTGAACAGCATAGAAAGGGATGTTGGGAGGTGGGGGGGGGAAGGTAAAGGAAATTACTTGACAAGGTTCTTCTAAAGAGGAAGAATAACACAAAGTGCTGGTTAAATTCCCATTGATCTTTCACTCAGCTTCCCATAGACATGTGGGTTGGACTATTTGATATTTCCTTTCACTGTCACAGGTAATAAGGGAGTGGAAACAATCATTCCTAAATAACTGCCTATGATTCCTCTATTGTAGTGATTAGCGCTGAATAATTATTAGCTCTGCTGAATATTGCACGGATAAGAGATGATGCGAGCAGCTAGGAGCTGTCAGCCGCTGGCATCAGCGCTATCGACTGACGATGCTCTTCAGGAGCCTGTCCCCTGCCTTACGGCTGGTGCCTGCGGATGGTGCCCCTGGCTGGTGCCCATAGGTGGTGCTCTTCCCCTCGCACAGCTTCTCTCAGCCGGTCCTAGGCTGTGCTTTCCTGAGCGCTGTGGTTTGGCAGAAATGGAAATGAGGTGGTGGGGGGGGGGGAAATATGCATCTTTCTGTTTTCTTCTTTCAAACTCTCCTAGGTGCAGTTCGGTTTTCAGCGAGGGTGGTGGAAGGACTGGAACAGCTGCTTGAGGAGGAAAGGCTGAGACCTGGGGGTGTTTGGAGAAGAGAAGCCTGAGAGAGGATCTTACTCATTTACAGACTCAGAGAATTAACCAGGTAGGAAAAGGTGTTTAGAAAGAGCTGAATGTCAGGAAGGGGTCAGACTCTGCTCAGTGGTGTCCTGTGGTAGGACAAGGGGCAGTGCATGCAAACTGGAATCCAGGAGGTTCCACCTCCACGTGAGGAAAAACTCTTTTGCTGTGGTGGTGCAAGAGCCCTGGGCCAGCCTGCCCAGAGAGGTTGTGGAGTCTCCTTCTCTGGAGACTTTCACAGCCTATCTGGATGTGTCCCTGTATGACCTGCCCTAGGTGACCCTGCTCTAGCAGAGGGGTTGGGCTCAATGATTTCCAGAGGGCACTTCCAACCCCTACCATTTGATGATTCTGTGATCTTTTCCTACTTTAGAAGGAAGAGCAGAATCTATTTCACTTCCCTGGCATTGCACAGAGTGAGGGCTGACGTCAGGCCCTGCTGCATCTGCAGGCAGGGAGAGAAGTGCCAGAGGCGATGGATGAAGCCACATTCCCCAGGACCTTCAGGGAATCTGAGGAGCTGGGTGCTGGGAGGCTTGAAAGGCTCCTTGCTTCACACAGCTCACACAGATTCATAACCCCTGAGCTCTGAAGCAAGGGAGTTTATCAAAGCTGAGGACAGAGAGAAATGGTGAATACACAGGCTAGAAGCAGAGGCCGATCCTTCACTGATGCCCTGCTTCACTGGCTGCTTAAAGACTACTTTGTCTTGTGTGGGCCAGATCCTGCCCTGCTGAGAAGCACTGAGTGGATCTGCCTGTGCCAGAGGAAACAGGAATGAGAAGTTGTGTGCTGTGGAGCTCCTGGTTTGCTTTGTGGCAGAGCTCAGAGCTCTGTGGGAAACAGGTGGAGGCATTCTGCACCCACCCCATGGGTGTGAGTTTTGGTGATGTGGATGTTGAGGCTGCTAGTGTCCAGGTGTATTCCATCATGGTCTAAGTGCCTTTCTGTTCCCCAGCACCATGTGCTTAGATGCAAAGGGGATTAGAGAATTTGGGTGTGGTGCTGCCTAATGTTGAAAGCAGAGAGAGCTCATCAGCCCAGCTGCAGATCCTGCACCTGAGCCAGGCCAGGTGAAAGCAGAGAGAGCTCATCAGCCCAACTGCAGACCCAGCACCTGAGCCAGGCCAGGTGAATGCCATAGAATCACAGAATGGTAGGGGTTGGAAGGGACCTCTGAAGATCACCCAGTCCGACCCCCCTGCCAGTTTGTGCCTGTTACCACCCTTTGTCCTGGCTGATTACCCCACCTGGTTTGCTTTTTCTCCCCACGTGTTGGAGCAGCCCTTTGCTCACATGCACACACAACCCCCCCTCTGTACAAGCTGCTCCCCAGCAGGACTCACTGGGCTTGATTCAGACTCTCTGTGCAGCAAAAGAATTGACCACGATGAATAACAAACAGGAGACAGGATGAGGAGGGTCCTGCAGTGGTTATGGAGACCTCTGCCATGGCATGCAGGGTTCTCTGCAGAGCAGGAATTGTGTTAGTTGGCTGCACGTTGCCCAGGGATGGTTTGTGATAGGATTTGGTGCTGATGGCTCTGGGCATGTGACACAGTAGCTGTGGTAGGGATGGAACAGTGAGAGAGGAGCTCGCTTGGGAACCAATGCTGCCATCCACTGAGTGACTTCTGTTTCCTCTCCTGAGCTGAACAGCTGCAACCTGTGCATCTACCCAGCATGTCAGATCTGTAGCTCTGGAGCTGCCGGTAGACTCGAGGGGACCCTTCTCAGGGGTGGGGTGGGTGCTTGGCTGTGGTCTATAGGGGGGTACAGGCATGCTTCGTGGATGGTCATGCAGGCACTGTTGGCAGGGAAATGCTTTCCTGAAGGCTGGAAAACGTGGTGAGGATGGGGACAGAGCCAGGCAAGCTGACTTGTCGTTTTCTCCCCAGAGAGGGGCAGAGCTGGGTTTGCTTTGTAGCCCTTCCAGGATCCGGACCTGAAGGGTGGGATGTGAAGGCATTCCCAGATGGAACCTGCAGAGAAGCCTCATGAACGTTGTAATGAGGCAAAGAGCAAAACTAACACAAATTGGATCTTTCCCCCCAGAAAAACTCACTGCTGCTGGATCCTGCTGACACACACCAAGCACTGTCAGGTGTGTCCCTCCGTGAATCACTGAACAGTAGGGCTTGAAAGGGACCTCTAAAGATCACTGAGTCCAACATCCCTGCTAAAGCAGCATCACCTAAGGCAGGTGACACAGAAACACATCCAGACAGGCCATGAAAGTCTCCAGAGAAGGAGACTCCACAGCCTCTCTGGGCAGCCTGCTCCAGAGCTCCAGCACCCTCACAGCAAAGAAATCTTTCCTCACGTTGAGGTGGAACCTCCTGGGTTCCAGTTCGTGTCCATTGCCCCTTGTCCTACCACCGGGCACCTCTGAACAGAGCCTGCCCCCTTCTTCTTGCCCCACACCCTTCAGATAGTTCTAAACATTGATCAGATCTCCTCTCAGCTTTTTTCTTCCCCAGACTAAACAGCCCCAGGTCTCTCAGCCCTTCTTCCTCAGACAGATGTTTCAGTCCCTTCATCATCCTTGTAGCTGTGTAAAGGTGAAGGTTGGTGGCTTTGCAGCACAGGTGGAGCTTTTGCTCTGCTGGAGGTGACCTGGGAGAGAAATGAATTGTCACCTCCGTTCCATAGGTGGGGAAACTGAGGAACAAAGCTGGTCAAGGGTCTGGAGAACAGGTCTTGTGAAGAGCAGCTGAGGGACCTGGGATTGTTTAGTCTGGAGAAAAGGAGGTTGCAGACGTCTGGGGGGTTGTTTTCTTCTCCCAAGGAACAATTGATAGAATGAGAGGAAATGGCCTCAAGTTGCACCAGGAGAGGTTTGGGTTGGATATTGGGAAAAAGTCTTGACTAGAAGAGCAGTCAGACATTGGAACAGGCTGCCCAGGGAGGTGGTGGAGTCATCATCGCTGGAGATGTTTAAGAGGCAGAGATGTGGTGCGGAGGGACTCGGCTGAATGGCCGTGGTGGTGTTGGGTTGATGGCTGTCCTTGATGGTCTTAAGGGTCTTTTCCCCCCGAAGCGACTCAAGCATCGCTCTCCCCACCAGAACCGGGAGAAAGGGGGATACAGAGGGTGGGAACTGGGAATAGAAACCAGCAGCCTCCACTCCCCCTCATTCCCAGAGCTGCTGGGCAGCTGTGACCCGAGCAATGTGGGAGCAGCTTGATTGCGCTCCAGGTGTGCCGGTGCTGGGAATGCGGAGCCGTTCGGGGTGAGCCAGCCCCGCTCCGGGCTTTGTTTCGGTGCCGGGGGGGAGCACGGCGGGGGAGGGAGGATGCGGTAGCTCGGTTCCCCGCACCGTTATCCGCGCTGCCCGGCGCCGAGGCTGGCGAAGGGTTAACGGCGACGAGCGGGGGTGGCGCGGGGGCGGGGAGCGGAGCCGGGAGCGCGCCCGGGCTCGGGGCTCGGCGGGGAACCGGGAGCGCGCCCGGGCTCGGCGGCGGGCGGATGCCGGGGAAGGCGGAGAGGAGCCGGGGCTCGCCGCCGTACTCGGCTGCGCAGGGATGAGGGGCCGGCGGAGCTGAACCGAGGGAGGCGGAGGAGTAACGGGAGCCCGGCCCTGGATCTCCATGGTGTCGGGAGCCGGCTGGATTCCCCCGCCGTGAGCCGGCACCCGAGGAGACGGGCGGCACCGGAGCGGCGAGGGCTGGTGAGTGGTTGGGGCTGGCGAGAGGCTCCTGCCCGCGGGCATCTCCCGGAGGTGCGGGGCATCTCCCGAGGGTACGAGATGGGGGAGTACCCTGGGGAGTACGGGACATCCCCACGGCTGGCGCTCGGGCTCTCCCGGGCATCCCTATCACCACGGTGCTGCCGGTAGGAGGGCGCAGGGAGAGGATTTGGGTTCGTCTCCCCGCGGTCGCTGCAGACGGTTGGCACCAGGGGCTGCAGACCGCGGGCAATGCTCGGTGGTACCGGCGCTGCCGCCGCCGTCCCCGAGGAACCTGCCCGGGAGCGGTACCAGGGTTCTGCCCAGAGGGCATCAGGGATGCCGCTGGAGTGCCCGGTGTTGCCCATCTTCCCCCTCCACGCCGGTGCCTTCCCCGCTCCGTTTCCCGTCACCCACGGATGTGTCTTCTCGTTAGTTCTGCCGTTGGTTGTTCCCGCACGGTCACGGTCTGGAGCTGACGATGCACCAGAATAAACTCATTGCCATGAAAAGTTAGTGCTGGCAAAGAGGAACCTTTTGGAGAGCATCCCTGTCGGGAAAAAAAATTCCCTGTTAGAACTTCTCTGAATCCTCCCAAGCCCCTTTCGGGAAGGTGGTGATGGGAGGGATGCTCTATCAGGAATATCCTCACTTCTCTGCGACGGTCCAGGGCTCCTCCAGCCCCGTGGCTCTTTGGATGGGATGTTGATCCCATTCAAAGGCTGCTGGGTGCAAGGACCACACTGTCCTCTCTTAGCGTGACCTCTGTTTAACCTGGCACGGTCAGGCTTTGTCTCTATTCAAGCCACGGCCAATACTTTCCTCGTTCCTGGAGGTGAAGTGAATGATGTTCAATTAATCTGCGTTCCAAGGGGTATCAGAAAGTCAATAGGTTAATATTAAGTGAGGTGAATAGTAAGTGATGGAGGGAAAAAAAACCTGTGCAGCAGTGACCTACGGTTCAAGGTACTGGCTTGGGGGCGAGGGACTGCGAAGTTAGCAGAGGACCAGGGTGTAAAAACCCACCGCTGGCAGGCTTCTCCCTCGGATCTGCTGAGCACTTGATGCTTCGCCGGTGGCTTGGATGCGCATAATGGGTCGCAGCTGAAGTGGGGAGCTGGTCTGGTCTCTTTTTCTCTGGATGGCTTCATTGAGAGGGTGTCTAAAAGTTAAACCAAATGACCTACTTTACAGCTGAAAGACAGATGCCTCGGAAGAAATCTGTGCTATCTTCAGAGCAGATGTTGAGCTTTTTTTTCCCCCTTTAACACCGAGGTGTTAGATCCTTTTAAAATGGGATCTATTTTTTCCCCTCCCTCTTTTCTTTATTGCTGTCCTTTTGCTGTCTGTTGTCACTTTGAGGCCCCTCAAAGCATAAATGTGGTATTTTGGGGTGGTGCAGGGGACCAGATAAGATAGCTTTGATTGAAGAAACTTGGTGCAAGCACTGGGTGAAGTGAAGGTACTACTGCTGTTGTGAAATGGCTTATCTAGCAAACCAGTCATCTCTCTCAACTCTTCCAACCATCTTCATGGTGCTTGGTGCAAGAAGATAAAGCAACTCAATTTACTCCTCATTGTCTTTTGTAGTCTTGTTTGATGTAATTAATCATGAAGTTCCCACACACACACCCCACCGGCCCCGGCTTGGAACAAGTTTGTGCAGTGAAAGCAGGTAGCAGATGCTGCAGGAGATCTGCTATAGGAACAGTTTCTCTTGGTGCTTGGGCTTGCTCTTTGTGTCAGCCCTGAGCTTCTCTTGGCTCTCTGCAGGAGGCAACTCGTGCTGGGGAGAAGGCAGACCCAGGCTGGAGCTGGGAGAAGGCAGAGCCAGGCTGGTTGTGGGAGCTGGGAGAAGGCAGAGCCAGGCTGGTTGTGGGAGCTGGGAGAAGGCAGACCCAGGCTGGTTGTGAGATCTGGGAGAAGGCAGACCCAGGCTGGTTGTGAGATCTGGGAGAAGGCAGAGCCAGGCTGGTTGTGGGAGCTGGGAGAAGGCAGATCCAGGCTGGTTGTGGGAGTTGAAAGAAGGTAGACCCAGGCTGGCTTTGGGAACCTGGAGAAGAGGTGGTTGCTACTGCCCTGTGCTCTTTAACTCTCTTCAGCAAATTGCATTTGTATGTGACAAATTGGCTTGCAAAGCAGCTAAATGGAAATGACATTTGGAGCAGTTTGCTGGGCAGACCCTGTGGTAGCTCAGGAAATGTGATTTGCAGTATCTTCCTGAGACCTCTAATTTGACTGTGCTGCAGGGCTTTCCAGAACTTACTTCAGGAACTCCTGTTGCAGCTAAACAAGGGAGTCTAGAATGTGCCTTGGAATAATTGCCAAGAAGCTTGGGCATATGTATGAGTGCAAAACTGTCTCATGCTGTAGGCAGCTTCTGTGAGGTGAAAGGGTTATCAAACACTGGAATGGTCTGCCCAGGGCAGCAGTGGAGTCACCATCCCTGCAGGTGTTTAAACACATGGACCTGGTGCTTAGGGACATGGTTTGGTGGTGATCAAGTGCTGGGTCAAGGCTTGTACTGGATGATCTTGAGGGGCTCTTGAGTTGAGCTGAACTGGGAGAGAAAGCAAAAGCTAACAGAGGTACTGCATGGGGCATGTGGCAGGAAGGCTTAAGGCGGAAAGCTGTGCTTGCTGTCTGGTGTCGCTGTGATGCCTTCCTGTGGGAGCCAGGCTCTTGGAGGTACCTTTGTTGAGCTGAGGCAGTTTTGGTGGCTCTCAGAGGCGAAGTCTCTGCTGTCTTGCAGCAGGAGAGTGTCAGAGGTAGCTTTGTTGAGCTGAGGCAGTTTTGGTGGCTCTCAGAGGAGAAGTCTCTGCTGTCTTGCAGCAGGAGAGTGTCAGAGGTAGCTTTGTTGAGCTGAGGCAGTTTTGGTGGCTCTCATAGGAGCAGATCCTGCTGTCTTGCAGCAGGAGAGTGTCAGAGGTAGCTTTGTTGAGCTGAGGCAGTTTTGGTGGCTCTCAGAGGAGCAGACCCTGCTGTCTTGCAGCAGGAGAGTGTCAGAGGTAGCTTTGTTGAGCTAAGGCAGTTTTGGTGGCTCTCAGAGGAGCAGACCCTGCTGTCTTGCAGCAGGAGAACGTCCACCTGCTTCTCTCATCCCGCTTCTCCGCGCGTCTACGCCTCTGTTTGAACGTGGCAGCGATCAAACCGTTTTAATTGGCCCCTCTGCAGTTTGAACAATAAATATGTAATGGGAGGGGGGAGATGTGTGTGTGTGTCCTCTCCTGCACATGGTGTTGGGGCTGTCATTTTTGATGGGGAAAGCGTGTGCTCTCTGCTCGCCTGGTCCCTGCGCGCTCGCTTCCAGCCCGGCTGAAAATTGCTCTCCCCCATCTGTGTTTGGCATCCTTAAAAAGAAGGAGGGAAAAAAAAAATAGAGTAATAATAAGAAAAGAGAGATGAACCTGAGCTTGCAGTGCTCCTGAGACAGGCCCCTTCACATTTCTAAACACTCTTGATTATTCAGCTAATCTTTATTTCATGGGCCTGTTACAAGAAACACAAACGGGGGAGAAAGTAGGAGGCGGTGACACGTTTAAAATACACAAGAAAAGTGCTGGCAGGAATATAATCGTTCTTATTCCAGCCCCATGAAATATTTATAGGCCTAAGTTGTGGTAAGATTCTCTGCCCCTACCCCTTTCCTGCCACCTAGCACAGAATGCCAGGTTGAGAGGGACCCCAAGGATCAATCTGGGCCAAGCTTTCTAGGTGGTAGCGGAGTTGAAATGAACTGGCCCAAAGCCTGGCAAGCTGAGTCTTCAAACTGTCCAGTCTAGGGGAATCCTCTGCTGCCTTTGGGAGATGATCTCAAGCTCTGGCTGTTCTCATGGGGAAAGTTTTTCTTCTGTATTCCAATGGGAATAACTTGTCCCCATCATCCCTTGTCTTCTCCATGGGACTCCTTGTAAAAGGGAGTCTTGCATCCTCCTGGTAGCCACCCTTTATGTCCTGGTATGGTACCAGGGTGGTAGGACTCTGGAACAGATTGCCCAGAGAGATTGTGAGGAGGAAGTTCTTCACCATGAGAGTGGTGAGAGCCTGGATTGGGTTGCCCAGGGAGGTAGGTGGTTGAGACCCCATCCCTGGAGGCGTTTAAGGCCAGAGTGGATGAGGCTGTGGGCAGCCTGATCTAGGGTAGGGTATCCCTGTCCATGGCAATGGAGTTGGAACTAGATGATCTTTGTGGTCCCTTCCAACCCTGACTGATTCTATGATTCTGTGATTGTGGCTGCCCCCTCCCTGAAGGTCTTCAAGGCTTTGAGCAACTGAGTCTACTTGAGAAGTGCCCCTGCCCATGTGGCAGAGGTGGGAGTAGCTGATCTCTAAGATCCCTTCCAACCCAAACTGTTCTGTGACTCTGTGGTGTGTGGCAATAACTCTTTCTGAAATGGTTTTCACAGTGAAATAATAACTAAGGAGGGGACAGACACACATAGGCTGTGCTGCCAGCAGAGCTCTGCCCCCTCCCACCTCAGAGCTGTCTGTGCATACAGCTGGGCACAGCATCTCTCTGTCCATCCCTATGGAAGGGAAGGAAGGAGAGCAGCGTTCTGGCCGGGCTGCCCAGCTCGGGCAGGGAGTGGAGCATTGTGTTACAGTCTGTTAACTCCAAATAATTCCCAGCCTGTGAAAAGCCCCTTTTGAGGTGCCCATGTTTTGTAGGAGCCCTCAGCTCCCCCAGGGCATCCTGCTATTAATTCATTAGATCTGAGGATTGGGTTTTTTTTTTTCCCCTCTCTTTACCCCCTCTCTTCTCTATTTTTTTCCACCCCCTTCCCCCCTGCCTCTCCTTGGCAATTCAAACAGTGATGAATGGACAAAAATCCCTCAAGGGAAACATTTTTTCACTTAGTTACAAAGATTTCATGGCTAATTAGAGTAAATGTGGTTTTTAGAGTGTTAATCTCTTAACCAGCTTGGCTAGGAGGCCACCACCACAACAGCAAAGGGGAGGGCAAGGGAGAGCTCAGGGTGGGTAAAAGGTGCCACCAAGTTCTACCCAGGGCTGAGCCAGGAACATCCCTGGCTGCATCTGCTGCAGCTTTGTCTTCAAGAGCATCCCTTAGCTGCTCTAATTGGGTGCCCACCTTCCCTCCCGGGGAACGGAGCTGGGTGAGGGCACAGCTCTGCTGCGTGAGGCTGGAAGGGCTTTTGGTCTGGGGAGGCCAGGAGCTCTTTTGTCTGCAAAAGTGGTGCAGAGGGAGCCTGTGGGATGAAAAGCAAAGCAGGAACAAAAGCAGAATTGAGGGCAGCGTGTTGTCCTTGGGCAGCAGGGGCGACCACCCGGGGCTTGTCTGCAGATCCTTTCTCTGCAGTGGAAATGTGAATTCAGTGGGTGATTTGGTGCCAGCAAGAGAGATGGGCTGTCAGTACACCTGCTGGGTGCCTCAGGCCGGGTCCACACGTGCTGCTGTGCCAACCATCACCGGGTGGCTGCTGCGCCTCCAGCCCACTGCCTGCACGGTGAGGCGGAGCGGTCCTGGTGGCAGGTTATGGTCAGAGGTAGATGCTTTGCTGGTGGAAGTCATCTCCCTTTTTGCTGAAGGGGATTTATCCTTGATGTCTGCTGTCTTCTTCCTCCCTCCTCCAGTCCTCCTGTCTGCGCCGCCTCCCCAGCATCTGCTTTTCCAGCCTGGTTTTGTCTTCATCCCAAACAGCTCTGGCAAAGTGGGGTGGGGGGTAGGGGGGGGGTTGGCATTCCGTGAGCCGGCTCCTTGCTGCAGCCCACCGCCCACCCTGGGCAGAGAGAGCTGGGGAGGAGATGGGAGTGGGATGCGGGCTTGAAATTCCTCCTCATCCCACTAGAGGGGATCCTCCGGATCAGGCTGGTGGAGCCCAGCTGTAAAATGAACATAAAGGCAGCAACTGGCACAGCTGAGCCGAGCTGCTGCCGCCGGCTGCGGGGTGAGGATGGGTCACAGCGGTTGTGAGGCTGTCCCAGAGCTGGATTCAGCACAGATCTTTTCAGCCTGGAGATGAGAAGGTTCCGGGGAGACCTTAGAGCTACATTTCGATATCTGAAGGGGACCTACAGGAAGGCTGGGGAGGGACTGTTTAGAAGGGCTTGTAGGGGTAGGACAAGGGGCAGTGGATTGAAACTGAAGCAGGGTGGGTTTAGCTTGGGCATTAGGAGGAATTTCTTCACGATGAGAGTGGTGAAACACTGGAACAGGTTACCTTTGAGGGCCCCTTCCAACCCCATGCAACCTGTGAATCTGTGGGTGAGGGACTTGAAGGAGGATTTTGGTGCTCTTCAGACATTCCCAGCTGAGACAGGTTGGTTGGGGCTGCCTGTCCTTGCTCCCAAGCTTGGCTTGTGTCAGCCCTGCCTGTGGTCCAAGCCCAAGAGCTGGGAGCTGCTGGGGAGGGAATGAGTCTGCTGCAGCAGGACCTCACTGAGAGAGCACCAAGTTTACCTAACACGAGTGCAGCATATGTCAGTGATGCACCTAATGTGCTGCCTGCTCTCTGCTGGGCCTGGGGGCTAACTTCTCATCCATCTGTGCATTCAGGAGGGTCGCAGAGATGCTGTCAGCCTGAGGCTGGATTCTGGGCTGCTGGCTGTTGGGCTGCCAGGGAGAGGGTGCTGGGAAAGAAGTGCCCTCCCCTGTGTTATTGGATGGAGCCCATCTCATGTTTCTGGCTGTAATTGCTGCTTCTGTTTGGGTGAAATCGAAGTGGGAGGTGGGGATGGGGGGGGCAAGGAAAAGAGATAAATGTATCCTATTATAAACATTTAATCCTGCTTTGCCTGGGCTAAAATTACCTTCAGAGCAGGAGATAAAAGGCATCAGAGTCATGTTATAAAAAAAAGATAGTGCAGATCTTCTCAAAAGGCAGAGTGATAGTGAGCCTGGGAGTGCCCTGGGAGCCAGGGCACCTGCTGTGCCAGGCTCTGCTGCTCTCCCTGCCTGGCATTGGGAATAATCCTGCCTCAGGACCAGCCTTGCCTAGTAACGATCCTGCCTTGACACCAGGCTTGCCCCAGAACCAGCCCTGCCCAGCACTGACTCTTGCCCCAGGACCAGTCCTACCTACTGCACTGACAAAGCTCCAGACAGGGAGGCACACTTGGCACCATCCCATCAGCTGGCCAAGGAGGTGGCTCTTCCAAGAAATGGGTCCACTGGGGAAATTTTGTTGCCCAGCTGATGAGCTTATCTCAGCCCCCTTCACCACCTGCCTTTTTTATTGCCTGTGGGTTCCTTCAGATTATAGATTCACAGCATCCTTTTGGTTGGAAAAGACCTTTATGATCATCAGGTCCACTCATTAACTGAACACCACTACAGCAAGCAGACCACGTCCCAGGTCATCAGATCGTAGTGCCGGAGGGGCAGCCCCGCTGTGCGATGGGCTCCTGCCTGCCTCCTGCAGCACAGAGCTGAGTCTTTGCTCTTCAGAGCTCCTGCCTACCCCAGGCATTTCCTCTGCCCCGCTGATGGAAAAAGAAGTGGGAAGAGCCCAGCCCCAGCCCCGTGTGATTTTGGGGGCTCTGAGGCTCCGATGGATGAGCTCCTGGCGCCCTGGAGCCAGCTGCTTGTTGTGCTTGGTGTGACAGCAGCTTCCTAGGCAGGAACGTCTCTCGCAGCCCTTTTCCTGCACCGCTTCCCTGCTTTATAAAAGTGAAAGGTGACGTCTGAGTAAATATTGTCCTGACCTCTCACCTCCCCCTGCCTCCTCCGGCCCCGCTGCTCCTTTCGCCGGGCTCATTAGCAGAGGCGTCGCTGCCCCGGGGCTGTGCCCGTGAGGAGGGGGCTCAGGGCTGGGCTCGGAGCTCAGGTTTGGGGCTGGAGCCCAAGCCCAGTGCCTCGCAGCTGGCAGCCAGATGGGAAGGGCTGGGTCCTTCCTGAGCCTTCTCCGTGGTGAGTGGGTGTTGGGTCAGCCTCTGCTGGGCTTGGAGGGTGCTGGTGCCGCGTAAGGTGGTGCTGCTCTGGCAGAAGCCTCTGCGGGAGCAGTCTCAGCAGCACAAATCCTGTGAGCAGGGGATTTTAGGGCTGCAGCATCTGTCTGAGGAGGAAAGGTTGTTTAGTCTGGCAGAGAGCAGCCTGAGAGGGGATCTTGTTCATCTTTAGAAATATCTGAAGGATGGGGGGCGAGAAGAAGGGGACAGGCTCTGATCAGTGGTGTCTTGTGGTAGGGCAAGGGGCAACAGACACAAACTGGAACCCAGGAGGCTTCATTTCAATATGAGGAGAAAGTTCTTTGGTGTGAGTGTGCTGGAGCCCTGGAGCAGGCTGCCCAAGGAGGCTGTGGAGTCTCCTCTGGGTTTCAAGACCTGTCTGGACATGTTCCTGTGTGACCTGCCCTGGGTGATCCTGCTCTGGCAGGAGGGTTGGAGTTGATGTTCCCTGGAGCTCCCTTCCAACCCCTAACCTTCTATGAATCTGTGGATTGTCCAGAGAAGCAGCTGCAGGCAGGAGGAGCTGAACGTGGACTCAGCCTCTGCTTCTTTGCTTTGGAATGATACAATCATAGAATCAAGCAGGTTGGAAGAGAGCTCCAAGCTCAGCCAGCCCAACCTAGCACCCAGCCCTGGCCAATCAACNTCAGCCTCTCCTCACAGGGCTGTGCTCCAGGCCCCTCCCCAGCCTTGCTGCCCTTCTCTGGATCAGAAGGGGTCCCTGGGGGCTGGACCAGGACATCCTATCTGTCATGGTCTCAGCTCAGCAATGGAAGCGCTGAGATGTGTAGGAAGCCCTTGGGATGCACAAGCAAATCTGACTCCATTTTCCTAGTGTAGGGATGGTTGGATGGGGGAACGATGGCCCTTGGAGAGGGTCATTCCCTGTCCATCAGGGAAGGTTCAAGGAAACATCTTCGTTTGCTTTCAGCTGCTGGCTGGCTCTGAAGAGCACTTGCAACCCAGCAGCGTTCATTGCCGCTGCAGCTCGGTGTCAGGCTCTGGAGTTCCATTTCCCTGCCCTGTGTCTCGGGAAGCCACAGGGTGCTGGGGAAAACAGGAAAGCTGTGGGGCAGAGCTGGGCTGCTCCTGGGGCTGACGTGTGCCGGGAAGGAAGCGCATCCACCGCGGCGGGGCCAGCAGCCGCCGGCAGACCCTGACTCAGCGTGGAACAAGTTCCTCATGGTATTTCCAGGCTCTGTGAGCCTGGGAACAAATTCCTCTTGGAGAGATTTATGATGGTTTTGCCTCCATAGCTGTTTTGTGTCACTTGAGAGAGGGAGCTGGGAGCAATCCCTCGTGGTGTGCTGGAGGTGATGGAGGAAAGTAGGCATCCACGGGCAGAAACCTGGAGCTGTGCAAGAGTTGTCCTCGGTGTTCCTGCCTTTGGCTTGTTAACCTGGGAATGAGCTTCCAAAAAGTGAGTTTGAACTTCCAAGATTTTGGAATTGATACTTAAAACAGAGGCTTTTGACCTTTTATTTGCTTCTTGGTTGCTGGATGTGCAGTGTTTGCCTTGTTAAGGTTTTCTTTACAGCCCCAAGTGGCTGTTTCCCATCCCAGGAATGAGAAGCTGAGGCTCTGGGGATTGGGGTGTGAATGTGGCACTTTGTGGGGTGTGAATGTGGCACTTTGGAATGTGCTGTAATGACCATGATGATGCTGGATAGATTGTTGGATTTGATGATTGGTTGGACTTGATGATGGTTGGACTTTGCTGTCTACAACTAACTGCAGGGAGGCTGTAGCCTGGTGGGGTTGGGCTCTTCTGCCAGGCAAGCAGCAGCAGAACAAGGGGACACAGCCTCAAGCTGTGCCAGAGCAGGTTCAGATTGAATGTTAGGAGGAAGTTGTTGGCAGAGAGAGTGATTGGCATTGGAATGGGCTGCCCAGGGAGGTGGTGGAGTGGCTGTGCCTGGAGGTGTTGAAGCCAAGCCTGGCTGGGGCACTTAGTGCCATGGTCTGGTTGCTTGGGCAGGGCTGGGTGCTAGGTTGGGCTGGCTGAGCTTGGAGGTCTCTTCCAACCTGTTTGATTCTATGATTCTGTGATCTTGGAGGCCATTTCCAGGCAAAGCAACTCAATGATGCTGTTGAAAGTTGGGGCTGCAATGAACGTGGGAGCCTCTCAGCAGGGTGAAAACCTCCCAAGACACCCTGCTGAAATGGGGCCAGTTCCCATTCCTTGGAGAATATCACCAAAGCAGCACTGAGTGTCAGACCACAGCAGCCTGGGGGCTTGTCCAGGTAGCCAAACAGGAGAATTCATGTGTAGATGGTCCAGAACTGTGTGCAGTTCTGGAGCCCCCAACACAAGCAGGACATGGAAGTGTTGGAGCCAGTCCAGAGGAGGCCACCAAGATGCTGAGAGGGCTGCAGCAGCTCTGCTCTGAGGACAGGCTGAGAGAGTTGGGGCTGTGCAGCCTGGAGAGGAGAAGGCTTGAAGGAGACCTTGGAGTGGCCTTTCAGTGTCTGAAGTGGGCTCCAGGAGGGCCAGGGAGGGACTATTGACAAGATCTTGTAATGACAGGACGAGGAGGAATGGGTTTGAAGTGGCAGAGGGGAGATTGAAAGTGGATGTTAGGAAGAAGTTGTTTACAGTGAAGGTGGTGAGAGACTGGCACAGGTTGAGGGTGGTGAGAGACTGGCACAGGTTGAGGGTGGTGAGACACTGGCAAAGGTTGAGGGTGTGAGACACTGGCAAAGGTTGCCCAGGGAGGTTGTGGAGCACAGAAGCACCCAATGTGATCAAAGATCACATTGGGTGCTTCTGTGCTCCACAACCTCCCTGGAGGTGTTCAGGTCCAGGTTGGATGAGTCCTTGAGCAACCTGTTCTGGTGGGAGGTGTCCCTGTCTATGGCAGGGAGTTTGGAACTGGCTGGGTTTTGAGGTCCCTTCCAACCTAAACCATTCTGGGATTCTATGTGAAGAGCTCTGTTCCCCCTGGCTGGGTAGATTTATTGATGTCAGAGCAGAGAAATGGTGAGTTGGCTGCTTAACAGGGATGTTACAGTTCAACTCCATAAAACAAGTCGCCTGTCTCCTCTACTCATTCATTTGCCAAGTCCCCCAAAAGTGGCAGTGACAGGAGCAGAGGATGGAGCACTGCCCTCATGATCATATTTCCTGCCTTTGCTGCTTTATGTCACAGCCTGCAATGTTATTGAAATGAAACAAAACCAAAAACCCACCCTGTGAATTTCCTTTTTGTGTTTCATGGAAGTGCAAAGAGGTGAGGTGGGGGAGGAAAAGGTGCCTGTGGGTTTCCTAACCACCTAAATTGTTCTTCTGCTGAACGTTTTGCCATCTCACAGGTTGCTGTGGGATGCAAATCTTCTTTGAAGCTAAAGCATGGCAGCTCCTGGGTGTTGAGAGAGGCTGAGCCTGGTTTGGGTGGTGAAGCTCTAACTGCTCTAGGAGCGCAGTGAGGTCCCAGCTCAGAGAGAGACTCAGGGGACAGGAGGCTGTGACTCTGCAGGCTTGAAGCATCTTGCTCTTCCTGGGGGTTTGGTGAGGAGTGGCTGTAGCTAACATCACCTTTATCCAAGCTCACAGGAGAGCACTGGTTTGGGACTGAATGGCAGCATGGTGAGGGTGGGCAGGTTCCCTGAGCTGTTGGTGGTTATTCTGTGTGACCCAGGGGACAGGAGACTGTGACTCTGCAGGCTGTTGGTGGTTATTCTGTGTGACCCAGGGGACAGGAGACTGTGACTCTGCAGGCTGTTGCTGGTTATTCTGTGTGACTCAGGGGACAGGAGACTGTGACTCTGCAGGCTGTTGCTGGTTATTCTGTGTGACTCAGGGAACAGGAGACTGTGACTCTGCAGGCTGTTGCTGGTTGTTCTGTGTGACTCAGGGGACAGGTGGTTGTGACTTTGAATGCTTGAGGCATCTTGCTGTTCCTGGGGGTTTGGTGAGGAGTGGCTGTAGCTAACATCACCTTTATCCAAGCTCACAGGAGAGCACTGGTTTGGGACTGAATGGCAGCTTGGTGAGGGTGGGAAGGTTGATTTGGAGATGAAAATCTTCCAGTCCGATCCCTCGAGCTAAAACAGGGGCACCCACAGCAGCTAGGCCAGGATCACAGTGTCCAGGTGGGGTTGAAATCTCTCCAGAGAGGGAGACTCCACAACCAGCCTGCTCCAGTGGTCCAATAGCTCCAAAACAAAGAAGTTTCTTCTCCAGTTCAAGTGAAACCTCCTGTGCTCTGGCTTGTAGCCACTGTGCCTTGTCCTGTCACTGGGCACAGCGTTCATGGGCACAACCTGTGCTACTGCAGCCTCCACACACATTCCTTCTGCTGTTTTTATTGCACATTGATGCTGAGGACAGGGCACAAATAATAGGGAAGGTGCCCAGATCCCTTTTTCCTTTGAGTCATTGCTTCTGGGAGATGTAAGGCAGCAGGAGAGGCAGAGGCTGCTCGCTGCGGTCAGGCTGCAAGGTGGTGGCTGTGGTTACTTTGGGGTTTACTGAGTTGATTTGTTGTCTGCTGAGTGCTTTCCAATGATGCTGCTTTGTGTTCTTCCAGGAGAGAAAAGCTCTTCTAGCTTGCCACTCCAAATTTCGAGTAAGAGCTTCTCAAAATCCAGCTTCAGGAGAAATGTTTCTGTTTGCCCTAAACCTTCTGCAAAGCAGCATCCTTTGCTGCCTGCCTCTTTCCGTCTCCAGTTCAGCCTTGTGGGGACATCATCCATTCTGTTCCAGAGGGTGGAAGGGATGAAAAACATCCCCAGCAAATCATCTGTTGGGCTGAGAGAGATGAAGCAGCAGCAAAAGGCTCACTGCAGGACGTTTCTCTCCTAGTAGTGAAGTTTTCTTTGCAGTTCACAAGGAGTTAATCAGGGCAGCAGCGGAGCCTTTGGCTGGACAGGCAGAGGAGGAGCCTTGTGGAGCAGGAATTGTGTTAAAGGCCCATTTGGTGGCAACAGGTCTAGACTGTCTTTAAGATCTCATAGCAACCAAGGAGCATGGGCAAGCACTCAGGAGTTCAGTGGAAGAAAGAGGCAGGAGCCCCTTTGCTTGTCTGCTGGGCTGTAACGAGGTGCTGGCACAAGGGCTTGTGTGGCTTGGCTTTTCAAGGCAGGAATTGTGTGACAGGGCAAATCTGTTCCCTTGGTTCCAGCAAATACATACTCTACACTTGGAGGTGGCCACAACTTGTCTAGGGCTGAGCTGAGAAGTGCTAGAACACATTTATTGGAAAGAAACAAAAGCAGAGGCTCTTTGAAGGATTTCCAAGGATGGTGTTTGGAAGAAATAAACAACTCAGTGTCTCTTGGCTTGGTGGGGTAGGATGAGGGCAATGGCTTTGAGCTAGGAGAGGGGAGATTTAGCCTGGAGAAGGAGAAGTAATTCTTCCCAGTGGGGGTGGGAAGACACTGGAACAGGTTGCCCAGGATCACAATGGCATGGGGGGGGGGTTGGAAGGTCTGCAGAGAAGGAGACTCCACAACCTCTTTTGGCAGCCTGCTGCAGGCCTCCAGCACCCTCACAAGCAAAGTTTCTTCTTTAAATTCAAGTGAGAGCTCCTGGATTCCATTTGTGCACATTGCCCTTTCTCCTAGCACTGGGCACTGCTGAGGTGTGCCCAGCCCCATCCTCTCACCTGTTTAGCTCTTGCTCAGCTGAGTGTGCAGCCAAAGGGAGCTGCAGGTGAGACACTGGAACAGTTTACCCAAGAAGGTTATGGATGTCTCCTCCCTGGAGGTGTTCAAGGCCAGGTTGGATGAATCCTTCAGCAACCTGGGTGGTGGGAAGTGTCCCTGCCCATGGCAGGGGGGTTGGAACTGGCTGAGCTTCAAAGTTCCTTATCAAAGTGTTGGCGAAGTCCTGGAACAAATTCAGCTGCAGCTTCTCTCCCTCCTGGCTCCTCCAACGAGGAAATCTCATGACCAGTTCTTAACCCATGAGTCCCTCGGTGACTCCTCTGGCCAGGGGTGATGAAATGGACTTGATCTGTGTGGGTTACAAGTGCTGGGCTTCTGTAGTGCCCCAGAGCTGCCCTGGGAGGTGGCAAGGGCAGGTATGAGGATCACTGCTGTAGGTGGATGGGAGTGGGCCAGGGTGGGCCAGCTTCCACTGAGGAATGTTGAGTTGGAGGATGTGTGAGGAGCTCTCCAAGCAGGCAGGCTCGCTGCATTCCTGTGAAATATGGCCTCAGCAGTCCATGAAGGATTGATTGTTTTCCTGGCACTGCTGGATCCAGTCTGAGCTGCTGGACATAGGAAGGAAGTGACTCAGTTGCTCTCCTGACAAGTGGAGCTTTGAAATTCGGAGAGGCAGGAGACAGCTGAGAGGCTCCAACTCATTCCCATTGGGATTTGGGTCCATGTGTGTCTGCTCCTCTTTGTGCACAGCACTTGGGGGTGGCAGCCGGGATGGGGCAGGGGAGCAGAAGGCTCTGCTGGGCAGCAAACACTCTGTGATGCCTCAGAACCTTCTGGCATGAGGTCACCATGGGACAGCAGGTGATGGCAAGTGAAACTGAGGGCCAGAGGAGGGGAGAGGGCTGCTGGTGAAGCTGCTCTGTGGTGGAGTGAGCAGCTGCTGGGCTTTGTGCCCACCTGCCCATTGCCAATTGATTGCTGCACCGGAGGCACAGCCTAGGGGAGAGCTGGCAACAGTTTTAGGTTATCTAAAACATGTTCCCCACCCACAGCAGGGTGCAGAAGTGCAGTAGAAATATAGAATCAGTCAGGGTTGGAAGGGACCACAAGGATCAGCCAGTTCCAACCTCTCTCTCATGGGCAGGGACACCTCACACTAGATCAGGCTGGCCACAGCCTCATGAGCCTGAAACACCTCCAGGGATGAGGCTTCCACCACCTCCCTGGGCAACCTGTGCCAGTGTCTTAGCACCCTCATGGTGAAGAACTTCTTCCTAACATCCAGTCTGAATCTCCCCATTTCCACCTTTGTGGAAATCCTATCACTACCTGACTACCCCCCCCCAGTTTAAGATACTGAAAGGTCACAATAAGGTCACCTGGGAGCCTTCTCCTCTCCAGACTGAACAGCCCCAACTCCCTCAGTCTCTCCTCAGAGGAAAGCATCTCCTTCTTAGAATCATTAAGGTTGGAAAAGACCTGTAAAGTCAAGTCCAAGACTCAAATCCAGCCTGCAAATGCTTCTTGTAGCTGAGCTGCATGGAGAGCTGTGGTGCTGCAGCTCCTACATCTCCTTTCCTCTCGCCCACATTGTCTGCAGTTGGCCCCATGGTCCATGGTGTTCCACTCTGGTGTGAGCCATGCAGGGATTTGTGTAGATAATGATTTTGGGACCTCTCACCCATCAAGGGTGAGGTCTAGGCTGGATGTTAGTAGGAAGTTGTTGGCAGAGAGAGAGATTGGCATTGGAATGGGCTGCCCAGGGAGGTGGTGGAGTGGCTGTGCCTGGAGGTGTTTAAGAGCAGACTGGATGAGGCACTTAGTGCCATGGTCTGGTTGCTTGGGCAGGGCTGGGTGCTAGGTTGGGCTGGCTGAGCTTGAAGGTCTCTTCCAACCTGGCTGATTCTATCATTCTAAGGTGCCCAGCCCTGTTTTTTTAGCCTCCTGCTGCAGCTTCTGGCTGATGTCAGCTGTGGGCACAAGCAGCTGTTTGCTCCATCCTATCATCAGCTTGGTTGGAGAGAGGTTTTTAAATGACAGAAAGATCCTTAGTGAAGGAGCAAGAGTTGGTGTTGAAAAAGAAAACAAGACAGCTTGTTTCATCTAAACAGAAGGGTTATTAAACAGGCTTGAATTAATCAGAGATCTGCCAGAGCTCTGAAATTGAAAAGCAGGGCAGAGGAGCATGGAGCAGATGAGTGGGAAGAAGCCACTTCCTTGGGTAGGCTTTGATGTCCAAACACTACAGGAGAGGAGAAGACTGGGTTCAGTTTTGGGCTCTTCACTGCAAAAAGGATGCTGAGGTAGAGAGAAGAGCAACAAAGCTGGGGAAGGGTCTGGAGAGCAGGGCTGGGGAGGAGCAGCTGGAGGGGTTTAGTCTAGAGAAAAGGAGGCTGAGGGGACAGTTCATTGCTCTCTACAGCTCCCTGAAAGGAGATTGCAGTGAGATGGAGGTTGGGCTCTTCTCCCTAGTATCAGGTGATAGGACAAGAGGAAATGACCTGAAATTGGGCCAGGGGAGGGTTAGGTTGGAGGTAATTAAAATGTTCTTCCTTGCAAGAGTGGTCAGGGATTGACACAGGCTGCCCAGGGAGGTGGTGGAGTCCTCATCCCTGGAGGTCTTCAAGAAACCTGTGGCCATGGCACTTAGGGACATGGTTCAGTGGCCATGGTGGGGTTGGGTTGGTGGTTTGGCTGGATGATCTTGGAGGTTTTTTTCAGCTGAAACAGTTCTGTGATGTTCATCTGATTGTTAGATTGAGGTGAGATGGTTCCAAGCTTCAAGATTCTTGACTGGAGCTCAGAACACAAGTCTGGGGACACTGAGAGCCCCCTCCCACCATGGCACTGATGCCCAAGACCTACTGGGATCCTGCCAGCACCCAGCTGCTGTCCACACAGCTGCCAGGGATGGTTTCTGCTTGAAGCAGCCTGGGCAGGGAATGAAGATGTTTTGCATTCCCCAGGGTTCAGGCACCTCAGAATGCTTTCAGAATCTGCATCAAGGACCTCAGTGATGCACTTCACAGGGCAGATAACCATGGGGGAGGAGACTTTGAGGGGGACAGGAGCTTGCTTTGTGTTGCTGTTCAGGCTGGTGTTGATTGCAGTCCCAGGCATGCACTTCCACCAAGGCAGGGCTGAGCAGGGCTGCTTAATGGTCCCTGAAGAGTCCTTCAGAGCTGTGTGGCTCTCTGCTGCATCACCCTGCCTGCTTCAGCTCTGCTGCTGGTTTAAGGGCTTTTGCAGTTGCTTTTCTGCCTTTCCAAATTCCTCCTGATCCCATGGCAGTGTCTGGCTGATGATTTCTGCCACTTCTGCCTTGGGGAGGCCAGCGCTGGGACCAACAGCTGGAGTCTGGAGCGAGGCAGGAGGCCAGAGGTGGGCACCTACCAGGAATGAGCTTCACCCTTTGTGCATTGCTCTGCTTCTCATCCCAGTTTGGTGCTGTGCCAGCACTACCCTCCCAGTCTGGTGGTGGGAAAGCACAGTAGTGGGTGGCCTGTGGTGGTGTAGGCTCAGTTTGGGGCACAGTGCTGGGTAACATCATGTTCTGTGTTGGTGTGGGCTCAGCATGGGGCACAGTGATGGACAACATGATGGACTGTGGTGGTGTGGGCTCAGTTCGGGGCACAGTGCTGGGTAACATCATGTTCTGTGTTGGTGTGGGCTCAGCATGGGGCACAGTGCTGGACAACATGATGGACTGTGGAGGTGTGGGCTCAGTTTGGGGCACAGTGCTAGACAACATGATGGACTGTGGAGGTGTGGGCTCAGTTTGGAGCACAGTGCTGGACAACATGATGGACTGTGGTGGTGTGGGCTCAGTTTATCATAGAATCATAGAATCATAGAATGGTTTAGGTTGGAAGGGACCTCAAGGATCATCCAGCTCCAACCCCCTGCCATAGGCAGGGACACCTCCCACTAGAGCAGGCTGCTCAAGGCCTCATCCAGGGGCACAGTGCTGGACAACTTGATGGCCTGTGGTGGTGTAGGCTTGGCTGGGTGGATATAGATCATAATCTGAACATCTAATCCTGTTCTGGGTTGGTGTGGAGCAGCATCACCAGCAAACACCTCTCAAATGCATACAAGCATCTAGAGGGTGGAGGTCATAGGGATGGGGCTGGGCTCTTTCCAGTGGTGCCCAGTGCCAGGACAACAGGCAGTGGGAACAAACTGAAGCCAAGAAGATTCCCTTGAACTGAAGGAAAAAATTAAGGCTGCCCAGAGAGGTTATGGAGTCTCCTCCTCTGCAGAGTTCCAACCCCCCTGGCCATTGTGATCCTGGGCAAGCTGCTGTGGGTGCCCTGCTGGAGCAGGGAGGGTTGGACTGGATGATCTCCAGAGGTCCCTCCTGATCCCCACCTCACTGTGTTCCTGTGATTCTCTACCTGGGGCAGCATCCCTGGCTGTGCACAGAGCTTTAAGTGCAGCTCTGCTGGCTGGGTGTGCTCCATGGCTGCAGGGTTGGGGATTCAGCAGCTCAGGAGCTGCTTTATCCCAGCCCCATTTCCAGGTTTGTTTAGGTAACAGCCTGGTGGCCGCTGTGCAAATTCCTCTGCCCGCCTGGGGAGGCTTGGGGATGACAAACCCTGCTCACTGAACAGGCCTGGCACAGCCCAAGGATTCCTGTTTCAGGATTTCTGTTTAATGGAGTGGCTGGGGACCCATTTAATTTGAAGCTGGGGTACTTCACTTGCCTGTGGTGCACTTGGAGTGAGGCCAGGAGAAGCTGCTGCTGCTTTTTCTCCTCCGGTTCAGTGGCTGCTCTCTGATCTTCCCTGGTGCTGCTCTGTGATACTCTCTTGTTATAAACTGCAGCTGGATGTCACCTGGGAGGAGAGAGAGCTGGGCTGAAACTGGGGAGATAAAACTCCTGCCTTGGCCACTGGGACCTTTTGACTAGCCTTGGGCAAATCATTTAATCGTTTAATCTGCTTGCACCTAAGGTCACCATCCATTAAATTCTGTTTTGTTGGGAGGAAAGTCCATGAATAATCAGAGGACTTTCAGGTGCAGCAGTGGAGGGGGTGGGGATAAACCTCAGACCATCTGGGGAAGAAAGCAGAAGCAGCACTTTGAGAGGAACTCCCTGACCCAGATTGCCTGGAGGGGTTGTGGACTCTGTGCCTGGAGGTCCTTAAGGACAGCTTAGAGAAACTTCTCCTGACTGATGATTATAGCTGGCCCTGGCAGCAGGGGACTGGATTAGAGAAGCACAACTTTCCAGCCACAGGCTTTGATGATTTAATGTCATCCAAAGCCAGTGACTTGTTTACACAGGTTCAGATGAAACTGAGACTGGCCAAGCCCTGAACAAACCAGCTCTGAAACTTAAGAAGTGTGAAGATTTTCCCTTGGCCTCATACTTCAAGGGAAACTCAGGGTCTGGTCTGCTCCATGCTCCAGTGCACACTGTTGTCACCAGCCTTGGGTCTGTCCTTGGGGACCACCTGGTGAATGAAGTCCTCTTTTCCCAGCACCTCTCTCTGTGCAAGGTAATTCCTAAGCTGTTTCACAGCAGTGAGCTGGAAGCTCAATAGCTGCCAGCTGTGGTTTCTCAGCTAGCAGGTGTCAAGTATC
This sequence comes from Tricholaema leucomelas, assembly GCA_013400475.1. Classification (NCBI taxonomy): domain Eukaryota; kingdom Metazoa; phylum Chordata; class Aves; order Piciformes; family Lybiidae; genus Tricholaema lacrymosa; species Tricholaema leucomelas. The sequence continues at coordinate 31,359 of WAAF01014013.1, forward strand.
AGCACAGGGAAAGGAAAAGGTGTCTAATTCCTGCTCCCTAGGTGTCCTAGGGTGGTTATGAATTTTGCTGGATGTCTTTTGAGGTTGGAGGGGGTGTTTAAATGTCTCCAGCTGCAGTGCACAGCTGGCTGTAAGCCACAGCTGTTGTCCTGCTTTAGATTTGCCAGAGGATTCCAGAGCTCCCTTGGAGATGATGATGGTTTGGTCAGTGCTCAAGCAAAAGCCTCCTTGCTGTGGCACAGGGATGGTCAGAGGGAGCTGTGGCTGTGCTTGTGTTGTCACTGCTGTCAGGGCAGAGTAGCCCTGCGCTCTCTGATCAAAGAGTTCACCAACAGAAGCACACCAAGCAGCTCTAAGCTGCTCCCTCACACATCTTTTATTCCAACCCTTTATGTCTGGTAGATCCCTTTTGAGTTTTCCATCAGCTGAATCCTAGAATGCCAGGTTGGAAGGGACCCCAAGGACCACCTGGGCCAACCTTTCTAGGTGACAGTGTTGTTGAGATGAGCTGGCCCAGCACCTCGGCAGGCTGAGTCTGAAAACTGTCCAGCCTAGGGGAATTCACTGCTTCCCTTGGGATGTGATTCCAATGTCTCATTGTTCTCATGGTGACCAATTTTCCTCTGGATGCCAATCAAAATCTCCCCAGCAGTAGCTTGTACCAATCACCCTTTGCCTTTCCCATGGGTCTCCTTGCAAAAAGGGAGCATTATCCATGGGGCATTATCCTCATTTCTCAGGTGGACCAAGCAAGGTTTATACAGCAAGCCTGGGACAGAGCCAGGAGCAATGCTGGGTCAGGCCAGGCTGCTGCAGGGCACTCCCCAAAATACAAAGCTGGAGCTTCCAGCAGACCTGTCCCTGGGATTGTCTGCTCCTCTTTACCCCAGACCTGTTGGGATGTGTGAGCTGAAGGGGCAGATGGGGGGAAGGGAGGGATGGAGAGGTAGCTTATCCGGTATGTGTTGTATAAACAACATCTGAAGTCTGGACAATATGAACAAATTTTGTGCCTGATCCATGCAGCCCTGTTTGTTATCAGGGAAATGCCTTTTTGTGGCTCCCCTCCTCTTCCTTGTCCCAGGGCTGGAGGAAGCAATAATCACAATGCTGTGTTTTGCCCTCTTAACTCTTTCTCAGAAAGCTGTGAAATACCAGCCCCGTGAATAAGCAGCTCTGGGGAAGTGGACAGACTGCTCCTGGCATGGATCCTGCCTGCAGCTGCCAGCATGGCCCAGGGGAGATGGGGACAGGCAGAGCCAAGGGACAGCAGAGCCTGGAGGGGCATAAAACTGCTTTGCAGCCTGAAATCCAAAGGGTTCAGTCTTGCACAGGTTATAAAAGCTTAGTGTTCAGCATGCCTGAGGTTCAGAAACCTCAGACCTGTTGCCAGGTTCCTCTCTGGTGGCTTAGAGTTTGCTTTTCATAGAATCCTAGAATCAGTCAGGGTTGGAAGGGACCACAAGAATCAGCCAGTCCCAACCCCCCTAACCAGACCATGGCACTAAGTGCCCCAGCCAGGCTTGGCTTCAACACCTCCAAGCCTGGCACCTCCACCACCTCCCTGGGCAGCCCATTCCAATGCCAATCACTCTCTCTGCCAACAACTTCCTCCTAACATCCAGCCTGAACCTGCCCTGGCACACTTTGAGGCTGTGTCCCCTTGTTCTGTTGCTGCCTGCCTGGCAGAAGAGCCCAACCCCACCTGGCTACAGCCTCCCTTCAGGTAGCTGTAGAGAGCAATCCCACCAGTGCTGCTAAGCCACTGCCACTAAACTGTGTCCCTAGGATGGGGTGAGTTGGAAAATCCTCTGCTCAGGGCTCCACTGTGCCAAAGCTTCTCTTGTTGGAGAAAGAGGTGAAGATGCTGAGAGCATGGAGGAGACTTGTGGGACTTTCTGCTGAGTAAGGGGAAATTGGGCAGCACGAGGCTCATCTGGCTGCACCAGGGTAGTGCAGTGGTACTGTGGTACTGTGTCCAGTTCTGGGCCCCCAGTTCAAGAGGGACATAGAACTGCTGGAGAGAGTCCAGTGCAGAGCCACAAAAGTGGTGAAGGGAATGGAACATCTGTTACGAAGAGAGCCTGAGGGAGCTGGGACTGTGCTGCTGGGAGAGGAAGAGACTGAGAGGTGACCTCATCAGTGGTTATAAAGATGTGCAAGATGAGTGCCAGGAGGCTGGAGCCAGGCTCTGCTGGGTGATGCCAGTGACAGGCCAAGGGGCAATGGTGGAAGCTGAGGCAGAGGGAGTTCCATGGAAACCTGAGGAGGAATTCTTTCCCTGTGAGGGTGACAGAGCCCTGGCACAGGCTGCCCAGGGGGGTTGTGGAGTCTCCCTCTCTGGAGATATTCAAACCCTGCCTGGATGTGTTCCTGTGTGATTTGCTCTGGGTGATCCTGCTCTGGCAGGGGGCTTGGACTGGCTGAGCTTTGAAGGTCCCTTCCAGCCCCTGACATTCTGTGATTCTATGAGGAGGCAGAGTCAAAACCCAGACCTCTGATCTGAACTGGAAGCATCCTGGAACTCAGAGATGCTTTATTGAGACAGTTTGGCTCAGAGCTTGTCTAATTAAAGCCCTGTTAATGACTGTAAGATCTTCCTCCAGAGCTGACCAGTGTGTCCTGGGCCTCACTTCTTTAAAGGAGGTAAATCACTGTGGCAGCTTTCATGGCTGGAAAGATTTCACAGAAGCATTCCTGATGGGCTCCAGGAGGGATGCAAACCCAGTCCCTGTGTTCTCACTACAAAGAACTGGCCCAGCTCTGGGCTCTTTTCCCTCATCCCAGTTGGCAGCTTCGCTCTGGAGCCAATGCAAAGAGAAAGGGTCAGGCTGGTGCAAGGGCGAGGTTGTTCCAAAGGGTTTGTTCTTGTATTTTTAGTTTATAGAGTGCAGCCTGACCTTTGGGTGACCCTTTTGATAATTCTGGGGGATTTCTGACAGCCTGGTGACCTGCAGGGGAGGTCAGCAGCACCAGCCAGCCCGTCTCCCTGCTCCTGGCCCCACAGCAATGAATCTTACTTGACTATAAAAAGCAAAAAGGGCAGCATCCACCTCCAGCTCCGAAAGCAATCACATCCCTGCCAGCTCAGTCATTGCTCAGGAGGCCTCATTCTGCGTGGCAGCTCCCCAGACACATGTGCCCTTAGGAGAAAAAAACCCACAGTGGGTTTGATCTGCTGCTCTGTTCCCCTTTAGCAGGGTCCTTGGGCACCCTGGTGGCCCCCAGGCTGGGAATGATATGGGAACAGCTGAACAAAGCCTCTGGAGCTGGGATGCTGAGATCCAGGGATGGGGCTGCTGAGGGAGGATGCTGGGGCTGCTGAGGGAAGATGCTGAGGCTCGTGGGGGAAGGTGCTGAGGCTGATGGGGGAGGCTGCTGGGACTGCTGGGGTAGGATGCTGGGGCTGCTGAGGGAAGATGCTGAGGCTCGTGGGGGTAGGATGCTAAGGCTGCTGGGGTAGGATGTTGGGGCTGCTGGGGGAAGATCCTAAGGCTGCTGAGGGAAGATGCTGAGGCTGCTGGGGTAGGATGCTGGGGCTGCTGGGGTAGGATGCTGGGGCTGCTGAGGGAAGATGCTGAGGTTGGTGGGGGTAGGATGTTGGGGCTGCTGGGGTAGGATGCTAAGGCTGCTGGGGTAGGATGTTGGGGCTGCTGGGGGAAGATCCTAAGGCTGCTGAGGGAAGATGCTGAGGCTGGTGGGGGTAGGATGCTAAGGCTGGTGGGGAAAGATGCTGAGGCTGCTGGGGGAAGTTGCTGAGGCTGCTGGGGGAAGATGCTGGGGCTGGTGTGGGGCAGTCTGGCTGCAGCTGGGGTGGGAGTGAGTGTGCTGGGGTTGGTGCAGATGCATTTACTGTGTCTCAAAGGTGTCAGAGCTCTTGGAGTTGCCTCCTCCAGAAGGGTGGAGTGTCCCAGGAGAGCAGGACCCAACAGATCCAAGAGGATTGGGGTGGGCAGAGCAGTGCTGGCAAAGGGGGGAGGCTGTGTACAAATCATTGCTCATGAGACCAGCCCGACCCAGAAAGATCAGATATTAGAATCATAAAATGCTTCAGGTTAGGAGGAGAGACCCTTAAAGGTCATCTTGTCCACCCCTCTGCAGTCAGCAAAGACATCTTTAACCATCTTAGGTTGCTCAGGGCCACATCAAGCCTGACCTTGAATGTCTCCAGGGATGGAGCTTCCACCACCTCCCTGGGCAACCTGTTCCAGCGTTCCACCACCCTCATTGTGCAGAACTTCCTCCTGCTGTGCAACCTAAATCTCCCCTGCTCCAGTTCCAAACCCCTGCCCCTCATCCTGCTGCTACAACCCCTTGTGAAACATTGCAGCACCACCAGCCAGAGGCAGCTGCAGCACTGGGGACAGCAGAACTGTCCCTTTGAGCCATCATTGTTTTTTCCACAGGAGATTCTCTGTTTGCTTTTCATTTTCCTTTTTGGTTTTGTATTTCCTCCCCCCCCCGCCCCTAATTTTTTTCCCCTCCTCTCTTCATTATTTATTGCCTCTGTGTGTGCACAAAACACCACTAATGACAAACCATGGTGCCCAGGAGTGATTGACAGCTGAAGGAAGAGAAATGACTAATCAGACCTCCTGAAGCCCTGTCACATGGAGATTAAATGAGCCCTTTTTTACTTCCTCCCCCCCCCCTCCTTCCCAATCCCTCAATGAGAATCATGGGCATTTGAATAATAATATTATAGCCTCCATTAGGATGACAGTAGGGGGGGGGGGGGAGGAGAAAAAAATTAGGCTCAGACCTGTGATTATTCCTTCAATCTAATAATTATTTAAATACCAGATAACTCCTTTCAGCCTAATTGAGGCCTTTCAGCTGCTTGGGTTTTTATTGTGTCCCTGGATTTACTCTCTCTTGCACCTTGCGTTACTAATAGCTTCAAATGGGCCACGTTGGAAACTTCCTTCCCCCATCCAAAAGAAAGAGGAAAAATTAATGGTCAAATGGTATTAAGGATCAGAGTTAAATTGGCTCCATTTTCCTGGTTTCCTGGTGTTTAACTCTCCAGCTCTACCCAGCCACCCTCAAACTTCCCCCCATAGGGTTTCTGGTGGTGGTTGGGGGCTATGGCACTGAGTCATGGAATCAAGCAGGTTGGAAGAGAGCTCCAAGCTCATCCAGCCCAACCTAGCACCCAGCCCTGCTCAAGCAACCAGACCATGGCACTAAGTGCCCCAGCCAGGCTTGGCTTCAGCACCTCCAGGCACAGCGACTCCACCACCTCCCTGGGCAGCCCATTCCAATGCCAATCACTCTCTCTGCCAACAACTTCCTCCTCACATCCAATCTAGCTTGAGGCTGTGTCCCCTTGTTCTGTTGCTGGTTGCCTGGGAGAAGAGCCCAACCCCACCTGGCTGCAGCCTCCCTGCAGGTAGTTGTAGCCAGCAATGAGGTCTGCCCTGAGCCTCCTCTTCTGCAGGCTGCACACCCCCAGTTCCCTCAGCCTCTCCTCACAGGGCTGTGCTCCAGGCCCTCCCCAGCCTTGCTGCCCTTCTCTCAACACCTTCCAGCACCTCAGCATCTCTCTTGAATTCAGGAGCCCAGAACTGGACACAGCACTCCAGGTGTGTCCTGAGCAGTGCTGAGCACAGGGGCAGAAGAACCTCCCTTGTCCTGCTGCCCACACTGAGCATTGCTTGTTCAGAGATGGGTTGAGTCGAAAGGGAACTTAAAGATCAGCCAGGTCCAACCCCTTGCCGTGGGCAGGGACACCTCCCAGTAGCCAGGTTGCTCAAAGGCTCTTCCAACCTGGTGTTTAAATGCTTCCAGGGATGATGTGTCCACAACTTCTGGGCAACCTGTTCCAGTGTCTCACCATTCTCATGCTAAAGAATTTCTTCCTCATCTCCAGTCTAGATCTGCCCTGCTCCAGTTTCAGTCCATTCCTCATCCTGTCACTCCAAGTCTTTGTCCAAAGTCCCTCTCCAGCATTCCTGTAGCCCTCTTCAGGTACTGGAAGGCTGTGCTAAGGTCTCCCTGGAGCCTTCTCTTCTCCAGGTTGAACAGCCCCAACTCTCCCAGCCTGTCCCCACAGGGGAGGTTCTCCATCCCTCTGGTCACCTTCATGGCTTCCTCTGGAACTGCTCCAACAGATCTGTGTCCTTGTGCTGGGAACTTCAGAGCTGGATGCATGCTGCAGGTGAAGTCTCACCAGAGCAGAGAGAGTCAGGATCACCTCTCTTGATCTGCTTGCCACAGCAAGTGATGCATGTCTTGCACCCACATGTTGTGTCCTGCAAGCCTGGAGCCTCTCCTGCGGGGAGCCAGGGGTGGAACATCATCTCTTGACTCCTTTGTGTAGAACAGCAGGCTCCAGATGGGCAGCATCTGCCCTGTGTAGGATGCTGCTGGTGCTGTTTGGTTGCTGATCTAACCATGTGTCCCCACCTCTGTGGCAACTGCTTGTCAGAGCTGTGAAGTGCCTCATGAAGAAGTGCAGTACATATGCTGCATGCAAAACACCTGCAGAGGTGCTTCAGGCTCTGGGGAGAGGTGGAGAGGAGATCTTGGTGGCTTTGGTCTGTGTACGCTCAATGAAATTGCCTGCAGGAGGCTTCTTCTTCAGGTTCCCAAATGAGGTCGTGGTGGATTTAAAGGTAGAAGCTCCTCTCATTTCCTCTGCTGCTTCCAACAACATTCCCTGCAGGAGCCATCCTTTTAGCCAAGACCGCAGGCTGAGGGTTGGGTGTGTGAGCAGCAGGCTTTGCCTTGGGTTGGCGCTGATTGTCCCCTCTCGTGCCTGAGCAGGGTGGGTTAGAAAGAGCTCAACCACAGAAGACATTAGCACGCAGAGGCCAAACCAAGTGGCAAAGCATCGAGCCTGAACTGTTTACCAATAAGTTAGGAGACCTGCTTAATTCCTGTTGGGCTTAGGGACGTCCTCACTTTATCTCAAGGACTTTGTAATTAGAAAGCCTCCTTTGAATTTTATCTGCAGGGCACACAGGATCTAATCCTTTGCTCTGTGTTGCTTTCTCTTCCCCCCGCCAGAACCATGTGAGGGACGCTGCTGGGGCACAGGACACGCTCGGGGGACACAGAGTTTGCCTTTCCCAGGATGGATCAGAGGAAGAACTGGCCTCGGGTACCAGACTCCGATGGCTGGGCGGTGGCTTTGCTCTGTCTCTTCCTGGCATCCCTCTCACAGAACGTCTCCAGCAATGCCTTGTTCAACACTTTCCACTCGGAGAACCGGGACTGGACGTTCAACCACCTGACCGTCCACCAAGGCACTGGAGCGGTCTACGTCGGAGCCATCAACAGGGTGTACAAGCTCTCGGGTAACCTGACCATTCTGGTGGCTCACAAAACCGGTCCCGAGGAGGACAATAAATCCTGCTACCCCCCGCTCATCGTCCAGCCGTGCAGCGAGATCCTCACCCTCACCAACAACGTCAACAAGCTGCTGATCATCGACTACTCTGAGAACCGACTGCTGGCCTGTGGCAGCCTCTACCAGGGCGTCTGCAAGCTGCTGCGCCTGGACGACCTCTTCATCCTGGTGGAGCCCTCCCACAAGAAGGAGCACTACCTGTCCAGCGTCAACAAGACGGGCACCATGTACGGCGTGATCGTGCGCTCGGAAGGCGAGGACGGGAAGCTCTTCATCGGCACGGCAGTGGACGGCAAGCAGGATTACTTCCCCACCCTCTCCAGCCGCAAGCTGCCCCGGGACCCTGAGTCCTCAGCCATGCTGGATTACGAGCTCCACAGTGACTTTGTGTCGTCCCTCATCAAAATCCCCTCGGATACCTTGGCCCTCGTTTCCCACTTCGACATCTTCTACATCTACGGTTTCGCCAGTGGCAACTTTGTCTACTTCCTGACCGTGCAGCCGGAAACCCCTGAAGGTGTCTCCATCAACTCCGCCAGCGACCTCTTCTACACCTCGCGCATCGTGCGGCTCTGCAAAGACGACCCCAAGTTCCACTCCTACGTCTCGCTGCCCTTCGGCTGCGTCAAGGGGGACACGGAGTACCGCCTGCTGCAAGCGGCGTACCTCTCCAAGCCGGGAGATGTGCTGGCCAGCTCCCTCAACGTCACGGCCCAGGAGGATGTGCTCTTTGCCATCTTCTCCAAGGGCCAGAAGCAGTACCACCAGCCCCCCGACGACTCGGCGCTCTGCGTCTTCCCTATCCGCGCCATCAACGCTCAGATCAAGGACCGCCTGCAGTCCTGCTACCAGGGGGAAGGCAACCTGGAGCTCAACTGGCTGCTGGGGAAGGATGTTCAGTGCACTAAAGCGGTGAGGATGCTCTGTTGGCTGTCATAGCCCCTCAGAGCTGGTCTCAAAGCCTGGCCCTATGGGCCAGGAGCTTACACAACAGGGTTGGTCTTTCCATGCCTCTGCTTCCCTGCTGTAGCAACTCTTTTGCCCTCTGGTCCATGCTCTTCTCAGACCCTTGGTGGTGACAGTGAAGGGAAGGGCTGACATTAAGGCACATAGAGATTTGCAGCTTGCTGGAAGTGTTTGCTGTTTCCAGCTTTAGGAGGTTGGGATGAGGTAGAGGTTGGTCTCTTCCCCCTATTCTCAGGTGACAGAATGAAAGAAAATGGCCATGAAATTGTGCCAGGGGAGGTTTAGGTTGGAGTTTAGGGTTAGAGGTGGGATCAGCCCTGCCTGGCCATCGTCTGGCTAGTGACTGACCTGAGCATGTCCCACACTGTGCGAGGCAGTGCCAGCCCCACTGTCAGCTGTCAGCAGCAGGGTTTGTGTGGTCTTCAAGGGAAGCCTTTGCTGGTGTGAGCCTTTCTGCTTTTGTGATCCAGCACCTCTGGAAGCTGGGTTGAGAGGAGTGGAAATGAGTGGAGCAGAGAATTCCTGCGTGGCCATGCAGCTGTGCTAAACCCAGGAGAAACCTAACAGATAGACTTAGGTTACCTCCTTCATCTTGTCCAGACACCTCTTGGAGCAGCTGCAGAGTGTCTTGGCCCCAGGCAGTGAAGGGAACAAAGTGGCTGAAGCTGGCCTGGCTCCCAGGCAAAGCCATGTTGGTGGCTCCCACCCAGTTGTCATAGAATCACAGAATCAACCAGGTTGGAAGAGATCTCCAAGCTCACCCAGTCCAACCTAGCACCCAGCCCTGTCCAATCGAGCCCCCTTTACGTGACCCCAAGTGTGTGGGGCTGCCTCGTGCTTTGTCTGACTCACAGCTGCCTCATACTTTGTCTTTCCAGCCAGTCCCCATCAATGACAATTTCTGTGGGCTTGACATCAACCAGCCCCTGGGAGGCTCAACACCAGTGGATGGAGTGACCCTCTTCACCTCCAGCCGCGACCGGATGACTTCTGTTGCTTCCTATGTCTACAATGGCTACAGTGTGGTGTTTGTGGGGACAAAGACTGGCAAGCTGAAGAAGGTAAGCTGATTTATACGGCTTCAGACAGCCAGGATCCATTTGTCATCTCTGATGCATGTAGCTGCTGCTGTGTCTTGCAGATTTTTTTTCCCAGTGTGAAACTGGGAGCCAGGAGGGAGTGAAAAAAAATAAGGATCACAGGGTTTGGGTTGTAGAGAGCCTTGCATTGGTGAGGCCAAGTCCATCCATCTGCACTGGTAGCACAGAGTGGTGTTGCTGCAAGTTTCTTTTGAAATGCAGAAGTGTCAGCAGAAAGGTGCAGCAGAAACTCCTCCAGCATGGTCCTGGGAAAGAGACCAAAAAAAGGTCACGCAGTTCCCACTGCTCTGAGGCTGCTACAGCTCCAGAGCATCCCCCTGCATGGGCTGAGGGCACCTTCCTGTGCTTCCAGCCAGTCTCTTCCTTCTGCAGCAGGGTGATGGAGGTCTCAGCACTGTGTCAGCTGCTGTGTGTGCTGCCTGTGTGCTGTTGGTCTGGGGGTTGTGCATCTCATCGTTCAGTGAGCTGTGGGAGGAGTGGTTGTGGGGCTGATGCAAAGATGAAACATTGGACCAAGCTGCCCAGGGAGGTGGTGAGGTCACCATCCCTGGAGGTGTTCAGGAAATGTGTGGACATGCCTCGTGGGGACATGGTTTAGTGGCCATGGTGGTGTTGGGTTGATGTTGGTTGGACTGGATGATCTTAGAGGAGTTTTGCAACGTTAATGATCCTGTGGTTGTCAGGACAGCACTGGGCCAGTCTGCTTTAAGTGAGGAGCTGCCTTGCAGTTTCTGAGCATGAGTGACTCTCAGCAAGTTGTATCCAGGTTCTTGGATCTTCTCTCCTTTTTGACACACTGATGGGAATCCTGAAATGGTTTTGAGTTGCTTCCCAGTGATCCTGCTGCAACCTCTGTAGAAGAAAGAGTTAGGAAGCTTTTGGTGATGGCAAAATTGCCAGTGGTGGAAGGTCATGGAGAGAGAGGAATGGGTTAACCTGACTGCTGTTGGAAACCAAGCCTCAGGGCAAAGTCCTGCTGCTTCTCTCTGCCTCTTCCCTCCTGCTCTACCCTCTGACAGTTGAGTGATTGATCAGTCCTGGAAGATAACATTCCTCACCCTCTGCATCACAAAAAGTTGCTCAGGGCAAAGAGATGCTCCCACTGGTTTCCTCCTCCGGAGCAGCAGTGGGGGGGATCCCCTGAGTCCCAGGATTGTGAATTCCAGCTGGGATTTCCCCCTCTCCCAGGTCTTTGAACTGCTCTTTAATAAGTGGGGAGCAAAGACTGGTCAGGCCCAGTCCCATACCTTCTATGTTGTCCTCTCTAATCCTCTCCCAGAAGCTCCATATTTAAAACGAGTGTGGAGATGGATTTGGGGGCCCATAAGCAGAAGGGACACCCCTAACACTTACTGCTCTTTGGAATTGGAGCTGCAACTGGAAACCAGCTCAGCAGTGGGTGTAGAAAGTTGATCCAGCTCCAGCAAAAGCAGCTTTGGAGCTGCTGAGAGGCTGCAAATTAACCTGGAATGTGACTGACAGCTGTAGGTGAACCCCTTGATTGCAGAGCCTGCTGCTTCCTGCCAGGGAAAGGGTTAACAAATGTAATCAACAGCAGGCTGCTCAGGGCTTTTTGGTGTCCTTAAGCAGCAGGGAATTTCTTCCTCATCTCTGCAGGAAGATACAAGGACAGGCAGATACTACACTTGAATGTCTGCATCATTTTAATTACATCAGCTCATTAATATTCAGTCAGCACTTCACTGAGTGCTGAGCAGCAGTAAATTCGATGCCTCCCTGGTGCCTCTCGGGTGGCAGTGGGGCAATAGTGAGCGTGGGGAAGAGTGGGCTTGCAGGCAGAGCCCCTCTGCTCCCTGCCCACCTCTTCCCCTGGCACAGGGGGATGCAGGTGGCTGAGAAGGTCACCAGCATCCTGCCTTGGATCAACACCTGTCTGGGCCAGCAGGAGTAGGGCAGTGATTGTCCCCCTGTATTGGGCACTGGTGAGGCTGCATCTCAAATACTGGGTTCAGTTTTGGGACCCTCACTCCAAGAAGGACATTTTGGTGCTGGAATTAGTCCAGAGAAGGGCAACAAAGCTGATGGAGGGTCTGAAGAACAGGGCTGGTGAGGAGCAGCTGAGGGAACTGGGGGTGTTCAGCCTGGGGAAGAGGAGGCTGAGGGGAGACTTCCTTGCTCTCTACAGCTCCCTGAAAGGAGGTTAAAGTGAGGTGGGAGTTGGTCTCTTCTCCCTAGTATCTCCCTAGTAACAGGAGGAAAGGGCCTCAAATTGCACCAGGGGAGTTGTAGGTTGGTTATTTGGAAAAACAATTCTCTCCTGCAAGAGTGGTCAGGGACTGGAACAGGCTGCCCAGGGCAGTGATGGACTCTCCATCCCTGGAGGTGTTCAGGAAACATGGACATGGCACTTTGGGACACAGTTTCATGGCCATGGTGGTGTTAGGTCAACAGTTGGATCTCAGAAGTCTTTTCTAGCTGAAACAATTCTGTGGCTCTGTGATTCAGAAGCAGTTCCAGCAAGCAGCCTCTGCCTGCCCACGCTTGCTGTTGAGTGTCCCACCCCATGAATTATGGAGGATTCCAGCAGAAGGAGGCTCTCCAGCAGGCTTGAATTCCCCCTGCTGTCCCAGGCATAACACCTACCTTCTAACCTAGTCATTCCCATCCATGGCCTGGTCCAGAGGGAGGGCTGGGGAATCCTTCACCTCCTGTTTGAGCCAGTGCTGACCAGGTAGTAGTAGAACTGCTTCATCTCTCAGCAGATCGATTCCAGGCACACCAGCTTTGCCTGCCATTCCAAGCACCCTTATTTCCCATGTAGCAGAGCTGTCTGCAGCTGATGAGATCCATGCCTCTTGTAATCATTCTCTGCCCTGTCCTCTGCTGCAGGAGGCTGAGGAGGATGTTCTCTATCTCATGGTTCTGTCCACACCTTTACTAACTCTTTCCTTGTCTGCCACGTGGGATTATCTTCAACGTGGCTTAAGAGAGAGGCCACGTGAAGGGTGGGAAGCAGCTCTGGGGACTGCAAAGCCAGTGGGGAGTTAGCACCAGGTTGTCTCCAGTTGTGATGTGTGTCCTGTGAGCAGGCAGGTCTCAATGTCAGGATGCTCAGCACTGTAAATGTTTCCCTGTCTCCTCTTTCCCCAAATGTGAAATGAGGGTGGTAGGAATCTACCCACCTCTGCCAGTGCCAGAGATTGAGATAGGTGCCTTATCTCCTGCACCTGCCCACACAGAGGTGAGTTTTCCAGCACCTCTTCCCTCTCCCACAGCCCTTGGCTAACTTTGGAAGCAAGCTGGTGGCTCAGTCTGGGGTTTCAAAGACAAAAGTGTAGCTGGAGGAGGGAAGTCAGGGAGCCAGCTCTGAAATCTTCCCCATTTGTCTGTGCTTCCCCAGAGAGGATTCACTGCTGCAGTTGCTGCCTTATCTCACCCATGTCCTGCCCATTAGCTACTCACCTAACCTCCTCCTGCATGCCCCTTGGCAGAGCTGCTTCAGCCTCTCTGCTCTACAGGAGCTGAATGCAGAAGGTGCCCAAGCCCCTGCCTGCCCAGACAGTCAGGGGTAAGATCCACCCAGGGCCAAGATCCACCCTTTTCACTGCAATCCAGGTTTTCCTACCTGCAGAATGGGACAACTGAATCCTTGGGCTCACTGGTGTGAAGAAGTAGTGCCTGAGGAAGGAAGGATGAAGCAGCAGAGTGTTTGCAGCTGCTGCAATTCACAGGATATTAGGGCTTGGAAGGGACCCAAGGAGATCATCGAGTCCAACCCTCCCTGCCAGAGCAGGACAACACAATCTAGCACAGATCACAGAGGAACACATCCAGAGAGGCCTTGAAAGTCTCCAGGGAAGGAGACTCCACTTCTCTGGGGAACCTGTTTCAGTGCTCTGTTGTCATGCTTTGGCTCCAAATGGGTTTTAAAGAGCCACAAACATGGTGCTGAGGGCCATGGTTTAGGACTAAACTTGGTAGAGATAGAGAATGGTTGGAGTGGGTGATCTGAAAGGGCTTTTCTAAGCCCAACGTTGCAGTGGTTTTATGGCATCCCTGCCTGCACTCTGCAGTGTTGCCTAGCCCTGGTTCCTCTGATTTCTCTGTTTCTAAGGTGGATCTGAAGTGCCCAGAGTTGGATGTTAGGAGGAAGGGTAGTGGAACACTGGAAGGGATTGTCCAGAGGGGTGGTCAAGGTCCCATCCTTGGAGACATTCAAGGACAAACTCGATGGGGCTCTGAGCAACCTGCTCAAGCTGGGGAGCTCCCTGCTTACTTTAAGGGGGTTGGAAAACATGACCTTGGAGGGTCCCTTCTAACCTGATGCATCCTATGATTCCTGCTCCTTTCAGCAGACAGTGCTGGCTGATGAATCATACAATCAAGCAGGTTGGAAGAGACCTCCAAGCTCATCCAGTCCAACCTAGCACCCAGCTCCCTCAGCCTCTCCTCACAGGGCTGTGCTCCAGGCCCCTCCCCAGCCTTGCTGCCCTTCTCTCAACACCTTCCAGCACCTCAACATCTCTCTTGAATTCAGGAGCCCAGAACTGGACACAGCACTCCAGGGGTGGCCTGAGCAGTGCTGAGCACAGGGGCAGAAGAACCTCCCTTGTCCTGCTGCCCACACTGCTCCTGAGCCAGCCCAGGATGCCATTGGCTCTGCTGCCCACCTGGGCACTGCTGCCTCCTCTTCAGCTCCTCTCTCCCAGCACCCCCAGCTCCCTCTCTGCCTGGCTGCTCTCAGCCACTCTGTCCCCAGCTTGTAGTGCTGCTTGAGGTTGTTGTGGCCAAAGTGTAGAACTCTGCCCTTGGCCTTGTTCACTCATCCCATGAAAAGAGGAGGGAGAGAAGTTCTCTGCCTGCTCAGGAGCAGCTTGGAGCCCAGGGCAGTCCTCCCTGCAGCTTGGTGTTCCAGCTCTCCTTCCAAAGCATCTCTGCTGATGGAGCAAGAGGGAAGTGGATCATAGAATCACAGAACGCTTTGGGTTGGAAGGGACCTTGAAAGATGATCTAGTTCTAACCTCACTGCCATGGGCAGCAACACCTTGTAGACAACCAGGCCAGGCCTTCTCCAACCTGACCTTGCAGGTAGTCATTCAGAACTGTGGATTCCTGCAAGAAAACAGTTTTCATGCAGCAAAATCAGAAAAGACATAGTGCAACAGTAAAGAGCAAGTAGCTGCTGGGGTGGGTGGGTGGGTGGGTAGGGGGCAGATGTGCCTCCTTGCTTGTTGTCTTTATGGGCTTCATACAATGCCATCAATATTGATGTGTGATGCCTTTGATTTCAACACTAATCATTGCTAGGAATTAATTTTGCAGCCATATAATTAGGACTGCTATTAATAGGGCCTCCAGCTAAGCACTGCTGTGCTAGTTGTCTTTTTCCTGGTGGAAGACAGCATCCAGGGAACTCTCCTGATGTGTTTTCCCTGATAGGTGCTCAGGCTGATGTGACAATGAGGCTGGAGATGTTTAGAGAGGCTCCTCTTAGAGGCAGGTGCATGGAGAGGACCTGACTCAGGTTTGCTTTAAACTTCCTAGTAGTTTGCTGCTCTCCTCTTCATCCTAGAGCCACAGAACTGTTGAGGTTGGAAGAGACCTTGGAGGTTGTCAGGTCCAAACGCAGAGCTCACAGTCCCAGCACTACTGCCAAGCCACTGCCACTAAACCACATTCCTCATCACCACATCCTTGAGGGTTTGAAATCCATCCAAGGATGGAGGCTTCACCACCTCCCTGGGCAGCCTTTTCCAATGCTTGATAACCCTTTCTGGGAAGGAAGATCTCCTAATATCCAACCTGAACCTCCCTTTGAGGCACAACTCGAGGCCATTTTCTCTTGCCCCCAGGAGGGGCTCCCAACCACCCTTCCACCTCTTTTCCACCCCTCTACCTTTTCCCAGACTTTGCCTTACGTTCAAGATGAGTTTGGAGAATTGACCAGGGGAGTTAGGAAGCAGAAGGCTTAGTCACACAGCAGGTTAGAGAGAGAAGGGAGGCAGCCAAAACCAGAAGGCAACTCTGTTATCTATGTGTCCTTGTTTTTACCCATCTCAGCAAGCCTATGAGTGCAGTAGCCATCCCCATTGTTTCCTTTTCACAGCCTAGCATCTAATTGCTCTCACTGAAACATCCCAGCTAGGCTCCAACTAGCACAAGTGTGAAGGGCTACTGCTGCAAGCCTCCTTTCCATTTCATCTCCCATTCCTCCTGCAAACCTTCCCATTCATTTCTCCTGCCCAGTGCTGTCTCAGCTGCCTCTGTGCTCTGGGTGCCCAGGTTCACCTCCTCAGGCTGAGCAGAGGGGCTGGGATGGCAGTGTGGCTCACCACTGAAAATCAATCTTGTGTTTCATCCCAAGAGGTCTGTTTCTTATTAGATCTAATAAATCAGTGGAGTGCCCTTCATTCAGCCTGTCAATGCAGGACATTGTTTGTGATCAAGAATAAATAAATGTCTCATCTCTGTCTGACAGTGCAGAGGCTGTGCAGGATTTTACCATCTTGCTGTCTGTGCCTGCTGTGGGAATAGTTCCTGCAGCAAGAGCCTGCAGCTTCTCCATCCCTTCCCGGGGATGCGCTGGGTTGGAAGGGATCTCTAAAGGTCATCTGCTCCAACCCCCCTGTAGTCAGCAGGGACAGCCCCAACTACAGCAGGCTGCTCAGAACCTCATCAAAACTCACCTTGAATGTGTCCAGGGATGGTGCCTGCACCACTTCCCTGTGTTCCACCACCCTCATAGTAAAGAACTTCTTCCTAATGTCCCTTTGCTGCCTACAACTACCTGCAGGGAGGCTGTAGCCAGGTGGGGTTGGATACTTCTCCCAGGCAAGCAGCAACAGAACAAGAGGATACAGTCTCAAGCTGTAGTCTCAAGGGGAGGTTGAGGCTGGATGTTAGGAGGAAGTTGTTGGCAGAGAGAGTGATTGGCATTGGAATGGGCTGCCCAGGGAGGTGGTGGAGTGGCTGTGCCTGGAGATGTTGAAGCCAAGCCTGGCTGGGGCACTTAGTGCCATGGTCTGGTTGATTGGCCAGAGCTAGGTGCTAGGTTGGGCTGGATGAGCTTGGAGCTCTCTTCCAACCTGCTTGATTCTATGATTCTGTCCAGATCTACCCTGCCTCTTGTCCTATTTAACTCATGCTTCAAACTGGAAGAAGCTGAATATAGATTAGACCTTATGAAGAGATTGTTCCCCATGAGGGTGGTGAAGCACAGGAACAGGTTGCTCAGGGAAGTTGCAGAGGATCTAAGCCTGCTCTGTGAACAAACAACAACCAGTTCAGCCCAGGGGGGATGTAGATGCCATCTCCCTGGAGGTGTCCAAGGCCAGATTGGATGAGCAACTTGGTCTGGTGGAAGGTGCTCATGGCATGAGCTTAGAATTAGACCTTAAGATCACTTCCAGCTCACTCCATGGTTCTGTGTTCACCTGCTGAATGCCTGAATGCATGGTGGGTGATGTCTGGACAGACAAACCTCCAGACAGGCAAACCTCCCCTTCTGCAAGAGTCAGTGGTAGCTGGTTGGGTTATCAAGGGGAGGGAGAGCTTCAAGTGTTGTTCTGTCTGGGTCTGTGAGGGTTTTATTCAGCCTGGCTGACTTAATCTGTTCCATTAGTGGGAACAAAATAGGTCTTTCAGAAGGAAATACACGTCCCAGCCTGTCCTTATCTGACTTCATTCTGTGGATGCTTATCTCATCCTTTTAATTTCTCCTTAATTATCACCTCTGGACACAGTCTGTAGTGCTTGAGGAAGGAGTCTCTTGCGTCAGTGTGTAGAGAAGCCAGGAGGACATCAGGCTGTGATTGTAGAGATGCAAATCATCCTTTCCCAGAGACCTTCTGAGGGAGATGCCTGGTTTCAGCCATGGCTTGAAGGTCAAGGTGCTTTGGTGACTCAATGGTCAATCCATCAGCCACAGAGCACAAGCAGCTGTGTCCCAGCAAAGGTGTGAGGCAGCAGATGAGTCCTGCTCAACTCAAGGAGCTGTTTAATTGAAAGGTCTGAGCAACAAGTGTCTGTTTCTTGCCCTAGGATGTGAATTAAGGAGGGGTCTCTTTGGTCCTGGATTGCTGCTGATTTGCTCTGCTGTTGGAGAAGGGCAATGAAGGTGGTGAAGAGGTCTTGTGAGTAGAGGCTGAGGGAGCTGGGGTTGTTTAGCCTGATGATGTGCAGGCTGAGAGGAGACCTTATTGCTCTCTACAGCTGCCTCAAAAGAGGATGGAGTGAGGCTGGTATTGGACTTTTCTCACAAGAAGCTAATGATAGGAAGAGTGGGAATGGCCTCAGGCTGTATCTTGGAAGGTTTAGACTGGAGCACAGCCCTGTGAGGAGAGGCTGAGGGAGCTGGGGGTGTGCAGCCTGCAGAAGAGGAGGCTCAGGGCAGAGCTCATTGCTGTCTGCAGCTACCTGAAGGGAGGCTGTAGCCAGGTGGGGTTCTAGCAACAGAAGAAGGGGACACAGCCTCAAGCTATGCCAGGGCAGGTTCAGGCTGGATGTTGGGAGGAAGTTGTTGGCAGAGAGAGTGATTGGCACTGGAATGGGCTGCCCAGGGAGGTGGTGGTGTCCTCATCCCTGGAGGTGTTTAAAGGAGGCTGCATGAGGCACTGAGTGCCATGGGTTAGTTAATTAGAAGGGTTTAGTGATAGGTTGGACTGGATGACCTCAGAGGTCTTTTCCAACCTGCTTAATTCTGTGATTCTGTGGATATTGGGAAGAATTCCATTCCTGCAAGAGGCATTGGAACAGGCTTCCCTCCCTGGAGGGGCTCAAAAACCAAGTAGATGCAGCAGTTCTGAACATGGTCTAGTGGTGATGGAGGTAGAAGGTTGCACTTGATGATCTTGGAGGTCTTTTCCAACCTTAATGATTCTCTGCTTCCAAGAACCTGGGAGTCTCTTTCTCCCTAAACAAGGATTTTCCAGCAATTCCCTGTTGCTTCCACTTGTGTAGAAAGGCTTCTTTCAGATTGTGATGCCAGAATCCCAGAGTGGTAGGGGCTGGAAGGGCCCTCTGAAGATCAGTGAGTCCAGCTGCCCTGCCAGAGCAGAATCATGCATCCCCTGCGTGCCTGATGCTTCCTTACGCTGCTTACTGGTAGTAGCCAGAAGCTGGAGCCCCACTTTGAGCAAGGGAATCTGAGAAGTGGTCAGAGCCAAAGGAGAGTCCTTCTCATGAGTGTGTCAGGGCTGAAGAGGGGACAGAGCTGCCAAGTCCCTCTAGATTCTGGGTTTTGAGCCATTCAGACATGCCCTAGTTGCCTCTTAAAGGCATGAAATTGGCCTCATCTTCTCCTAACATTACCTCTGCAGCTCTGTTATCTGCTGCCTGGCAGAGCAGGTGAAATAAGGGGGGGGAATAAAAAGAAAAGAAGCTGGGCTGTAATTTTGTAGCTGCTGGGGAGCCAAGGGGCAGGTGCTCAGGAAATGCTGTGTGAAATGGAGCCAGGTGGGCTCAGAGGCTGCTTTAATCTGTTTCTTGGATCAGGAGATGCTGCCAGCTCTGGTTCTTACCTAGGTTCAGGCTCCTTGAACAATCAGCTTGAAATTGTTGAGTGCAACAATTACCTTTGCTTCATTTCCAAAGTGGAGCTACTGAAGGATGGAAGTGGCTGGAGAGCCTTGTGAGAGCCAACCTGCTCCAGAGATCGTGCAGTGGGTTGGGTGGGAAGGGAATGTTAAAGCTCATCCAGTCCAACCCCCCTGCAGTCAGCAGGGACATAGCATCCTGGAGTCCTAGAATCAGTCAGGGTTGGAAGGGACCACAAGGATCAGCCAGTTCCAACCTCCCTGCCATGGGCAGGGACACCTCACACTAGATCAGGCTGCCCAGAGCCTCATCCAGCCTGGCCTTAAACACCTCCAGGGATGAGGCTTCCACCTCCTCCCTGGGCAACCCATTCCAGGCTCTCACCACCCTCATGCTGAAAAGCTTCCTAACATCCAGTCTGAATCTCCCCATTTCCAGCTTTGTTCCATTCCTCCCAGACCTATCACTACCTGACAGCCTAAAAAACCCCTCCCCAGTTTTCTTGTAGCCTCCTTAAGGCACTGAAAGGCCACAGGAAGGTCACCTGGGAACCTTCTCCTCTCCAGACTGAGCAGCCCCAACTCTCCCAGTCTCTCCTCACAGCAGAGCAGCTCCAGCCCTCTGCTCATCCTCGTGGCCCTTCTCTGGACTCCTTCCAGCACATCCACAGCCCTCTTGTCCCAGGGACTCCAGAACTGGATGCAGTACTCCAGGTGGGGGCTCAGCAATGGGGAGCAGAGGGGCAGGATCCCTTCCCTCACCCTGCTGCCCACACTACTCTTACTACAGCCCAGGCTCTGGTTGCTCTCTGGGCTGGCAGAGCAAACTGACAGCTCAGATTGAGCTTCTCCTCCACCAGCACCCCCAAGTCCCTCTCCTCAGGGTCGTCTGCAGCTAGGGCAGGTTGCTCAGAGCCCCAGACAACCTGACCTGGAATGTTTTCTCCTCCCTAGCACTGGGTGATGGAATGAGAGGAAATGCTCTCAATTTGCACCAGGGGAGGTTTAGATTGGACATTAGGAATAATTTCCTTGCTGGATGAGTGGTCAGGGATTGGCAGAGGCTGCCCAGGGAGGTGATGAAGTCACCACCCTGGGAGGGGTTCAAGAAACCTGTGGCCATGGCAGCTGGGGACATGGTTTGGTGGCCATGGTGGTGTTGGGTTGATGGTTGGATTCAATGATCTTAGAGAGCTTTTCCAACCCAAACAATGCTGTGATTCCATATTCAGGAGACAATCCCCAGGCCTTGTACAGACAGAGGAGGAGGTGTTGTCTCCTTGAGGAGCAGGAAGTGAGGCAGAAGTGGTTCCTTCTCCATTTCATGCCAGGAGCAGGGCTACATTTCCATCTTCTTGGAGACAAAGAGCAGGAAATACCAAACTGTTTGGTGAAGCTGTGCTCATTTTTCTGTCTGTTCCCTGCTTCCCTCTCAGCATAAATCTGAAGAAGTTGCTGTGCTGGAGATGTTTGGTTTCTTGGAGGGGGTAGGGCAGTGCTAGACTCCTGCCTTTCTGTTTGTGAGCCAAGAAGTTCATGCTTTCTTTACTATATATATTTTTTCTGCCTGCTTTTAAAATCTTCAGAGGTCACAATAACATCAGCTTTGCTCCATTTGTAAGATCTTAAATCCCTGGGTGGCAAGAAATACTGTGAGAAGCCCATGCTATGTTGCTTCTATAAATACCTCCTTGAGAGGAAGGGGAAAAACAAGAAAGAACTGAATGTGGCAAGCACAAATGTGCAGGGACAGACAGGGATGTCCATAGGATGGAGAAGATGGATAGGGGAATCCACAAGGAGAGTCCTGCCTTCTGCCTCAGCCCCAAGGTTGCTGCTGCTGCAAAAAGGTTGGGATCTGGGGATAGAATCACAGAATTAAGCAGGTTGGAAAAGACCTCTGAGGTCATCCAGTCCAACCTAGCACCTAACACCTTCAAATTAACTAACCCATGGCAGTAAGTGCCTCGTGCAGCCTGCTCTTAAACACCTCCAGGCACAGCCACTCCACCACCTCCCTGGGCAGCCCATTCCAGTGCCAATCACTCTCTCTGCCAACAACTTCCTCCTCACATCCAGCCTAGACCTGCCCTGGCACAGCTTGAGGCTGTGTCCCCTTGTTCTGTCCCTGGCTGCCTGGCAGCAGAGCCCAACCCCACCTGGCTACAGCCTCCCTTCAGGGAGCTGCAGACAGCAATGAGCTCTGCCCTGAGCCTCCTCTTCTGCAGGCTGCACACCCCCAGCTCCCTCAGCCTCTCCTCACAGGGCTGTGCTCCAGGCCCCTCTCCAGCCTTGCTGCTCTTCTCTCAACCCCTTCCAGCACCTCAACATCTCTCTGCAATGGATGGATGTTCAGAGAGGGAATCATAGAAAGCACTGGGTTTGAAGGGACCTCTAAAAGCCATCTTGTCCACTTTCCCTGCAGTAAGCAGGGACATCCCCAGCTGGAGCAGGTTGCTCAGAGCTCCATCAAACCTGTCCTTGAGTGTCTTCAGAGATGGAGCCTCCACCACCTCTCTGTGCAACCTGTTCCATCATCATTAGGAAAAAGAGAGGGACATTGTGGAGAGGCTGCTGCTGGGCTCTGCTCACGGGGAACTGGAGACAGAACAAGGGGGGATGGTCTCAAGCTGAAGCTGGGGAGGGTTAGATTGGACATTAGGAAAAGGTTTTTCATGGAGACAGTGGTCAGAGACTGGAATGAGCTGCCCAGGGAGGTGGTGCAGTCCCCCACCCTGGCTGTGTTTCAGGGTTGTTTGGATGTGGTGCTTGGGGCTGTGGTTGAAGGTGAATCCTGTAGAGCAGGGCTCTAGGTTGGCCTTGGTGATCCCGAGAGGCTTTCCCAGCCTGGATATTTCTGTGATCCTGTGATCCCACCACCCTCATGAGACAGAACTTCATCCTGACACCCCAAATACCATGCCAAAAGCAGTGCCAACGTGGGGTGTGGTGGAGGACTTGCTGTTGGGCTTTGCCTTGAGCCATCTGCCTGATGCTGCCTTTAATATTCCCTCAGTGCCACCGCCGAGTTTACTACCCATAGTTGTGACAATTGCTTTTTGCTGCTGGCCAGGGGGGACGACAGCATTAGTGGGGCTGTAAAATACTGTGTGGCTGGAGAAGCCAAATCCATCACTTGAATGCTTGCCTGATATTTATGGCTGTGCCAGCCTGGCTGGATTGGCTGCAGCCAGGCTCTCTATTAGCATTAGTCCATTACGCCTGTTATGATGCATGGGCTCCACACCTCCTCCTGCCTTTTATTACCCTCTTCTCATTTCTGCTGAGATGCATGGCCAGGCAGATGCCTCTATCCCTCAGGCCTTCAGGGACCTCTTTGCAGGCAGCCCAGCCTGAGTGATAACAGAGGGATCAAGAGCCAGCAGTGTGCTCTGGTGGCCAGCAGGGCCAGTGCCATTCTAGGGTGGGTTAGAAGGGCTGTGGTTAGTAGGTCGAGAGAGGTTCTCCTGCCCCCTCTACTCTGCCCTGGTGAGGCCACATTTGGAGTACTGTGTCCAGTTCTGGGCCCTCCAGTTCAAGAGGTGCATAGAACTGCTTGAGGCAGTCCAGCACAGAGCCACAAAGATGCTGAAAGGAATGGAACAGCTCTGTTAGGAGGAGAGGCTGAGGGAGCTGGGGCTGGGAGTTTGGAGGAGCCTGAGAGGTGACCTCAGCAATGGTTATAAAGATGTGCAGGTGAGTGGCAGGAGGCTGGAGCCAGGCTCTGCTGGGGGATGCCCAATGCCAGCACAAGGGGCAATGGTGGAAGCTGAGGCAGAGGAAGTTCCATGGGAACGTGAGGAGGAATTTTGTCACTCNGGGTGGCAGAGCCCTGGCACAGGCTGCCCAGGGGGGTTGTGGAGTCTCCCTCTCTGGAGATATTCAAAACCCACCTGGATGTGTTCCTGTGTGATCTGCTCTGGGTGATCCTGCTCTGGCAGGGGGCTTGGACTGGCTGAGCTTTGGAGGTCCCTTCCAGCCCCTGACATCCTGTGAGTTTGTGACCTGCAGTCAACACTGGCTGCAAACACCAAGCAGCCTCTCTGGAAGAAGGGATGACAGCAGCAGGGATGGAGCTGTCCAGTGCATGACTGAAAGTCCTCAGCCTCATCCCAGTCAGCTCTGGGCTGAGGGAAGCTGCCACCAGCCACTGCCAGCCCATAGAATAGAATCATAGAATGGTTTAGGTTGGAAGGGACCTGAAGGATCAGCCAGTTCCAACCCCCTGCCATAGGCAGGGACACCTCCCACTGGGACCAGGGGAGGATGATGGAGGAGCAGTTGACTGAGTGGGGGTTTAAGATGCCTTCAAAGCAGCAAACAGGAGAGTGCAAGCAGCAGCATGGGCAGGTCTGGAATGATGAGTGGCTTTGGCAGCATCTGTCCCATCACCCCTGCCTGTGCCTCAGCTGGGGAATTGACCACCTTGTCCCAGCTGCTCCTTCTCTCTCAGTCCCATGTCTTTGCATCAGATAGCTACATGCAGATGAAAGCCACGTGCATGTGCAGTGGATGTACACATCACAGAGCCCAGCTACTGTACAGCACGGGGGGGAGGTTTGGAGGAAGCTGCTCAATTATTGATTTTGTGCTGGGCTTTAATCTCCTAAACCTGCCTGCAGGCCTTAGGCAAAGCAGCCTGAGCATCCTGTGCTGGGCAGCACAGAGCCTGCCGTGCCTGTAGGTGGTAATTGCTCATCTTGCCTCAGTCCTTTCCTCCACCTCCTCCTCCTCAGCTCATTAAAAGCCGTGGGGTCTGTCAGGTTGGTCATCACCACTAACTTAGGGAGCGGTTTGCCTGTGCTGCTTGGAGGGGGATGCCAAGCCTGAGATCCTTGCTAGAGGCAGAGAAGAAGAGTCAGTCCCTGGAGCTGTTTTAAAGTCAAGGAAAAAAAAAAAGGGGGAGGAGGGGGAGGAGGAGGAGGAGGTGCTGGGTTAAAAGAAGGTTTTTCAGCTAACCCTGGCTGTGCCTCCAGCTGGGAGCATTCACCTTCCCCAGCATCCCCAGCCTGCATCCTCGCAGCTCTCGGTTAACATTTGGCTGCCTAATGTGATGTTTGCTTTTGCTACTCATCCTGCAGCCAGTGGCTTATTAGTGGTAAAAACAGAGCATCCTTTTGCCTGCTTTCACTTCCCAGTTTCTTTGATGCCTTTTTCCCCCCCTCCCAGCCCCTTTCCCTGATGCTCTTAAAGCCTTCTCACTCCGAGAGAGACTTTGTAGCACAAATGCAAGTGAGCATGGAGCAGTGGAGGGGTTTGGCTTGATCTTACAGGCTTAAATTGGTGAATGGCAGAGCTGGATTCAAACCAGAAGCTTCCTCCCTCCTCCCACCTCCTCTTTTCTTTTGCCTCTCAGCCCAATTGCACCTCTTGAATCTGTTTGGGTTAAATCACTCTGCAGAGTTTGGAAGCCAAAGGACAACAGGCTCTGACCTCCCCTCCCCACACACACCCCTCCCAGTTTCTTTCAGGCTTTCTTTGTGCAGAGCACTTCATGCTTGGGATTTGAGGTTGTTATTGAGAAATAAATAATTAGAATGATCTGGAAGGCACAGGTAGAGTGGGAGAGGGACTTGAGAGGTTTGGAAAGTGGGAAGGCTGCTTTCTGCTTGCAGTTTTTCCCACCAGGAAAAGGGAATAACATCAGTCAGACCTTCCAGGGAGTCTGAAAATGGCTTTGGAATCCAAAGTGCAAAAAAATCCCCAAACCCAAGATAAATACTGAGCTTCACTGTTAGAAATCCTGGAGTCAGTTTTGAGGTCCTCCAAGAAGGATGTGGAGGGGCTGGAATATGTCCAGAGAAGGGCAACAAAGGAAGGGTCTGGAGAGCAGGGCTGGGGAGGAGCTGGTGTGGGAGCAGAGGGTGTTGAGGCTGGAGATTAGGAGGCTGAAGGGAGAATCACAGAATGTCAGAGGCTGGAAGGGACCTGCACAGCTCATCCAGTCCAACCTCCCTGCAGAGCAGGATGACCTAGACCAGATCATCCAGGTGGGTTTTGAGTATCTCCAGAGAGGGAGACTCCACAGCCCCCCTGGGCAGCCTGTGCCAGGGCTCTGTCACCCTCACAGGGAAAAAAAATTCCTCCTCATGTTTGCATGGAACTTCCTCTGCCTCAGCTTCTACCACTGCCCCTTGTGCTGGCACTGGCATCCCCCAGCAGAGCCTGGCTCCAGCCTCCTGCCACTCATCTTTACATCTTGATAACCATTGCTGAGGTCACCTCTCAGGCTCCTCTTTTCCAAGCTCCCAGCCCCAGCTTCCTAAGGCTCCCCTCCTAACAGAGCTGTTCCATTCCCTCGTTGCTCTCTACAGCTCCCTGAGAGGAGGTTGGAGTAAGGTAGAGGTTGGGCTCTTCCCCCTGGTATCAGGTGGTAGAAGGGGAGGATTGTCCTGACCCAGGACCCTGAACCTCACCTTACTGAACCTCACGAGGCTCTCCTGAGCCCACTTCTCCAGCCTGCTTAGATCCCTCTGGATGCTTAGGCTACTACCAGCAGCTTCAGAGTCCAGATTGCCATGGAAATGCTGCAGAAAAGAGTGTGCAGAGAGAGGGCAAACAGCACAAAACGCCAGAGCTGGGGGGGTGAGAAGAGTGGCTCAATATTTGCTGGAGAAAACAAACAAGCTGAATGCTTTTCAAGTGTGCAGCCTCGAGACTGGGCTTGTTCAGAACCCTGTGATCAGAGGCACCAGGCAGCCCAGGTTCAGCAGGATCAATGTGGTATTCCTCCAGGAGCATTAAAGAGCAGCCCATGCCTTCTGGAAAATGTTGATAAAGCTCTCTTTTTTAGCATCATTTCTGCTTCTCCAGCACAAATGGAACTATTTCTCGTTTGGATGTGTGCTGCTTTCTTCCTTCTCTCTTTTATTGTTAGGGACATTTACATGAGAACAGCTTTTTTTTGCTCTCACAGCATCTTCCCCAATTGCAGCTGCATTTGCTCAGCCAGAGATCTCCACCTTGCCTTGCAGTGGGGCTGCCCTCACTCCTGGGTGCAATCCATCAGCTCAGGGACACAGACAAGGGGCTCCTGGGCTGCAAAAAGAAGAGTGTGGCCAGAATAGAATCATAGAATCATAGAATCAAGCAAGCGGGAAGAGACCTCCAGGCTCATCCAGCCCAACCTAGCACCCAGCCCTGGCCAAGCAACCAGACCATGGCACTAAGTGCCCCAGCCAGGCTTGGCTTCAACACCTCCAGGCACAGCCACTCCACCACCTCCCTGGGCAGCCCATTCCAATGCCAATCACTCTCTCTGCCAACAACTTCCTCCTAACATCCAGCCTAGAGGAGCCCAGAACTGGACACAGTACTCAGGATGCTCCAGAGCAGGACACTGCAGCTCCCTGTTCACTCCTTGCTCCCCATTCTCATTAAGCCATGATTTAGGTCAGTTAGGATGCTTGGTGTGTTTCTTCCCTCCTGTGCACAGGAACATTTTGTCCCTTTTCAGCAGAAAGAGGCCAGTGTAAAATCCTGGAGGCAGGGACAAATCCCATCAGGGTTTCCCAAAGTGCCTGGTTCTGGCTGCAGAGCTTTAGGCAGCTGGAGGAGCAGTTTTGAGAAGGAGAGCTAATGGGGCTCTGGCAGATAGTGAGTGCATGTAATCATGTAGATTAAAGAAAAGAAATAACCCCAAGCTGGTGTTCAGGGCACAGGCAATGACATCAGCAGTGTGGAATGATGGATTTATTCACTCCAGCCCTCAGGCAGCATGAGCCAAGCTGCCTCCTGCTCTTAGCAGGCACCTGGAGAGGGACCTGGAGGACCTTTCCTTTCTCTGGGTGCTCTGCAGATGGGAAATGTAAACTCCAGATGTGTCATCTTTAATTCCCTCTTGCTCTGCTCCTGCTGTAGCTTTGCTCTGGGGGGGTTGGCATTTAGGTGTGTTTGTGCTGGCACCTTGAATGAGCTTGTGATAGCTTCTCTCCTTTGTCTTGGGTTGTCTCAAGTGCAGGCTTGTGAAATAAGAAGCATCCTCCCAGGGCTGGAAGCATCTCTCCGGGGTTGGAAGCATCCTCCCAGGGTTGGAAGCATCCAGGGTTGGAAGCATCCTCCCAGGGTTGGAATCATCCAGGGTTGGAAGCATCCTCCCAGGGTTGGAAGCATCCAGGGTTGGAAGCATCCTCCCAGGGTTGGAAGCATCTCTCCGGGGTTGGAAGCATCCTCCCAGGGTTGGAATCATCCAGGGTTGGAAGCATCCTCCCAGGGTTGGAAGCATCCAGGGTTGGAAGCATCCTCCCAGGGTTGGAAGCATCCAGGGTTGGAAGCATCCTCCCAGGGTTGGAAGCATCCTCCCAGGGTTGGAATCATCCAGGGTTGGAAGCATCCTCCCAGGGTTGGAAGCATCCAGGGTTGGAAGCATCCTCCCAGGGTTGGAAGCATCCAGCGTTGGAAGCATCCTCCCAGGGTTGGAAGCATCCTCCCAGGGTTGGAATCATCCAGGGTTGGAAGCATCCTCCCAGGGTTGGAAGCATCTTTCCAGGGTTGGAAGCATCCTCCTAGGGTTGGAATCATCCAGGGTTGGAAGCATCTTCCCAGGGTTGGAAGCATCCTCCTAGGGCTGGAAACATTCTCCTAGGGTTGGAAGCATCTTCCCAGGGTTGGAAGTATTTTCTCAAGGTTGGAAGCATCCTCCCAGAGTTTGAATCATCCTCCCTAGGTTGGGAGCATCCTTACTCTGTCCCCACACTGCCCCAATTGAGCTCAGCACCCCCATGGCTGGCAGGAACTCTGCAGCTGCTGGTTCATGGAAGCAAATGGTTGGAGAGGTGAAATTCCTCCTCTCTCTGCTTCTCTCACCCTTGACCCTGCTGCATTTCTTCCTCCTGACCCCTGAATTTCAAAACTGACCTTTTGTTTCAGGGGGGGAGGGAGGGCAGGCAGAAGGGCAAGCAAAGGGCAAGATGAATTTGGCAGGATTTGGGAGGTGGGGGAGGTAAAACTGAAGGGCTGAGCCGTGGCTGAGCCAGGTGTCAAGGTGCTGTGGGAGAGTGGGAGTGGGGGGATGGGGGTGCTGTGGGATGGGGATGGTGGAGTGGGAGTGGATGCTGCTGCTGCATCACGCAGCTCAGATGCTGAGGGAACACTCAGCTTCCTGAGATGGGAAATGTGAGTGAATGCTTAGCTCTGCTGTTTCATCCCCACCACCCTCAGCCCACCCTTACTGCCTGCCAAGTGGTCCTGCCCTGCAGGAAAGTGGTCAACTGCCCATTAAGTTGCAGCTGGTGTGGGGTGATGGCGCTGACAGGACAAAGCCTACCACCACCATGGGCACTAAACCATGCCCCTAAGTGCCATGGCCACACACTTCTTGGTCACCTCCAGGGGTGGAGACTTCACCACCTCCCTGGGCAGCCTGTGCCAGTCCCTGACCACTCTTGCAGCAAAGAATCTTTTCCTAATACCCAACCTAAACCTCCCCTGGCACAACTTAAGGCCATTTTTTCTCATCCTCTCACTTGATCCTAGAGAGAAGAGCCCAACCCTACCCTGGCTCCAACCTCCTTTCAGGGAGCTGAGAGCAATGAGGTCTCCTTCTCTCAAGGCTCAACACCCCCAGCTCCCTCAGTTGCTCCTCCCCAGCCCTGTTCTCCAGATCCTTCCCCAGCTTTGTTGCCCTTCTCTGGATCTGCTCCAGCCCCTCCATGTCCTTCTTACAGCGAAGGACCCAAACCTGACTGTGGCACTCAAGGTGCAGCCTCACCAGTGCCCGGTCCGGGGACACCAACTCTGCCCTGGTCCTGCTGGCCACACTGTTGCTGATCCAGACCAGGATGCTGTTGGCTCAGCAGGGATGAGTTCTGGGGAATGGATGTGGAGGTTGGGGGTGCTCAGACTCCCCCCTGACAGGTAGAGTCTCATTCCCTAGGAGGCTCCCCCAGCGCAGAGGCTGCCGGCCAGGAGCGCAGGTGCAGCTCTGAGCTTCCCCCCCTGCTGCCCTCAATGCACAAAGGCTCTGTGTGAATGAGGCTGCAGTAAATGTCTTCCTCAACCAGATTTATTCCTTCATTAGGTATTTAAATACATTCTGCTCCATAGGATGCTTCTCTGAAGCTCCTGCCTTGTTCCTCTCTCTCGCTGGAATAAATGTGGTGGCTGCAAAATGGCTCTCCCTGCCCCCCAGCCCACCGTGCTTAGCCAGGAATGTGATGGGAGAGGTGGTGATGGGAGAGGTGCTGATACTCCAGAACCGCATCACTTGGCATCTGAGGAGGGTGCAAGGAGGTTCAGAAGGGTGCTGAGCAGCAGGTGTGTGTGCAGGTGGCAGCACAGCCTGGGGTGCACCCAGCTCTGGAGGGGACCATGAGTTTGTGCCCCTTCATCGTGGCCCCTGTGCTCTGCAGGTGATGCAGTGGCATGGCCAGCAACCAGCTCTTAGAATCACAGAAAAGTAGAGGCTGGAAGGGAGATCTGGAGGGCCAGGAGGATGCTCAGAGGGCTGCAGCAGCTCTGCTGTGAGCACAGACTGAAAGAGTTGGGGCTGTGCAGGCTGGAGAAGAGGAGGCTCCCAGGTGACCTTCTTGTGGCCTTCCAGGGTCTGAAGGGAGCTACAAAAAAGCTNTAGCAACCCACAGCAGCTCATCCCAGGATCACAATGGCCAGGAGGGGTTTGGAATCTCTCCAGAGAAGGAGACTCCAGAACCTCTCTGAGCAGCCTGCTCCAGGGCTCCAGCACCCTCACAACAAAATATTTCCTCCTTCAGTCCAAGTGAAGCCTCTTGGGTTCCAATTTGTATCCATTGCCCTGTAAGTGGCTGCCACTGAGCAGAGCCCAGCCCCATCCTCTTGTCCCCCACCCTTAGCTGTTGCTGAGCATTGATCAGATCCCCTCTGAGGCTCTCCTTCAGACTCAGCAGCCCCAGGGCTCTCAGCCTTTGCTCTTCACTGAGATGCTCCTGTCCTTTAATCATCCTCATAGCCTCTGTTGGACTCTCTCCAGTAGTTCCCTGTCTCTTTTGAGCTGGACAGCCCAGAATTGGGCCCTTCAGCCACCCCAGAGCAGCTCAGAGACTCGGACTTGCTTTTTGCTGGATTCCAAGCAGCTTGTCCTTGCCTTCCCCTTTCAGGCTGATGCCCAGGTTGGACCATCTCAGCATGTAACATTTTAGGCAGTTACAGTCAAGTAAATGCTCCAAACCCAGGGAAGATCAGAGAAACTAAAATTAGCAGAAGTGCCCCAGGCAGAAGGAGCCACCTGGGGCTTTGTCTAGTTCTGTTCTTAACTTTCAACTCTTCTCCTTATCATTTGTGGCTGATTGATTTTTTCTCTTCTTCTCCCCCCTACTTTGTTTCCTCCTCTGAAGATGTGGAGCTTTGCTGGCTCATGATGTGGCAGACTCAAGGGCACAGTTGCTTCTCCTCTGCTTTTCCTGCCCTGATTCTGTTGGATTCATCCCCTTGAGCAACCACATCTTCTGCCACCAAGGAGGAGATGAGGTTGGCAAGCCTTGGGTCCATCCCTGGCATGTGTCTGTGTCCTAGGGATGGACCCAAGGCTTGCCAAACACATCTCATCTTCTCAGTCATAGAATCATAGAATCAGTCAGGGTTGCAAGGGACCACAAGGATCAGTCAGTTCCAACCCCCCTGCCATGCCCAGGGACACCCTACCCTAGAGCAGGCTGCACACAGCCTCAGCCAGCCTGGACTCAAACACCTCCAGCCATGGGGCCTCAACCACCTCCCTGGGCAACCCATTCCAGCCTCTCACCACTCTCCTGCTCAACAACTTCCTCCTCACCTCCAGCCTCACTCTCCCCACCTCCACCTTTGCTCTATTCCCCCCAGTCCTGGCACTCCCTGACGGAACAGTCCTGTCTTAGCCATGGTTCTGTGCTCAGTGCTGCTCCATCCCCACCTGCAAGAGATCTTTCCCTTGAGACTTGGACCTCCATGCTCTGCAGAACCCTTGTGTGGTGATTTAAATGATGTCCTCTGCTCATCTGCTTTGCTTCAACCCTCCAGCAGTGATTTGTGCTGGGCTGAAGCTTGCAGAGCTGCCCTTTGCTTTGGGTTGCAAGCAGCAGGAATCTGAAACTGTGTTGGGCAACCAGAGGGAATCTGGGGGGTTGTGAACATCTGAACAGCTAAAATTTAGGGGAAGCTGCACACAAATCTGCCTCTGGAGCAGAAAAAGGCTTCAAATGCACCTCTCTGTCAGCAGCTGTGTGCTGGTGGAGGGACATGATGCTGGAAAGTTGTTTTCTTTGGAGGTGATCTCTCCTGCCACATCCTTCCTGTGACACCTGTGTCCTCCCTGTCCTTGCTTAGCTGAGTTTGGGTTTTTGCAGAGCCTTTCCACCCAATGAATTCCCTGCAGCCTTGTCCTGTGGAATACTCAAGCAGAAGACTTTGTTTCATTGCTGGCTTTGCCCTCATGACAGCTCAGTGAGACACAGAATCATAGAATCAACCAGGTTGGAAGAGAGCTCCAAGCTCATCCAGTCCAGCCTAGCACCCAGCCCTGGCCAAGCAACCAGACCATGGCACTAAGTGCCCCAGCCAGGCTTGGCTTCAACACCTCCAGGCACAGCCACTCCACCACCTCCCTGGGCAGCCCATTCCAATGCCAATCACTCTCTCTGCCAACAACTTCCTCCTAACATCCAGCCTAGTGCCAGCTCTGCTGCTGCTGCAAGCAACTTGGCCTGCAGTTGTGTAGAAAAGAACCCAAATCTCATCCAGCAGTGGCCAGCAAGGAGAGATTTGGGCTGAGTTCTGCTGCTGCAAGCAACTTGGCCTGCAGTTGTGTAGAAAAGAACCCAAATCTCATCCAGCAGTGGCCAGCAAGGAGAGATTTGGGCTGAGTTCTGCTGCTGCAAGCAACTTGGCCTGCAGTTGTGTAGAAAAGAACCCAAATCTCATCCAGCAGTGGCCAGCAAGGAGAGATTTGGGCTGAGTTACAGCAGAGTGGAAGCTGGAAAAGGTTTGATCTGATGCTCCAAGGTCTAGCAGTGCCTCAGCAGACCCCAGCAGAGCACCTCTCACCCTCTTCACTCTGTAGTTTATTCTTCTAATGAGTGTTACTTCCACCAAAGTGACCCACCCTGCTTTGGGTTGGTGTGAGGTGGCCTGACCTCTGTCACACTGAATCACTGTTATTGCTTTGCTGCTGTCCCCAGAGTCTTCTCCTGGCCCTGGCCTTTGCCTGGGGATAAGTTCACAGTCAGGAGCTGGGCTTGGCTCAGCTGTTGGGACAGGCAAGGCTCAGCCTAAAGCAGCCTTATAAGTGCACTGCAGAGCATAGAATCATAGAATAGAATCCTAGAATCAGTCAGTGTGGGAAGGGACCACAAGGAGCAGCCAGTTCCAACCCCCCTGCCTTGGCCAGGGACACCCTACCCTAGAGCAGGCTGCCCACAGCCTCAGCCAGCCTGGCCTCAAACACCTCCAGCCATGGGGCCTCAACCACCTCCCTGGGCAACCCATTCCAGGCTCTCACCACTCTCATGCTCAACAACTTCCTCCTCACCTCCAGCCTGACTCTCCCCACCTCCAGCTTTGCTCCATTTCCCCCAGTCCTGGCACTCCCTGACAGCTTCAAAAGTCTCATCCAGCCTGGCCTCCTGCTCCTGGGAAGTGGCTGGCAGCCAGGTTGTGGGGGTACTGACATGGGGCAGGGGAAGGCATTTGGGGACTTTCATAGTGAAATTGAAAAGCTGGATGAGAAGAGGAGCAAGAGGCAGAGAAGCCCTGAGTGCTGCTGAGGAAGTGATCAGAGCTGGAAGTGGAAGTAGGGGACACAATATCACTGTGACAGCCTGATCCAAGAGTCCCACTCTAACAGGGATTTCAGTCCTTGCCTTTGGTCAGTCTGGATCAGAATTTCCTTTTCCCCCTGGGAGTGGCTCAGCAAATGAAATATTCATCTGAAACAAGGGTGTGTTTTTAAAAGCCCAGAAAATCCACTCCCTTCCAGTGGCTAAATTAAGACTTTCTTAGAAATGCACAGGTTAAAAGTTTAAAAGCTTAAGGTTTCATTCATAATTCACATATCAATGAGGCTTTGAGTCCTCCTGGGCAAAAAGCTTCCTCTATCTGCAGTGCATGTTGATAGGGTTACCCAGTGCCAGAGCCCAGGACCTCTTTGCCTTTCCTTTCTCAGCTCCTCTTGGGTTTCCCTCCCCCCCAACCCACCTTTTTTTTTTCCAGAGGCAGAGCAGGGGAGGATGATTCTTAGGGGCTGCTGATGGGGAAAGCAAAACCTCTCCCTTTTGGGTCACTGGTTTGAAGCTGACCCAGGGCAGTAGTTGCCAAAAGTCATTAATGTCTAATGACTGCTCAGTGCCCTGTGAAAAATGAGTCACTAGGTCCTGGTCCTGTCCCCAACGTGGGCAGATGTCCATAGCCCCAAAACCTGCTGTCAGCTCTAGCTCTGATGGCTTTGAGTGGGAGAGTGGAAGGCCAGCTGGACCTTGTGGTTGAACAGTGCCTGTTAGCCCTGCTCCAGGCTGCTGTGGGTCTCCCCCTACACAGATCCCAAATGGTTTCTTATGAGGAGCAACTGAAGGAGATGAGGATGGGTAGTGTGAGGAAGAGGAGGCTGAGGGCAGACCTCACTGCTGTCTACAGCTACCTGATGGGACAGTGTGGAGAGGCTGCTGCTGAGCTCTGCTCACAGGGAATTGGAGACAGAAGAAGGGGGAATGGCCTCAAGCTGAGGCTGGAGAGGTTTAGATTGGACACCAGGAAGAAGTTTTTCATGGAGAGAGTGGTCAGGGACTGGAATGAGCTGCCCAGGGAGGTGGTGGAGTCACCTGGATGTGTTTCAGGGTGGTTTGGATGTGGTGCTTAGGGCTATGGTTTAAGGTGAATCTTGATGTGTAGGGTTCTAGGTTGGACTTGGCACTCCTGAGGGGCTTTGCCAGCCTGGATGTTGCTGTGATTCTGAGGTGAAGCTTCTCTGCCCCCCTTCAAGGGATGAGCAGGCTGAGCTTGCAGGGCTGAGATGAGTTGCTGCATGTCATGGTGCATTGCTGCAGGATGGATGCTCCTTGTGCTGCACTTACACTTCAGAGACTAAAGGTTAAGGGAAGAGTAAAACCATACTAAAATGATGCTACTTGCTCATGATACCCTCCACTGATGGTAGCTAGGTCCTGACAGATGCCTTCAGATGGCATTTCTATGAACCAGTGAAACCAGCTGAGATCTCAAGCAGCAGGACCCAACCCTGACCCCACTGCTGACTTGGTGAACAGAGCAAGGAGTGAGCTGGTTGCTTACAAGCTGTGGTGGTCATTTTGAAGGGCTCTCTGTGAGTGCCAACGTGGTGATCTCCACCCCTGCACAGGGGCTTCTGCTTTACCAGCCTTGGGTCTTCCTGGGCTCCTAACAACTTGCTGAACCACAGAATTAACCAGCTTGGAAAAGACCTGAGAACATCGAGTCCAACCTGGCACCTAACTCTTCTAAGTAACTAAACCATGGCACTCAGTGCCTCTTCCAATTCTCTTTTAAACACCTCCAGAGATGGGGACACCACCACCTCCCTGGCAGCCCATTCCAATGCAAATCACTCTTTGTGTGAAGAATTTCTTCCTAACATCCATCCTGAACCTGCCCTGGCACAGCTTGAGACTGTGTCTTCTTGTTCTGTCCCTGGGTGCCTGGCAGAAGAGCCCAACCCCACCTGGCTACAGCCTCCTAAGGAAACCTTTGCTTCCTGCCATGGATGGATATTAAGCAGCAGTTTCCTCACAGGGTTCTCAAGCACTGGAGCAGGCTGCCCTGGGGAGGTGGTGGAGTCACCATCCCTGGAAGTGTTTAAAAACCTGTGTGGATGCAGTGCTGAGGGACATCATTTAGAATCATAGAACTGAGCAGGTGGGAAGAGAGCTCCAAGCTCATCCAGCCCAACCTAGCACCCAGCCCTGGCCAAGCAACCAGACCACGGCACTAAGTGCCCCAGCCAGGCTTGGCTTCAACACCTCCAGGCACAGCCACTCCACCACCTCCCTGGGCAGCCCATTCCAATGCCAATCACTCTTGCTGGGAAGAACTTCCTCCTAACATCCAGCCTGAACCTGCCCTGGCACAGGGCACTGTATCCCCTTCTTCTGTTGCTGGGTGCCTGGCAGCAGNCTGAGCCAGCCCAGGATGCTGCAGACAGCAATGAGCTCTGCCCTGAGCCTCCTCAGGGTCAGTGTTAGCTTAGCAGCAGTGGTAGGATTATGAGCTCTAGGTGAGCAGTTGGACTTGATGATCTCAGAGGTCTCTTCCAGCCTTGGCAGTTCTATGGCTCTCTCCCTTTGGAGGAAGCTTTCCCCATCAGAGAGCTGCCGTGGGTGGGAGAAGGGCCCTGCAGCCTGCCAGGTCTCCCGTACCCAGCCAACATGCCAGTCTGGCTCTGAGCTCCAACCTGTTGCTTCACTTTCTTTAGGAGAGGTAGAGGAGGGTGGGAGCAGGTCCCACACAAGCAGCTGGGAAAACCTGCCTGCTCTGATCCTTCCCATGTCTCTCCTTGGCACCCTGCCCTTCCTCCCCTCACCCAGATGGTCTCTGTGTCTCCTTGTCAGGCATCCAAAATATTTCCCATGTGCTCTTCCCATCCTTTCCAGCAGAATCCTTGCCTGGCTCAGTGCTGGAGCTTTTCAGCCTTAATCTCCTCTTTGTGCCTCTCAGACACCTCTGCAGAGCTTGGCTGGCTTGTTCCAGCCACTTCTGCTCCTTTGCTTTTTGGGCGAGGATCTCCCACCCTCCCCCTTCCCTCCTCCTTATAACACAGTGTTGAGAGGGATTAAAAGCCAAGTGGAGGAGCCTGGACACTGGCTTGGAACTTGGCCCTTTTGAGAATCTCCTGCCCTCATTCTCCAGCAGATAAATCAGCTTTCAGCTGCCTTTCTCTGCTGGGATGGGAAGGAGGTGCAGCAGATCCCTGTGATAATCCCCTGCCAAGGTCTGGTAGCTCTCCCACCACATCCAGGAGCATCATGGCCTGCTTGAGGGCTGCAGAGACAAGCCAGGGGCTGGTGTGCTCTGCTTTTAGCTCCCCGTTTCTTCTTCTGATAATTAAAGCTCCTCTGAGATAGTAATCCTAGGAAGATGCTGGTTGGTTTTTTCCTTTCTGCTCTCCCCCCTTTTTTTTGTTCTCCCTCTTTTTTAATTCTCCCTCCTCTCCCCTTCTATTTTTCTCCCTCCTCTCCCCTTCTATTTTTCCCCCTCCTCTCCCCCTTTTATTTTTCTCCCTCCTCTCCCCCTTCTATTTTTCCCCCTCCTCTCCCCTTCTATTTTTCTCCCTCCTCTCCCCTTTTTCTCCTCAAACTTTACCCAAGTGTCTGCTGGCAGCAGCAGGGCCAGAAGGGCTCTTGGCAGTGGTTCAGCAGAGGGGATTGGGTTGCAGGAGCACAAATCCCTCCACACTGTCAGCTTGGTTTTATTCTGCCATGTGGCATCTGGCCTTAGGCTGCAGCCTGGTCCCTACCCCTCCAGGGACAATGCCCATTGCACCCATTCTCTGCTCCATGCTTTGCTCCTGAGGCAGGAGACCTGCAGCAGTCCTGCCTGGGAGCTTTATTTGGGGTGGTTTGGGGATTATTTTGTTGTTTGTTTTAATGTCTCAAGACCTTCATTAACATTATCTGTTGAAAGATGACTTAAAGCAGCTGCCCTTAGCTCTGAGCCACCTTCAGCTTAGAAGAGCACCAGGATGGTGGCATTGGAACAGGATGCCCAGGGAGGTGGTGGAGTGCCCATTCCTGGAGGGGTTCAAGAAATGTGTGGAGATGGCACTTGGGGGCATGGCTTAGTGGCCATGGTGGTGTTGGGTCTGTGCTTGGACTGGATGATCTTAGAGGGCTTTTCCAACCCAGACAATTCCATGCCTCTGCTCTATGCCAGACCCTCCTGTGCACCCACAGGGGCATTGCTGGGTCCAAGCAGGGGACTGTGGACATCCTGGCCCCTTCTACCTGGGGGAGGTCTAGGCTGGATGTTAGGAGGAAGTTGTTGGCAGAGAGAGTGATTGGCATTGGAATGGGCTGCCCAGGGAGGTGGTGGAGTCACTGTGCCTGGAGGTGTTGAAGCCAAGCCTGGCTGGGGCACTTAGTGCCATGGTCTGGTTGCTTGGGCAGGGCTGGGTGCTAGGTTGGGCTGGCTGAGCTTGGAGCTCTCTTCCAACCTGCTTCATTCTATGGTTCTGTGATTCTATGATACCTGACCAGGAGGAAGCTGTGATCCATTCCAGGCTCCCACTCAAGTCCAGCCCATCTTGCAGCTCTGGCCCAGCTGCCCAGCCCTGGTTTCACACTCAGGTTTCCCTATTTTTAGATGCACTCAGAGAGGCCCCAGCCAATGCCAACAGTGACAGGGACTAACAACCCACAGCTTGTTCTCAGAGGGGTCACATTACCCTGTGCCAGGGGCTGTGACACACGTTGGCAGCTCTATCCCATGCCAAGCCCCTTTGATTGGCATCGCAGTGATACCAGAGCAGAGCAGTCTGACACAAACCCACACTGCTGCAAAAACAGAGAGGAAGGCAGATCCTGCCAGGCAGTGCTGGGGGATGAAGGACAACTTCTGAACTCATCCAACTCCATCAGATCAAAATGGTTTCAGTTGTTGTTGGGATTTATACACACATCCAGATACTCACAACTATGTAAATGCCAACAATCCCTCCTCAGCCCATCCTGGCTGCTGCAGATGGGCAGCAGCAAGTGCAGGGGGAGTTCAGTGTGGTTGCATCCCACAGCAGCCAGTCCACTGGGACAACCACAACCTAAGGATTTCCTGAGCCCAGGCACTAGGCAGAGACTGAATTATGCCAATAAAAACACTAACAGATGAGCAGGCACAGACCAGCTGCAGGAAAAGCTTGGGGTGAAGGCAGGGGGAATTAAAATTAATCCCTTCATTATCAACCTGACCCCTGGAAAAATCTGAAGGAATGGCTGTGAAGGTTCACAGCAGAGCACTAGAGCCAGAAGATCAACTAACACAGCATCTGCCAGCCCAGACAGGCTCTGCTATAATCCCTGCCACTCCAGCTGGGCCCAGGGGCACTCAAGGCTGCCAGGAGCCAGGCGATGCCACCGGCGAGCCCATGCTGTGCCATGCTGGCGTGGAGGAGAACCAGAGGAGAGCTGCAGGGGGCTGCAGGGGGAAAGCACACAGCAAAAGAGAGCCACAAACAGCTCTGCAGCAGCCTTTGGACTTCACAGAATCACTGAATTAACCAGGTTGGAGAAGATCTCTGAGATCATCCAGTCCAGCCTAGCTCCTGACCCTTCTGATTGACTAACCCATGGCACTGAGTGCCTTATGCAGCCTCCTTTTAAGCACCACCAGGGATAGGGACTCCAGCACCTCCCTGGGCAGCCCATTCCAATGCCAATCACTCTTGCTGTGAAGAACTTCCTCCTAACATCCAGCCTGAACCTGCCCTGGCACAGCTTGAGGCTGTGTCCTCTTGTTCTGTCCCTGGGTGCCTGGCAGCAGAGCCCAACTCCCCCTGGCTACAGCCTCCCTGCAGGGAGCTGCAGCCAGCAGTGAGCTCTGCCCTGAGCCTCCTTTTCCAGGCTGAGCACCCCCAGCTTCCTCAACCTCTCCTCACAGGGCTGTGCTCCTTTTGTAACAGAACAGCCCAAAGCCCTCCAGCACTACAGTGCTGCTGCAGGATCTGTGCCCTTCCAGGGGTAGCTTCTGCTTGTCCATTTCAGAGAATTGTAGAATTGCTTTGGTTGGAAAAGACCAAAAGATCTTCAAGAATCATCCAGTCCAACCAGCAACCCAACCCCACCACAGCCACTAAACCTTGTCCCCAGGTGCCATGGCCACAGGTTTCTCGAACCCCTCCAGGGATGGGGACTCCACTACCTCCCTAGGCAGCCTGTTCCAATCCCTGACCACTCTTGCAGGAGAGAAGTTCTTCCTAATGTCCAACCTAAACTTCCCCTGGCACAATTTCAGCCCCTGCTGTCCCCTTGCTCCATGGAAAGAGGTCACATTCCCAATGAGTCTTCAAAGGAGAAGGTGGCTGCTAAGTGAGAAACACAGCAGTAGTGGTGGCTGCAGCTCTGCAGCCTCTGAGGAGCTCTTGTGATGGGTGGCTGGGGATTTCTACTCGTGTTTGCTTTTGTTAGCTTTGAATTCTATCCCAAACCTGTTTCAGATTAAAGACAGCCTCTGTGCCATATCAGTTTGTCACTCACTCCAGACCTGATCTCTAAAGAATGAGCTCTTGCCAACCCTTCCTCCCTGCTCCCCCTCCCCTAGATGGACAATAATTGTTTCAAGATGCATTAACCTCTGTTTAAAGTTAGTTTGGTGTTTGTTTGAGGCTCACATACGAAGTGGAGGTTGAGGTTTGTTCCTTTAAGGGAAAGAGAATATGTTGAGTGCAGGGAGCCGGTGGGGAGGGAGAGAAGATGAGGAGAGGAAATGGGTTTAAGTTATGCCAGGGGATGTTTAGGGTAGATAGCAGGAACAATTTCTTCCCTGCAAGAGTGGTCAGGCATTGAATCAGGCTGCTCAGGGAAGTGGTGGAGTCCCCATCCCTGGAGGTGTTCAAAAGACACAGAGCTAAGTGCTGAGGGCCACAGTCCTGCAGCTGTGTGCAGGGGGAGGTTTGGTTATGGTTGGTTCTTAAGGTCTTTTCTAACCAGGTGATTCTGTGGCCTTCAACTTGCTAGAGGGCAGGGATCCATCCAGAGGGACCTGGACAGGCTGCAGAGGTGAGCCCAGGCCAACCTCAACAAGGCCAACTGTAAGGTTCTGCACCTGAGTCAGAGCAATCCCAAGCACAGCTCCAGGCTGGGTGGGGAATGGCTGAGAGCAGCCCTGAGGAACAGGCCCTGGGGGGTCTGGGCTGATGCAAAGCTCAACAGGAGCCTGCAGTGTGAGTGCAGCCCAGACAGCAACCCTGTGCTGGGCTGCAGCAAGAGCAGTGTGGGCAGCAGGGCAAGGGAGGGGATTCTGCCCCTTGGCTCTGCTCTCCTCAGACCCCACCTGCAGTCCTGGGTGCAGTTCTGGAGCCCCC
>WAAF01014013.1:71359-117176 GCA_013400475.1 Tricholaema leucomelas
GTTGTGGAGCACAGAAGCACCCAATGTGATCAAAGATCACATTGGGTGCTTCTGTGCTCCACAACCTCCCTGGAGGTGTTCAGGACCAGGTTGGATGAGGCCTTGAGTGACCTGTCCTAGTGGGAGGTGTCCCTGCCTATGGCACAGGAGGGTTGGAACTGGCTGAGCTTTGAGGTCTCAACCTAAACCATTCTATGGGCAGCCCCAAACCCACAGACACCAATGGGATGCACTGACAAGTGCTGAGGGAGGTGGCAGATGTTAATGCTAAGCCACTCTCCATCATCCTTGAAAGGTCTTGGAGAACAGGAGAGGTACCTGAGGACTTGGTCAGGCATTGGAAGAGGTTGCCCAGGTTGGTGGTGGAGTCCCTTCCAACCTCAACCATTCTGTGATTCTCCCACAGGAGAGGAGCTCAAATGGGATGGAATGCAGGAAGTTTTCCAAATACAAGAAGGAGCTTTTAGGAAGGAAGAGCTTTTTGGTTTCATTAAGAGAAACATCTCAGCTCTGCAGCCTACTGAGCTGCTGGAGGATTGCTGCCTCCAACCTGCCTCCCCTCCATCCTCCGTGCAGGACTCCTGTGCTCACGGCTGCGCAGGCAAACACCTTCCCCCTGTGCCCAAGCAGATGAATGCTGCATGTTTGCTGTGGTAGGTGACAGGTACCCCAGGGCTGTCATGTTCTTACCTGGCTGTACTGTTTCTGCTGGCTTTGTCCATGAAAAGGAGATTGACAGCACTGGGAATTGGCCACCAATCCCAGGAGGAAACGTTTTGTAGGTTCTTCTGGCAGCCCAAGCATCTGGGATGCATCAGTTCACAAATGTGGTAACAGCTTATCAGGGAATTGTGGTTTGGATTACAGCAGGATCCCAGAATG
Organism: Tricholaema leucomelas; assembly: GCA_013400475.1. NCBI lineage: Eukaryota > Metazoa > Chordata > Aves > Piciformes > Lybiidae > Tricholaema lacrymosa > Tricholaema leucomelas. Next base: position 72,242 of record WAAF01014013.1, read on the forward strand.
AGCAAATCTCTCTTCAATCTGGAGTCTTCTCTCAGCCCCAGACTGATGTCTGGAAGGGAAAAAACCAAAAACTTGCAGAAGTCTTTTTTGTGCCCTCAGGGAACTTTCTCCCAGCTTAGGTCCCGCTTGTACTGATGAAGTAAACCACTCCTGAGGTTGTTCCCTCCTTAGTTCCTTTGCCTCCCTCTCTTTGCCTGCCTCTCTTTGCCTTCTCCATTGCTTGCTTTTCCTGGCTGTGCTGCTCAGGGCTGGAGACTTAGGGACTGCTCCTCAGGGACAAGAAACTGAGTTCAGTGCTAGGTTCAGCTCTGTGTTTCCACCTGACAGATCCAAGATGAGGATGGGAAGGTTGGATGGAGCCTTGAGCAGTCTGGTCTAGTGGGAAGTGTCCTTGCCCATGGCAGGGAGGGTGGCATTAGATGAGCTTTAAGGTCCCTTCCAAGCCCAACCACTCCTGTGTCCTGCATCTGGGTCGAGGCAATGCCAAGCACAGATCCAGGCTGGGCAGTGAGTGGCTGGAGAGCAGCCCTGAGGAGAGGGACTTGGGGGTGCTGCTGGAGGAGAAGCTCAACAGGAGCCAGCAGTGTGCACTTGCAGCCCAGAAAGCCAAGCAGAGCCTGGGCTGCAGCAGCAGAAGTGTGGCCAGCAGGGCCAGGGAGGGGATTCTCCTCCTCTGCTTTGCTCTGCTGAGACCCCACCTGGAGTACTGCATCCAGNGTTGTTGAGCATGAGAGTGGTGAGAGGCTGGAATGGGTTGCCCAGGGAGGTGGTTGAGGCCCCATGGCTGGAGGTGTTTCAGGCCAGGCTGGCTGAGGCTGTGTGCAGCCTGCTCTAGGGTAGGGTGTCCCTGGGCATGGCAGGGGGATTGGAACTGGCTGCTCCTTGTGGTCCCTTCCAACCCTGACTGATTCTGTGATTCTATGTTAGGAGGGACAGGAGGTTTCAGGGGCATCTGAGGTAGCCTCGAATTTCAGCTTCCCCTTAAACGAAGGTCTGAGCAGCATTTTGAGCTCTAAAGCTCCTGTGCAATTGCCAACTGGACTGTTAAATAGCTGTGGTTTGTGTTACCAGGAGGAGAGATTTTTAATGCATGGACTTGCTGTGCTGGATTCCAGCTGGTGTTTGGTAGCACCAGGAGTAAAGCTGTTTGTGTTTTACCTTCCTGTACCTCTACCCCCACCCCCTCCACCTAGAGCATTAAGATGCCAGCTCAGGCATGTGTAAGGAGCTGGGGTGTGGAAGAGGCAAGGGGGCCTGATGTGTCCTGGGGCTGTTCAGCCAGGAGAAGAGAAGGGACCAAGGAGACCTTGTATCTGAAGAGCCTAACCAGAAAGCTGGGGAAGGGACTTGTGACAAGGGCTTGGAGTGACAGGACAAGAGTGATGGCTTTGAGCTGGAAGAGGGGAGATTGAGGATGGATATTAGGAAGAAGTTCTTTAGAGTGAGGGTATGGAGACACTGGAACAGGTTGCCCAGGGACACTGGGGATGTCTCCTCCCTGGAGGTGTTCAAGGCCAGGTTGGATGAGACCTTGGGCAATCTGGGCTGGTGGGAAGTGTCCCTGCCCATGGCAGGGGCTTGGAACTGGGAGATCTTCAAGGTCTCTTCCAAGCCAAACTGATCTATGATTCTGTGATGCTGGCAGGAGCAGTGAGGCATCCTCTAGGTGAGACATAGCTCGGGGAGCCCTCATTCTGTGTTGCCATCCTTACTGCACCCCTCTGAGCCTTAGTAGCCAACCCCTGCAAGAGCTAAGCCCCAGCCCTGGCCTCTGAGGGTTGTTTTCCTGTGCTAGCACAGGCAACACAAGGAGTCCTCATCCACAGCTCTGCTGAGACCATTGGAATACAAACCCCCACGGGGCACCTTTTGACATGTTTCCAGCAGCTTTAAATATGGGACCTGCAGGAAGCTGGCAGTTTTGGATGGTCTAAACAAATGATTTCCTTTGCCTTAGCTGCTGTTGAAGCTCTTTGTGCATCTCTGGTCTTAACATGGAGCTGCAGGAGCCACAAACACGAGCGAGCAGCCAGCAGCCACCCCAGCTCCCCAGCTTCTGCTGCCTGCTCTCCTCTGCATTATTCAAACCCATCAGGGGATGTGATTTGCATTCTTTATGGCCAAGCAAAGGCACCATGGGATCTCTGATCCCCCCTTTTTTGGGGGGGGGAGGAGGGGATGGGGGTAGGGGAGGGAGATTATCGAGATTGCAGAGAGACTGGCAGGGAAATTGCTCCAAATTGCAGCTCTCATCCCAGGCAGGGCTGTGCGTGCCTGTCTGCAGTGTGCCTGCTGCCCTCTGCTCTTCACCGCTGGGCTTGGAGCAGGTGGGTGTGAGGGAGAGATGTGGGGGTGGGGTTCTGCAGAGAAGATGCACCCGAGATGAGAGGGAGGCTTGAGGAGAGCAGATCAAGGCTGGAAGTGAGGAAGAAATTCTTGATGGTGAGGGTGGGGAGACACTGGCACAAGGCTGCCCAGGGAGACTGTGGCTGCTCCTTGCCTGGAGGTGTTCCAGGCCAAGTTGGATGAGGTCGTAAGCAACCTGGGCTGGTGGGAGGTGTCCCTACCCATGGCAGGGGGCTTGGAGCTCTTAAGATCCCTTCCAACCCAAACCATTCTATGATTCTATGAACTTGATGCCAGGAACACAGCAAGTCCTCAGGGCTCAGCTCTCGTTCTGCTGCAGTACATTTTCTGGCTGCTGTCTGTCCCCACAGTGAGCCAGAGCACAGCACCCACCTGTGCCATGAGCCCAGGGAGCCAGAGCACAGCACCCACCTGTGCCATGAGCCCAGGGAGCCAGAGCACAGCACCCACCTGTGCCATGAGCCCAGGGAGCCAGAGCACAGCACCCACCTGTGCTGTGAGCCCAGGGAGCCAGAGCACAGCACCCACCTGTGCCATGAGCCCAGGGAGCCAGAGCACAGCACCCACCTGTGCTGTGAGCCCATGCTGCAGCTGGGGCTCGGGACAAGGGTGCTAAGTCTCAAACAGCCCAGCTCAGGCACCAGAACTGATGGTAGAGCTGACAGCAAAGAGAGCTGAGCCTAGAAAGTGGATGGTGCAGCCTGGATTCTGTGCTGTGCAGCCTGCTCTGGGTGACTCTGCTTTAGCAGAGGCTTGAATGATAATCATAGAATCCTAACATCAGTCAGGGTTGGAAGGGACCACAAGGATCAGGCAGTTCCAACCCCCCTGCCATGGGCAGGGACACCTCACACTAGATCAGGTTGCCCAGAGCCACATCCAGCCTGGCCTTAAACACCTCCAGGGATGAGACCTCCTTGGGCAACCTGTGCCAGTCTCTCACCACCCTCATGGTGAGGAACTTCCTCCTAACATCCAATCTGAATCTACTCCTAGTTTTGTTCTATTCCCCCCAGTCCTGTCACTCCCTGACAGCGTAAAAAGTCCCTCCTCAGCTTTCTTGTAGGTCCTCTTAAAATACTGAAAGGTCACAATAAGGTCACCTGGGAGCCTTCTCCTCTTCAGACTGATAATTGTTGAACTTGATGATCTCGAAGGTCTTTTCCAGCCATAGTGATTCTGTGCTGTGTCCCTTGGTGCTGACACCTAACAGCTGGGATAGGACAGACTTTAGCTGTGGCCACCCTGATCTCCTGCCCCTTTTCCTGACCTACCTGGCTCTTTCCAGCCTCCTACATCCTGACGACCTCCCCCTCCCCCCCATCTCCCAGCAGCATCAACAACAGGATGAGGAGATGATAACACTGCAGCTCTTTGGGCTGCTGAAACAGCAGCTGGGTAATAATCTGGGAGCTGCACCGCTCCTGGGTTCCTGCAGCTTTCCTGCTCGGTTTGCTTTTCTTGGCCATCCCAGCAGGGTTCTCCCTGCATCCCTCAACTGCTCAACAACTTCTGGGCAGAGAGATCAAAGAGATCAGGGCCTGACCAGTGATGCTTAAGTTTTAAGATGTGTTCAAGTACAAGGGACTGCAGTTTTACTAGAGCATGAAGAGCACCCGAGCCAGCTCCTCTTTCACGCCTCCTTTTGCCTTCTTCTGCTCAGGCTTTTTGCTCAGAGCTCAGCAGGGACCTGTGCATGACTTATTTATGCTGCAGCAAGCCTGAGCAAATCCCTCCAACCACCACGGTGCTGCCTGCTCCTTGAGCCTCGGCTGGGATGGAAATGAGGAGAAACTTTTAAAGTCCATTTTACAGCTGGGAAAGGGGACACAGGGATGTGCTAAGGGGCACACAGGGATGTGCCAAGGGACAGAGGGATGTGCCCAGGGGAGACACAGGGATGTGCTAAGGGGCACACAGGGATGTGCCCAGGGGAGACACAGTGATGTGCCAAAGGAGACACAGGGATGTGTCCAGGGGGACACAGGGATGTGCTAAGGGGCACACAGGGATGTGCCCAAGGGAGACACAGGGATGTGCTAAGGGGCACACAGGGATGTGCCAAGGGACAGAGGGATGTGCACAGGGGTACACAGGGATGTGCCCAGGGGAGACACAGTGATGTGCCAAAGGAGACACAGGGATGTGTCCAGGGGGACACAGGCATGTGTCAAGGGACACACAAGGATGTGCCAAGAGGGACACAGAAATGTGCCAAGGGGGACACAGGAATGTGCCCAAGGGAGACAGAAGGATGTGCCAAGGGGAACACAGGGATGTGCTAGATGTGCTAAGGGGCACATAGTAGTGTGCCAAGGGATACACAGTGATGTGCCCAAGGGGCAAACAATGATGTGCTAAGGGGGACACTGTGATGTGCCCAAGGGGGACACAATGATGTACCAAGGGGCACACAGGGATGTGCCAAGTGGGACACAGTGATGTGCCAAGGGGGACACAAGCATGTGCCAAGGGGAACACAGTGAGGTGCTAAGGGGAACACAGGGATGTGCCCAAGGGGAACACAGGGATATGCCCAAAGGGAACCCAGTGATGTGCCAAGGGGACACCCAGAAGGTGGCTGGAGCTGGGTTACAAGGCCCCCAGGCTTTCTGTGCTCACAGAGAGTCTTCCAAGGGGTTTTGTGGTGTGAATCACAATTCTGCCCATCTCTTGAGCCTCTGTGCTTTACAGGGATGGTTTTGGTAGCAGAGATGGTTTTGGTAGCAGAGATGGTTTTGGTAACAGAGGTGGTTTTGGTAGCAGAGATGTTTTTGGTAGCAGAGATGGTTTTGGTAGCAGGGATGGTTTTGGTAGCAGGGATGGTTTTGGTAGCAGAGATGTTTTTGGTAGCAGAGATGTTTTTTTTTATAATTCCTGTGCATGAAAGCAACATTTTAAGAGGAAAATGTTAAAAATTTGGGAAGTGGAAGCAGATGGGAAAGGAACAGAGAACGTGGATGTAGGTGCCAGTTTCTTGGGAAACCAAGAAAGCAGAGCTAGATGAGACCTTTGTTTCACCATTTAATCCATCCCCCAGCACAGAGGGAAGGAGCTGAGCTGCCAAAGCCATGGCCAGACATTTGTTGTGTCTTCTTAAAAGTGGCTTGAGAGAAATTGCAAACTACTCCAGTTCTGCACTAGTTACATAGAAACATAGAATCAAACAGGTTGGAAGAGACCTCTAAGCTCATCCAGCCCAACCTAGCACCCAGCCCTGCCCAACCAACCAGACCATGGCACTAAGTGCCCCAGCCAGGCTTGGCTTCAACACCTCCAGGCACAGCCACTCCACCACCTCCCTGGGCAGCCCATTCCAATGCCAATCACTCTCTCTGCCAACAACTTCCTCCTAACATCCAGCCTGAACCTGCCCTGGCATAACTTGAGGCTGTGTCCCCTTCTTCTGTCTCTGGCTGCCTGGCAGCAGAGCCCAACCCCACCTGGCTACAGCCTCCCTGCAGGGAGCTGCAGACAGCAATGAGCTCTGCCCTGAGCCTCCTCTTCTGCAGGCTGCACACCCCCAGCTCCCTCAGCCTCTCCCCACAGGGCTGTGCTCCAGGCCCCTCCCCAGCCTTGCTGCCCTTCTCTCAACACCTTCCAGCACCTCAACATCTCTCTTGAGTGGAGGAGCACACAACTGGACACAGCACTCCAGGTGTGGCCTGAGCAGTGCTGAGCACAGGGGCAGAAGAACCTCCCTTGTCCTGCTGCCCACACTGCTCCTGAGCCAGCCCAGGATGCCATTGGCTCTGCTGCCCACCTGGGCACTGCTGCCTCATCTTCAGCTCCTCTCTCCCAGCACCCCCAGGTCCCTCTCTGCCTGGCTGCTCTCAGCCACTCTGTCCCCAGCCTGTAGTGCTGCTTGGGGTTGTTGTGGCTGAGTGTAGAACCCTGCCCTTGGCCTTGTTTAATCTCATCCCATTGGCCTCTGCCCACCCATCCAGCCTGGCAAGGTCCTTCTGCAGGGCTCATTCATCTTTCATCTTCAGCCTTACCACCCCACTTGAATGTGATGTTATTGTAGGAGATGTTTGCTGGGGTCTCTCCACGGAGGATTTGAATCCCAAGCTATGTCACAAAGGTTATGGAGAGGGTTGGAGCACTTCTACCAGGACAGGCTGAGAGAGTTGAGGTGGTTCAGGAGTAGAGGAAGGCTCCAGGGATGCCTTGGCACAGCATTTCAGTATCTGAAGGGGACCTAAAGGAAGGCCTGGGAGGGACTGTTTAGAAGAGCCTGTGGTGATAGCATAGGATAGGGTAGGGGCAATGGTTTGAAACTGGAGCAGGGCAGATTTAGATTGGAGGTTTGGAGGAAGCTCTGCACAATGAGTGTGGTGAGACATTGGAACAGGTTTCCTGGAGGGGTGGTGGAGGCTCCATCCCTGCAGACATTGAAGATCAAATTTGATGTGGCCCTGGGCAGCCTGATGCAGTTGGAGATGTGAGTGCAGGGGGTTTGGACAAGATGCCCTTTGAGTGTCCCTTCCGACCCAGTGCAATCTGTGAATCCATTCTGTGGTCTGAGGTGGTCGTTTTTAGCATGAAGCCTTTGGTCTCTGTTTCACTCCTTTTGGTTAGTGTAGCTGTGGAAGCCAAACCTGTGTGCCTGGGAGACTGCAAAGCAAGCAGCTTGCTGTTCTATAAGGAGAAAGCTGAAAAGCAGTTCACAGCTTCAGCTCTGCAGATTGAATTCCTCCAGCCCTGTTGTTTATGTGCTGTGGCAGGCAGGAACCAACCAGCTCTGGTTTTGTAGCTCTAACTCTTCATCCTGACAGCGGCCAGGGGCTGATGGAAGGTGGAGGGGGGGAAGGGGCTGTGCCTGGCTTTGCCCATGTTTGGGCTCCAGGCTCTGGTCTCCCCGGCGCTGCTCTGCTCTCCCTTCCTCATCACACTGATGCTCTGTAAACAACCCAGCAGCGAGCAGAGCAAGCTGCTCTTTGTAGCAAAGCCATGGAGATTGCTTTGTACAAAAATGAGGCAAAATTTAGCAGCTCAAAGCTCCTTTTAAAGAGAAGCCCCTGAGGAGAGCAAGCCTAGATGCTGGCTTGCATAGCAGTGGTGAACCAATCCCCCCCCCCCCCCCCCCCCCCCCGCCAATATTGTGTTCCGTGGAAGGCTCTGTGTGTGAGCTATGGACTGCAGACAGAGCCCTGGCTGGATGGCAGCACATGGAGGTGGATTGAAAGGAGCTGTCTGCTGGCATCTTTTGGTGCTTTGCCAGCATTCCCCTTCCAAGGGAGCAGCACTTTGAGCCAAGAAATGACTTTCTGCTTTAGTGTCTCCCAGGGGATCTCCAGCCAGCGAGGCCACAGCTCACAGGTGCCTGCTGCTGCCCATCTTTCCAAAGGCAGTGCTGGAATCACAGAGTCATTGTGGCTGGAAAAGATGATGGAGTCCAAGCAGCAACCCAGCACCACCATGGACACTAAGCCAGGTCCCCACAGGTTTCTTCAAGCCCTGCAGGGACAGGGACTGCTCCACCTCCCTGGGCAGCCTGTTCCAATGCCTGATCACTCCTGCAGCAAATACTACTTTTTCCCAGTATCCAACCTAAAGCTCCCTTGGTGCATCTGAGGGGAGGTTGTGATCAAATAGGGTTGGGCTCTTCTGCCAGGCAATCAGCAACAGAACAAGGGGATGCAGCCTCAAGTTGTGCCAGGGCAGGTTCAGGCTGGATGTTAGGAGGAAGCTGTTGGCAGAGAGAGTGATTGGCATTGGAATGGGCTGCCCAGGGAGGTGGTGGAGTGGCTGTGCCTGGAGGTGTTGAAGCCAAGCCTGGCTGGGGCACTTAGTGCCATGGTCTGGTTGATTGGCCAGGGCTGGGTGCTAGGTTGGGCTGGCTGAGCTTGGAGGTCTCTTCCAATCTGTTTGATTCTATGACTATATGATCTTGAGGCTGTTTCCTCTCATTTTGTCACACATTTCCCCCCTCTTTGCCCTGGCTCAGGAGGTGGGAACCTGCAGGCACATTCCTGAGGCAGAGGAAGTTCCATGTAAACATGAGGAGGAATTTTTTCCTTATGAGGGTGACAGAGCCCTGGCACAGGCTGCCCAGAGGAGTTGTGGAGTTTCCCTCTCTGAAGATGTTGAAAACCCTCCTGGATGTGTTCCTGTGTGATCTGGTATAGGAGATCCTTCTCTGGCAGGGTGGGGGTGGACTGGCTGAGCTGTGCAGGTCCCTTCCAGCCCCTGACATTCAGTGATTTGCAAGCACCCAAAGCAGTGATGTTCTCAGCTCTTCTCTCTCTGACCACACTTTGCACCCAGACATGCTGATGGGGACACTTGGGCTGACTGATTGCAGCTGTGCCATCAGGCCTGCACTCTGTGGCTGCAGTGCTGTGGGTACCTTTCATTTCTCTGCCTCACAGGAATCATTCCAGCTCTTAGTCAGCTCTGGAGACATTCTCCCTGCCCAACCCCTCAGTATCAAATGCCAGCGACACACAAGTCCCTGTGCTGAGTGCTCTGTGGTCTCTTTGCCTTACACCCAGCACAGATCCTTCACTGCATGGCCAATGCCTTCCCAAATCAAGCATCTTACAGCTGTGTGGAAAGCTGCTGGCTGAGCAGAGCTGGACCTGGCTCCTTGGGGACTGGCTGCTCTTTTAGCTTGTTTTCCCCATTCCACATCCAGCAACGTTCCACTGGGAGCACAGTCCCAGGTTGGGCTGGCAGGAAGCTGGGACTGAGGCACCAACTAGGTATATGAAACAGCCCCCCCAGCACCTTCTGATGCCAGCTCATAGGCAATGAAGCTCCATCGAAGCTCCATCCCAGTGAGGGGGATGTTTTCTCAGCCACTGTGTCTCCAGAGGGTGGTGGAAGTGTTTGCACACAGACCCAGGAGCCTTTGCCTTCGTGTTAATGAGCACTGGCAGATTTGCAACCAGGCAGGCAGAAGTGTCAGGGGTGGTGAAGGGGTCAGAAAGAGGTGTTGGAAGGGAAGGGAGCTGCTCAGCTTCACCTCCAGACAGCTTGTAAGTGGCCTGAAGGCCAGCACTGGGCCATGAGGTTCCCAGCTTCCATCTGTCCTCCACCCAGCAGCTGAAGTTTTCTAACAAGGTGAGTTATTGGAATTGCTGTCACTAAAAGGAGACCCAGCATCAAACACTTCTAAAGCTTTTAGAGGAGGAGCTAGAAACTGAGCCAGCCTCCCCCCAGGAGACAACAGTGAGATGGAAAGCTGCCTTCCAGGACTGATTTTTCCCAGTGACTGAGAGCTGGCAATGGCAGCAGCTTCCTTGCAACTACAGCAGGATGCAGCTGTTGAGTATCAGAGGAGCTGAGCCACTTCTTGTCTTTCTCTTCCCCCTGCACCACAGCACTAACACAGTTCCCCTCCACATCCATACACCTGCATGATCATTGCAGGGCTCAGGTTCTGTCAGGGGCAGGATGTAAGAGTGGTGGTTTGCATTCAGCTCCTGGGTTTGTGACCTAAACCCAGGAGTTTCGCTGCTGCTGGAGACCCAGGGTCTGATGATTTCAGCATGTCAGGACCTGCAGTTTGTGTTTCACAGCATCCCAGCATGGTTGGGGTTGCAAGGGACCTCTGGAGATCTGCTAAAGCAGCTTGCCCAGCATCACAATGTTCAGGTGGGTTTGGAAACTCCCCAGAGAAGGAAACTCCAGAACATCCCTGGGCAGCCTGCTGCAGGGCTCCAGCACCCTCACACCAAACAAGTTTCTCCTTAAGTTCAACTGAGACATCCTGGGTTCCAGTTTGTGCCTGTGGCCCTTTGTCCTGTCCCTGGGCACCACTGAGAAGAGCCCAGCCCTATCCTCTTGCCCTCCATCCTTTAGCTCTTGTTGAACGTTGCTCAGATCCCCTCTGGACTGCTCTTCTCCAGGCTCAACACCCCCAGAACTCTCAGCCTTTGCTCCTCACAGAGCTGCTCCAGGCCTGTCAGTGTTTCCAGGAGCAGAGCAGGAAGCTTGGCTAGGAGCTGAGTCCTGTTCCCTACATCTGGAGTCCTGCGATTTGCAACTAAACCACACAGCTGAGCCAACCTCCAAAGAACTGCTCCTGAGACGTTTTGTGCCTTGAAAATGTATTCTGAAGCAGCTTCAAAAAGCTCCACTTTCCATTATTAATGTGACTCCTTTCATCAGAGCCCACTTATCTTTTGGCTTTCTTTTTTTCTCTCTCTCTCTCTCCCCTTTCATTGCTTCCCCAGGAGCATCTGGGGGAATGCCACCCCAAACCCAGACCAGGCCACTTCAGCATCTACCCTCTCTCTTCTTCTCACCAGCATCCATTTATATCCATCAAAGCTTCCTCCTTCATCCAAGCTGGGTTGTTTGGGTTTTGTGGTTGGGGTTTTTTTTTCTCTTCAGCTGTTCTTTTTAATTCCATCTGTATTTAATCCCAGACAAACACAAACAACAATCTCGACTCCCTGAGGCCATCACTTTCTAAAGCAGTTGCAGCCAGCCCCCAATTAGCAGGCAACAGGAGCAGCATCATGAGCTTCCCTGTCTTTGGGAACAAGCCAGCCCAGAAGGTCCTTTTCCCCAGACTGTTCCTTTTTTCATCCTGAAGAGCTTGCACCATCATTAATGGCAAGATAAAACACACTCACCTGTGCCTAGCACCACAGCAGAGCTGGGAAGATGCTTCACGACTTCATTAACACTGATTTGTGGCTCTGTGTTCCCCACATCTGGAGGCTACCTGCAGGCTTTGATGTACAAGAGGATCCCAAAGCCTCTACAAGAGATAAAAGGATATTTTCTTGGTCACTTTAGCTTAACCTGCACTTGAAGCAGCTTCTTCATAGCCTCTCTAAGCTAGGCTGCTGGAGAAGCAGCAGTGCCAGCTGCTGGCACAGGTGTGAGGCTGAGCCTCTTCTCAGGCCAGCAATAGAACAAGAGGACACAGCCTCAAGCTGTGACAGGGGAGGTCTAGGCTGGATGTTAGGAGGAAGTTGTTGTCAGAGAGAGTGATTGGCATTGGAATGGGCTGCCCAGGGAGGTGATGGAGTCACTGTGCCTGGAGGTGTTGCAGCCAAGCCTGGCTGGGGCACGTAGTGCCATGGTCTGGTTGGTTGGGCAGGGCTGGGTGCTAGGTTGGACTGGCTGAGCTTGGAGCTCTCTTCCAACCTGCTTGGTTCTGTGATTCTATGATCCATGAGAGCATCCCTCAGCCATGCCCTGGAGAAGAAACCACCAGCCCTCAGTGGACCTCACCATGTTCAGCTGAGGAGGAAGAGCAGCTCATGAGGTTATCTGGCTTAACCTGGTTGTGAACTGTCTTCAAACTGCTTTTCACTGATTTTGGTGAGAGATCCCAGAATCCCAGCGTGGTGAGGGTTGGGAGTGACCTCTGAGGATCATCAAGTTCAGAGCAGGTTCACCCAGGCCAGGCCACATAGGAACAAGTCCAGGTGGGTTTTGAATGTCTCTAGAGAAGGAGGCTCCAGAACCTCTCTGGGCAGCCTGCTCCAGGGCTCCAGCACCCTCACAGCAAAGAAATTTCTCCTCCTGTTCAGATGGAACCTCCTGGGTTCCAGTTGGTGCTGCTGGCCCCTGTCCTGTCACCAGGCACCACAGAGAAGAGATTGGTCTGACAGGCTGCTTTAGTTTTACTGCACCTAGCCAGGCTCTGGTGCTTGGTGAGCCCTTGCTCTTGAGGGCTCAGTGGTGCTGCCTCCATTCACCTCTCACTGGGTAGCTTCGGGGATGCTGGAGGCAGTGTCAGAGCTCATCCCTCAGACCCCTGTCTGAAGGGACACCTACACCACCCATGCCAGCAGCATGGGCAGAGCCAGCACCTGAGCTCAGCTCCCCCTCCATCTCTGAGCTATTTTGGGTACTGAGTGCAGATGAGAATCTGGAGTTTATTAATTCTGCCTCTGCTCTGCTGCTGAACTCTTTAATATCCTTCCCTGCTGTATCCATCTCCAGCCAAGAAGGAAGCCATTAAATCCAAATGCCTTGAGCAAGCAGCATTTCTGCTGGGACACATCTGTCACCAGGGTCAGCCTGGAACTGTGAGGACCTGGCTAAAGCTACCACCTCCTTTGGGAGATGATAGAATGGTTTGGGTTAGAAGGGACCTTAAGGATCATCTCGTTCCGATCACAGAGTCATGAAGGGTTTAGGTTGAAAGGGACCTCAAAGCTCAGCCAGTTCCAAACCCTCTGCCATAGGCAGGGACACCTCCCACTAGAAGAGGTCACTCAAAGCCTCATCCAGCCTTGACTTGAACACCTCCAGGGAGGTTGTGGAGCACAGAATCACCCAATGTGATCAAAGATCACATTGGGTGATTCTGTGCTCCACAACCTCCCTGGGCAACCTGTGCCAGTGTCTCACCGCCCTCACTGTAAGGAATTTCTTCCTCATCCTCAGTCTATCACTTAGCAGCAAAGCAAGGGACAGTGTGGGGTGGGAGCTGAGGATGTTGCCCTGACACACCCTTCAGGGTTGTAAATGATGGCAAAGCAAAGTCCATCTGGTGACACCGTTGGGTTGCTCCATCTTTCACGCCGGCTGGCAAGGAATGGAAGGAGCCAGTTCCAGCGCTGCTGGGCTTCAGCTCAGCATGCTGCCAGCAGCTGTCAAAGGGAGAAGATGAGGATAGGAGAGAGAATCATTTGCATTGCTGCAAACTCTTCTTCCAGCTTCATTTGTTAACCTCAGTGTCTGGGCTAGCTCCGCTCTGATGGGTTCTTTGTAGTTCGCTGCTCATCTCCTGTTGCACACACAAAGCTCTTCAGCAGCCAGGGAAAAGAGATAGTAAAGGGATTTCCCCAGCACAAACCCTTCCTATGCCTGGGGAGATCAGAAAGAGCAGTGTGGATAGGCAGGCAGATTTAGAATCAGAGAATCAGAGAATCAAGCAGGTTGGAAGAGAGCTCCAAGCTCAGCCAGCCCAACCTAGTACCCAGCCCTGGCCAAGCAACCAGACCATGGCACTAAGTGCCCCAGCCAGGCTTGGCTTCAACACCTCCAGGCACAGCCACTCCACCACCTCCCTGGGCAGCCCATTCCAATGCCAATCACTCTCTCTGACAACAACTTCCTCCTAACATCCAGCCTAGACCTCCCCTGGCACAGCTTGAGACTGTGTCCCCTTCTTCTGTTGCTGCTTGCCTGGCAGCAGAGCCCAACCCCACCTGGCTACAGCCTCCCTTCAGGCAGCTGCAGACAGCAATGAGCTCTGCCCTGAGCCTCCTCTTCTGCAGGCTGCACACCCCCAGCTCCCTCAGCCTCTCCTCACAGGGCTGTGCTCCAGGCCCCTCCCCAGCCTTGCTGCCCTTCTCTGGACACCTTCCAGCACCTCAGCATCTCTCTTGACTTGAGGAGCCCAGAACTGGACACAGCGCTCAAGGCTTAAAGAACAAAACCAATCAACCACTACCACCACCATTCCCTCTGAAGCAAAACAGAGGCTTTGCCACTTGGATTGCAGAGAAATACAAGCAGCAAAAGGTCCCTGAAGCCAGTGACAGTGTGGCTGAGAGGCAGGCTCGGCACTTCGCAGACCCATCTGGCGAGGACATCCTTCCCATTTCAGCAGGCGCGTAGCGGGCGGCGGGCGAGAAGGGGAGCGTGCGAACGGCAAAGGAGGAGGAAGAACGCAAACCTGCAGGACAAGACTGCTACCCTGCCATGAACACTGTGCAGCTATTCCTCTGACAATCCATACTGCTGCCACTGTTGCCTGCACTCTTCTTACACAGCATGAAATTAAAATTCCTCCCCGGTGTCGGATTGCCAACGCGACCGAGCAACGTGGGCAGGAAGCTCGCAGACAATTTATCCTTTGGCTTCCTCAGATGGGTTTGTGCTGGGATTGGAAGCCAGTGGGGTGAGGGAGACTTTTCTATTGCCCATGGTAAAAAGGCAGGGTTTGGTTTTTTTTTGTTTGGTTTTGGTTTTTGGTTTTTTTTTTCCTCCTTTCCTTTCCAAAACAAATCCCAGAGAAAATGTTGCTGGCCTCCAGTCTGACTCTCGGTGCTAATTTCACAGTGCAGTTTCACATGCATAATTTCCAACCCTAGCCCGCATTCCCCAAGCCCCCCCCTGCCACTTTCCTTCTTATCTTTCCAGAACAAACTCAATGTGCAGGCTAATTTCAAGGAGTGTTTCACCCAGAGTCCAGCCAAATGTCAGTGGATCTGCTGGAAATGCAAATTGAGACAATCAGGCAAAAAGAAGAAGGCATCCAGATGGTGCAGGAGGGCAAGAGGAGGCAAAGAAAAGCTGACAGAAAGAGGCAGGGAGGAACAAATCTCCTGTCTCAAGCTGTTGATCGTCTGCATGTGTGCTCAGTGAGCAAGGAGAGGCTCCCAAAAGCACACAAATGCCATCACAGCACTGGTTGGAAAAGCCCTTTGGGATGATCGACTCCAACTGCTCTAACTCTGCCAAGCCTGGTGCCGAGCCGTGTCCCTCAGCGCCGCATCTCTGCAGCTCTTAGCCACCTCCAGAGATAGAAAAGAATAGAATCAACCAGGTTGGGAGAGACCTCCAAGATCATCCAGTCCAGCCTAGCACCCAGCCCTATCCAGTCAACTAGACCATGGCACTAAGTGCCTCATCCAGTCTTTTCCTGAACACCCCCAGGGACGGTGACTCCACCACCTCCCTGGGCAGCCCATTCCAATGCCAATCACTCTCTCTGCCAACAACTTCCTCCTAACATCCAGCCTAGACCTGCCCTGGCACAATTTGAGGCTGTGCCCCCTTGTCCTGTTGCTGGTTGCCTGGGAGAAGAGACCAACCCCCACCTGGCTACAACCTCCCTTCAGGTAGTTGTAGACAGCAATGAGCTCTGCCCTGAGCCTCCTCTTCTCCAGGCTAAACCACCCCAGCTCCCTCAGCCTCTCCTCATAGGGTTTGTACCTGAAGGCCTCCCAGGGTTTAAGGACCCTTTCAGTGAAGAAGTTTCTTCTCATGGCCAATTCAAACTTTCCTTGATGTAATTTGAGGCCATTTCCTCTCTTGACCTGTCACTTGTTATTAGGGGAGAAGAGACCAACACCTACGTGGCTCCAAGCTCCTTGCAGGCAGTTGTAGAGAGCCAGGTGGTCTCCATCCATGCCTTGAGCAGCCTGCTCTAGTGGGAGGTGTCCCTGCCTATGGCAGGGAGTTGGAGCTGGATGATCCTTGAGGTCCCTTCCAACCTAAACCATTCTATGATTCTGTGATTCTGTGTTCACCACTCAGTTGTCTGAGTGGCTCTAAACCCCACATCTCCAAGCTCCTAAACCAACATCTTGCATTTACCAGTCCCTCACTTCCCAAGGCTATAAATGACAGTGCAAGACATGGAGATGCAAAGATCTGGAGCTATAGTGGGAGAGCAGGAGCTTCTCTGTGGTTTCCCCAAGCTCAGAGATCCACTGGGCTGTCAGAAGCAGTTGCAGCTTTCCCAGGGAGTGTCTTATTTTGGGCTAGTTGGGATAACTGCAGCTCCCTGGGATCATCTAGGGACAAAGTGAGGAGATGATACTGGAGATGGGGACTTGATTAACTCAAAAGCAGGCAGGGGATTTTTCAGATAGAAGCAAGCTGGGGAGGAGGTTTGCTCATTGTGCATGCAAAGCAGCAGCAGGAGGAGAGGCTCTCTCCTCTGTGCTGTAGCAGGATGCAGAATTCATCCCCTGAGGTTGCAGAATTCCCCATCAGTGGCAAATGGGACAATATCTCCTGTCTTAGATTTTATCACTTCCTGTCAGAATAGCCCCTGCAGGGAGCCTTTTGGAAGATGCTATCACATCCCAAGTCTTATCTGGGGAGTAAGATTGGAACTAAGCAGCAGCAAACTGCTTGCACCGGTACAGGTTAGGAGTTGGCCTGCTGCAGAGCAGCTCCATTGAGGAGGACGTTGGAAGTCCTGGTGGACAAACCCTATGAGGAGAGGCTGAGGGAGCTGGGGTTGTTTAGCCTGGAGAGAGGAGGCTCAGGGCAGAGCTCATTGCTGTCTGCAACTACCTGAAGGGTGGTTGTAGCCAGGTGGGGGTTGGTCTCTTCTCCCAGGCAACCAGCAACAGAACAAGGGGACACAGCCTCAAGTTGTGCCAAGGGAAGTATAGGCTGGATGTTAGGAGGAAGTTCTTCACAGAGAGAGTGATTGGCATTGGAATGGGCTGCCCAGGGAGGTGGTGGAGTCACCATCCCTGGAGGTGTTGAAGCCAATCCTGGCTGGGGCACTTAGTGCCATGGTTTAGTGGACTGGATAGGGCTGGGTGCTAGGTTGGACTGGATGATCTTGGAGGTCTCTTCCAACCTGGTTGATTCTATTCTAAGTATTCTAAGTATCACCTAAATGACAATAACTTATCCATGGGACAGCAACCTGCCCTTGGAGCCAGGATAGCAAATGGTCTCCTGCAGTGTGTTAGGAAGAGTGTGGCCAGCATGCCAAGGAAGATTCTCCTCCCACTCTGCTCTGCCCTGGTGAGACCACATCTGGTCCAGTTCTGGTCTTCCCAGTTCAAGAGGGACAGCCAAATCCTAGAGAGTCCAACAGAGGGCTACAAGGATGCTGAAGGGACTTGGACCATCTGTGTGGTGAGGAAAGGCCTGGGGCTGTTGAGCCTGGAGAAGAGCAGCCTGAGAGGGGCTGATCAATGCTCAGCAAGAGTTAGAGGCAGGGGGCAAGATGCTGGGGTGAGGCTCTTTGCAGTGGTGCAAGGGACAAGAGGAACACAGAAGGTTTCACATGAACTTAAGGAGAAATTTCTTTGGTGTGAGGGGGCTGCAGCCTGTGAGGCTGCCCAGAGAGGTTGGGAGTCTCCTTCTCTGGACATTACCAAAACCCATCTGGCTGCATTCCTGTGTCACCTGCCCTAGGTGATGTATCTTTGGCAGGGTGATTGGAGTGGATGTTCTCCAGAGGTCCCTTCCAACCCCTACCATTCTATGATTCTACCAACATGATCCTTATGAGGCTGCAGGAGAGAAGCTCCTCAGAGCAGTTTCATGGTGGTGAACTTCACTGAATCACAGAAATATCCAGGTTGGAAATCCCCCTGAGGAGCACCAAGGCCAACCTAGAACCCTACACATCAAGATTGACCTTAAACCATAGCCCTAAGCACCAGATCCAAACCACCTTGAAACACATCCAGGCTGGGTGACTCCACCACCTCCCTGGGCAGCTCATTCCAGTCCCTGACTACTCTCTCCATGAAAAACTTCTTCCTAATGTCCAATCTAAACCTCCCCAGCCTCAACTTGAGGCCATTCCCCCTTGTTCCGTCCATGAGGCCACCAAGATGCTCAGAGGGCTTCAGCAGCTCTGCTCTGAGGACAGGCTGAGAGAGTTGAGGCTCTGCAGCCTGGAGAAGAGAAGGCTTCCAGGAGACATTGGAGTGGCCTTGCAGGATCTGAAGGAAGCTCCAGGAGGGCTGGGGAGGGACTATTGATGAGGTCTTGTAATGACAGGAGGAGGNAAATGCCAATGCTGTGGGGCACAGGCACTGAGCAGTTCTGCTACCAGCACCACTAACACAAGCTGCCTGCTCCACTCCAGCACACCCTGAGCCTCCAAGGGATTGCAAAACACTTCACAAGAGCATCCAACAGGGGAAGCTTTGCCACCTCCAGGGTGCCACGGGGCAATGGGCATGTTGCATGCCAGTCTGACATGCAGAGCTTGGCCATCATCCTTCTGCAGCACAAGGCTAAGCAAGCAAAGACTGAGCTCCACAGCAGCATTCCAGGGGCTGGGATCCTCCATCACTTCCCATGTGTCTTGGTGTGGCTGTTGAGTGCTTCTGCTTGGCTGGGCTCCACACTCCTGTAAGACACTCTGGCATTTTTGGCAGCTACTGAACTGGAAGGGAAAGGGCCTGATTATCTCCTCCATCACCTCAGTGGTGACCCAAACCAGTGACCCCTTTGCTGTCACTCTGCATTTGCTCTGGATGTTCTACAGAGGGAAGGGGCAGAGCCTTCACAACAGATCCATAAGCTCCACGCTGCACACGTGGCAGGGCAGGCAGATGCTTTGTTCATGGTGTGGGTTCAGCTCCACCTCTGGCTCAGGGACTCCTGATCTCTCTGCCCGTGGTAGAGGAGCAATATGGGAGGCCTTGCTGAGGTGGCAGAGCCAGGGTCAGTGGAGCAGGACCTGCTGCCAGCCCAGATCTAGTGCAGCCTTGGCAGCTTTCATAGAATCTTAGGATTGTTTGGGTTGGAAAAGCCTTCTTGAGGTCATCATCCAGCCCAGCCATCGACCCAGCACCACCATGGCCACTAAACCATGGCCTAAGTTACCATGGCCACAGGGTTCTTGAACCCCTCCAGGGATGGGGACTCCACCACCTCCCTGGGCAGCCTGTGCCAATCCCTGACCACTCTTGTTGGGAAGGATTTTATTCCTGATCTCCAACCTAAGCCCCTCCTGGTGCAACTGGAAGCCATTTCCTCTAAGGTCATCATCCAGCCCACCCATCAACCTGACACCACCATGGTCACTAAACCCTGTCCCCAAGTACCATGGCCACAGGTTTCTTGAACCCCTCCAGGGATGGGGACTCCACCACCTCCCTGGGCAGCCTGTGCCAATCCCTGACCACTCTTGTTGGGAAGGATTTTTTTCCTGATCTCCAACCTAACCCCCTCTTGGTGCAACTGGAGACCATTTTCTCTCATTCTATCTATCACTCATTCCATGGCAGAAGAGCCCAACCCCCTCCTGGCTCCAGCTTCCTTTCAGGGACTGGTAGAGAGCAATGAGGTCCCTACCTCAGTCTCAATCTTCTCCAGGCTAAATCACCACAGAAAAAAAGCTTCTTCCTTTCCACTGCCTGCTCAAAAGCCACCCAGAGACCACAGCCTCCTCCATTTCGCCTTCCCTATCCCAGGCATCATCATCTGCAGACATCTCCAGGAGGCTTTAAGCTACATAGCAACAGTGCAGACCAGGCAGTGGAGACAGCAGACATCCCACAGCTGGGTGGGAACAGCAGCAAAGCCACCTCCTCCTTCCACAGCAAGGACCCCAAAGCCTTTAATGCCTACAGGAGACTATTTCCAGCTTCACAGCTTCCCCATAGACAACAACCTGCAGCCTTTGTCTGCAGGCTGCTTCGTGACCCTCTGGCAGCAGCTCTGTCACTGCAGCCTGAGTGTCCCTGAGTTAGGGACATCGATCAAGGAAGCTGCCCATCCATCAGCCAGCACTGGCCCCCTCTGACAGCACACCTGGGAGGATCTCCCAGTGCACCACAGCTGCTCTGAAATCATTTACAGCTCTCTGACTTTCTCAGTTCAGCAGGGAGGCAAAGTGCCCTGTCCTGCAGGGGGACAGCAGAGTGCCCTGTCCTGCAGGGGGACAGCAAAGTCCCCACTCCTGCAGGGGGACAGCAAAGTGCCCTGTCCTGCCCTGTCTCCTCCCTGACGCGGGGGAGAAGCAGGGATGAGAGGGAGGTGAAAGGTACAGTGCAGGAGAAATAAAGAATTCTTTCCTCATCTCCTCTCTCAACCTCTCCTCTCCCAGCTCAAAGCCATCCCCCCCCTTCCTGTCACCCCCATCCTTTGCCAGAAGTCCCTCCCCAGCTCTCCTGTAGCTCCCTTCAGGTACTGGAAAGCTGCTGTAAAGTCTCCTTTGAGCCTTCTCTTCTCCAGACTGAACAGCCCAGACTTTCTCAGCCTGTCCCCATAGGGGAGGCTCTCCAGCCCTCTAATCACCCTTGTGGCCTCCTCTGGACCTCCTCCAGCAGTTCAGTGTCCTTGTGCTGGCTCAGTTGGTGGGATAGACTGCATAACTTGATGGCAATCACCTAAAGATGTTAATGTGGTGGAGGGAGCGTTCCAAAACCAGCAGCTGGTGTGATTCTTGGGAGCTGCTCGACTTGTTCCCTGCCCAGCCCCTTCAGGGATGTAACCAGAGCTGGGTGGAACAGCAGCTTCAGGACTTTCAGGCCCCTTGCAGTCACGAACCCACTTGCTAGTGTTTAGGAAAGCAAATCCATGAGGACAGCAGAGGAGGAGATGCCTCAGCTCTGAGTTACTGCACCACACACACAGTGTTTGCCTACCCAGCCAGCCCTGGATTGCTGTTCAAACACTGCTTCTCTGCCTGACGTTGGCAATCAGGGAGCTAATTACACTGGATTAGGGTTTTTCTCTTAATTACATGAAAAATTTAGCGTGGCTGATGTTCATGAGGCTGCAGGGGATTAAGGCAGAAGCCATGTGTTTATCTGCAGGTCAATTAGAGCAGTGAAAGCGGTGCTCTGGTGGAGCTTTGTCTCTCCCATTCGTGGACCCCAGCCTGAACCTATCTCCTGATGTTGATTTTGGGCCATGGGCACGATAAGGGATTAGCTGTGCTGGCTGCTGTGTGAACAAAAGCAGGGGCCTGGGGGCAGGGGCTGGGGGAAGAGCTGCCTGGGCCGTTCTAGTGTGGTGTTCCCCAGCTCTAGCACAGAGCTGCTGCACCTTGGTGTGCAGAGCAAGCTACGAGCAAAAGCTTTCTGAGAGGGGCCTGCAAGAAAGCTGGGAAAGAGCTTCTGACAAGGGCTTGGAGTGCTAAGGTGAAGGGCAGTGGCTTTGAGCTGGAAGAGGGGAGAGTGAGACTGGAGGTTAGGAAGAAATTTTTGACAGTGAGGATGGAGGGATGCTGGAACAGGTTGCCCAGGGACAGTGTGGGCAGCAGGACAAGGGAGGTTCTTCTGCCCATGGGCTCAGCACTCCTCAGGCCACACCTTGAGTGCTGTGTCCAGTTCTGAGTTCCTCAATTCAAGAGAGATGTTGAGGTGCTGGAAGGTGTCCAGAGATGGGCAGCAAGGCTGGGGAGGGGCCTGGAGCACAGCCCTGTGAGGAGAGGCTGAGGGAGCTGGGGGTGTGCAGCCTGCAGAAGAGGAGGCTCAGGGCAGAGCTCATTGCTGTCTGCAGCTCCCTGCAGGGAGGCTGTAGCCAGCTGGGGTTGGGCTCTGCTGCCAGGCAGCCAGCAACAGGACAAGGGGACACAGCCTCAAGCTGTGCCAGGGCAGGTCTAGGCTGGATGTTAGGAGGAAATTGTTGTCAGAGAGAGTGATTGGCACTGGAATGGGCTGCCCAGGGAGGTGGTGGAGTGGCTGTGCCTGGAGGTGTTGAAGCCAAGCCTGGCTGGGGCACTTAGTGCCATGGTCTGGTTGCTTGGGCAGGGCTGGGTGCTAGGTTGGGCTGGATGAGCTTGGAGGTCCCTTCCAACCTGCTGATTCTCTCATTCTATGATTCTAAATCTGCCTGTCTCTGATTGCTGCTGCCAGAGCTGAGCTGCAGCTCTGCTCCCGAGGCTGCAGCTCACTGCTGTTTGTGCAGGACACTGTCGCTGCCTGCTCCCAGCATGGGCTGGAGCTGCGAAGTGCTGCAAGCATTGAAGGCAGCTCCCTGGTGCTCACTGCAGCACCATCCTGAATTACAGTTGGAGCAGCAACCTCCTTTAGGTTCACAGAACCACTGAACAGTTGGAGTTGGAAGGCACCTCTGAAGATCTTTGAGTTCCAACTCCTTTGCTAGAGCAGGTAACACCTGGAATAAACCACCCAGGAGCATGTCCAGAAGGGCTTTGAATGCCACCAGAGGTGGAGACTCCACAGCCTCTCTGGGTAGCCTGTTCCAGGGCTCTGCCACCCTCAAAGTGAAGAGCTTTTTTTCCTTATATTTATGTGTAACTTTCTTCCCCACTTGGATTTGGACATTTGAGGAGGAGCCAACTCATCCATCCATCCATCCATCCATCCATCCATCACCTTCCTCCTCTTCTCTTCTCTGCTGTGACACACAGCAGTGTCCTGTGCAGTCCCAGGGCCGTGGCACATGCCTGGTAGCTGCACCAACTCTCCTGGGGTGGGGACAGATGGGGACAGATGTGTGTGTTGAGCCCAGCAGTGCCCCTGTTGTGCTCAGGGCAGAGTTGAGCAGCATTACATGTGTTGCACACACAGATTACTCTGAGCCAGCTCATCTGCTTATCTTCTGATTAATTCAGAGATGCTGCAAAGGGCACATGCTGAAGGCTTAGTGAGCTGCAGGGAAAGAGGGGAGAGACTTCAGTGGTTTAAATCCTTCATCTGCCCCAGAATAGCATTTGGGAAGCAGCCACAGAGGCTGAAGTGGTCTTCCTTGGCATGTGCCACACGCACAGAGAAGGTGAGAGCTACCTCAAGCCTCCATCTACTGGTGTCTGGGAAATCGGAGTGGGAATGAACAGATAAGAAAGCAGAAGGAGAGCTTCAGTTCCCAGCAAGAGGAATCAGAAGCATACCAGGAGGCTTTAATGCTTCCAGTACAGAGTCCTGCACAAGCAAATGTCCTTGAGCATGATGCCAGCCTGGCTGTTCCCCCTGCCTCTTGGCCTCCCGTGATGAGCCCACGCTTGGTCCAGCTCCCAGATGCCCAGTGCTGAACAAAACCCAGACTCAGAGCTTGTGTCCCCTGGTTCAGCACTCCGAGCCCAGCTGCCATGGTGCACAGGGAGCTGGAGAGAGCTGGGAACTCTCTGGGAGCTGTGGGGCAGTGCCAGCTTGGCTGAGGCTCTGCCCGTCCTTAGGCGACCTCGCTTCTGAGGCTGTCGCTTGAGTGAAACCCAGGCAGAGGCTGGCGAAAGCCTTTGGCTCCTTTGTGCCCTGGCCCACTTTTTTAAGCAGAAAATCCCCCTCCCCACTCCTCTGCCTGCCCCTGGGGCAGCTGCAGTGGTTGTGTCCCAGGGGGGTGTGATGCTCCCCACAGCTGGCAGGTGCTTGGGAAGAGCCTCTCTTCTTGGGGTTTCAGCTAAGCTGTGGGCTCTGCACTTTGCTCACATCCTCTGCCCGAGCAAGGTGAGCTCTGATCAGTAACAACTGCTTCTGCCAAGTTCTCCTCCTTCACCTGCTCCCTCCTGGCTGACCTAAAGCCTCCCAGAACTACCTGGAGCAGCAGGGTTGCTCCAGGAGTTTGTAAGAACCACAAAGCTGACAGATTGTTGAGCCTTTTATTCCCTTCTGGGCTTTGGCCTTTGGTGGCTCATGGTTTGCAGCCTCCCCAGGAGGTGCTGGGCACGAAGCTGAAGTTGTTTGAAACATATTCCTGACAGGATGGGTTTGGAAGAGGGAATAATATCTCCTGAGGAACTTTCTGGTTCCCACCTGAGCAGCTGGAAGCTGCAGCTTGGAAGAAGCAGAGTTTTCATGTGACAGCTCTTGACAGTCATGTAGGGGTTGGGTTTTTTCCCCCCCTTCCCTAGGGGCAATCAGGACTTGCTGCTGCTCCTTTCCAGCATCAGCAGATCTTGTCTGAGTGGCTTTTTAGTCCCTTTTAAGTGGCCACTCAAGGTCAACAAAGCAAACTGAGCGACTCCCTTGAGCTGGGGAATGTTCTGCTGTGGGAAGATGAGCGCAGGGTGAGAGCTTGGCATGGAGTGGTGGAGGAGTATCCAGCTGGAAGGGCACAGGTGAGGTGTGGATGGGCAGCAGGGGGGGCTTTGGGGAAGAGCTGCAGGTGATAGGTGAGAGGCAATGCTGAGCAGATACCTGGCACCTCCTTCACCTTAAATGCTACCAATGCTGTGTGTCCTCTTGGGTCAGCACAATCCCAAGCACAACTCCAGGCTGGATGGGGAATGGCTGAGAGCAGCCCTGAGGAACAGGCCCTGGGGGGTCTGGGGTGGTGCAAAGCTCAACAGGAGCCTGCAGTGTGAGTGCAGCCCAGACAGCAACCCTGTGCTGGGCTGCAGCAAGAGCAGTGTGGGCAGCAGGGCAAGGGAGGGGATTCTGCCCCTTGGCTCTGCTCTCCTCAGACCCTACCTGGAGTCCTGGGTGCAGTTCTGGAGCCCCCAAAACAAGCAGGACATGGAAGTGTTGGAGCCAGTGCAGAGGAGGCCACCAAGATGCTGAGAGGGCTGCAGCAGCTCTGCTATGGGGACAGGCTGAGAGTTGGGACTGTGCAGCCTGGAGAAGAGAAGGCTTCGAGGAGCAGCTGAGGGAACTGGGGGTGTTTAGTCTGGAGAAGAGGCTGGGGGCAGACCTCCTCTAGCTCTCTAGAGCTAGCTGAATGCTGCTTGGAGTAAGGCTGGTGTTGGCCTCTTCTCCCAGGTAACTAAAGACAGGAGAAGAGGAAATGGGTTCAGGTTGCACCAGGGGAGGTTTAGGTTAGAGATTAGGAAAAAGAATTCGTGACTGAAAAAGTGGTCAGGGATTGGAATAGGCTGCCCAGGGAGCATAGAAGTAGCACTTTGAGACATGGTTTAGTTGCAGTGGAGCTGTTGGGTAGAAGGTTGGAGTGGATGACCTTAGAGGTCTTTTCCAACCTTAATGATTCTGTGAATTCCCTTCACTGTGCCTCACTCCAGAACGCTGCTCACAGCTCCTTCCATCCCTCACTGGCCTGCAGGCAGCAAAGGAAGAGAGGCTGCCTCTCTTCTGTCCTTGCTCATGAGTCCCTTTGGGTGCCTGCTAATGCTGAGCCCAGCCACAGGCAAAGAGAAGGAAAAGCTGGAATATGACCTAGCTGTTTGTGATGCTGTCCCTGGGAGCTGGGGCAGGATGGGATCAGCCTGTCCTGTGCACTGCCCAGTCCCCTCTTGCACTCAGCTGTGCATCCCTGCCATGAGTCCTTTTCCATGTAGAAGAGAATCATCATAGAATCAACCAGGTTGATCACCAAGCTCACCCAGCCCTGCCCAAGCACCCAGACCATGGCACTAAGTGCCCCAGCCAGGCTTGGCTTCAACACCTCCAGGCACAGCCACTCCACCACCTCCCTGGGCAGCCCATTCCAATGCCAATCACTCTCTCTGCCAACAACTTCCTCCTAACATCCAGCCTGAACCTGCCCTGGCACAACTTGAGGCTGCATCCCCTTGTTCTGTTGCTGATTGCCTGGCAGAAGAGCCCAACCCTATCTGATCACAACCTCCCCTCAGATGCACCAAGGGAGCATCAGGAGGGCAAACCTTCCTGTTCCTACAGCATCATAGACTTGTTTGGGTTGGAAAAACCCTCTGAGATCAAGTCCAGCAGCACCAGGCCATTAAACCATGTTCCCAGGTGCCATGCCCATTTCTTGAGTCCCCCTGAAGTGACTCCACCACCTCTCTGGGCAGCCTGCTCCAGTGCCTACCCAACTGTTCTCTGCGTTGCTCAGCTGTGCTTTCATTTACTTCCCACTTGTAAGGGATGGAGCAGGATTAGAGCAGCACAAAGCAGGGGAAGCAGGGGGAAATGAAGGAAACTGCTCAGGAGGCTGAAGGGACAGTCTGCAGGAGGGTCAGCCTGCAGTGCCTTGTGATGCAGCAACACCTCCCTCATTGCTTGCTCTTGGAGGGCAGTGCTTAGTCCCTTTGATGATTTCCTTGCTCAGTGCCAAAATGGAAAGCCTGCAAGCTGCAGAGTGCTGCTGCTGTTAATGATTCCCATTTCCCACAGCAGCACTGAGCCACCCGTTTGAAAATCAAATGGGATGTAAAGGGAAGAGGGTGCTTGCTGCTGAACAAAAGGGAAGGGAAGCCCTGGCACTTCGTGGCTCTTTATTAAGGGGCAAGCCAGAAGTGAGGAGCTTTTGTATGGTGCTGCAGACGTGCCCTGAGCTGTCCTCTTTCCAGGGAGTAAATCCACAGGATGCTCTGGAGGGTTTCCACCATTCATGGGTTGTGCTTTTGATGCTGGTGGAAGGTGCAGGGCTGATAACCCTGAAGCCACTCCATTGTCTCCTTGCAACAAGTGCTCCAAAGGCAGAGCCCTGCTCCTTCCTTCCCAGCAGCCTGATTCCTGTAGCCCCCTCAGTTAATAGTCACTACCTCCTGCTTTTGAATTGCCTCCTCTTCTGTGCTGGCTCTCCTGCAGAGGAGATCAGGTAGACTTCTGAGCACTTCACTCAAGCTTTTTTTATCTCCTTTTTCCCCCCCAGTCTCACTTCTGTGCTTAGCTGAGCCAGGTCTGGTCTGTGCCATAGAATCACAGGTTGCATCAGGTTGGAAAGGACCCTTCCAAGTTCATCTTGTCCAACCTCCCCAGTAGTCAGCAGGGACACCTCCAACTAGAGCAGGCTGCTCAGGGCCACACTGAGTTTCACCTTGAATGTCTCCAGGGATGGAGCCTCCACCACCTCTCTGGGAAACCTGTTCCAGTGTTCCACCACTCTCAGTGTGCAGAACTTCCTCTTGATGTCCAACCTAAGTCTCCCTTGCAGCAGCTTCAAACTGTTGCCCCTTGTCCTATCACCATAGGTCCTTCTAAACAGTCTCTCCCCAGCCTACCTACCCCAGCTCTTTAAATGTTGAAATGCAGCTCTGAGGTCTCCCTGAAGCCTTCTTTTCTCCAGGCTGAACAGCCCCAGCTCAGCCTGTCCCTATAGCAGAGGTTCTCCAGTTCTCTAGATCATCTTCATAGAATCACAGAATCAAGCAGGTTGGAAGAGACCTCAAAGCTCATCCAGGCCAACCTAGCACCCAGCCCTGGCCAATCAACCAGACCATGGCACTAAGTGCCTCATCCAGGCTTGGCTTCAACACCTCCAGGGATGGTAACTCCACCACCTCCCTGGGCAGCCCGTTCCAATGCCAATCACTCCTCTGGACCCACTCCAGCAGGTCCATGTCCTTCTGCTGTTGGTGATCCCAGATCTGGACCCAGCTCTGATGTCTCACCAGAGGAGACATGTCTCACCAGATCTGTGATCCTGTGATCCAGAGCAGAGGGGCAGAATCCCCTCTCTCCACCTGCTGCCCACACTGCTTTTGATGCAGCCCAGAATGCCATTGGCCTCTTGGGGCCATGCACACGTTTGGGCTTCGCACTGATTCCTCTGGGATGTGTTAGGCTTTCCCATGGGCACAGGGATGGGAAGGATCTCCCCTCCTGATGGCAATCCACCCAAGTGCTGGAACTCAAAGATAAAGCACAGATACAATCACAGAATGGTTTGGGTTGGAAGGGACCTCCAGAGGTCACCTAGTCCCACTCCCCTGCAGTCAGCAGGTACATCCTCCACTAGATCAGGCTGCTCAGAGCCTCGTGGAGCTTGACCTTGGGTATCTTCAGTAATGGGACTCCAAATACCTCCCTGGGAAATCTGTGCCAGTGTTCAACCACCCTCATAGTAAAAACCTTTTTCCCAATATCCAATTAAATCTGCTCTTCTCTGGTTTCAAACCATTGTCCCTTGTCCTAGCACTACAGGCTAGAGGGTCCCTCTGCAGCCTTCTTGTAGACCCTTTCAGGTCCCTCTGCAGCCTTCTCTTCTCCAAGCTGAAAGCCCACAGTTCTCTCAGTCTTTCCTCATAGCAGAGGTGTTCCAGTCCCCTGATCATTTTTGTGGCCCTCCTCTGGACCTGCTCCATCAGCACTGCTGCTGATTTGCAGCACCATCCAAAGAGATGGGACCCAGCCAGCCAGGCTGCCCAAATCTGATTCTAATGAACCCATCCCCGGAAGAACACTGCTTAATTAATTAGGAGCTCATTTGCATGAGGTGGCAGATTATTAAAGTTCTACTGCTGCAAGGAGAGCTGTGACAAGGTGTGAGCTGACAGCTTTTCAAAGAAGAAGTCTTTTAAAGGACTGATCTCCCGAACTGGCAGCTTTGTTCTGAACCAGCCTCTCATGCAGTAATAAATTAAAGACATGGGGGCTGCTGATTAGTCTCTGCATGGTGCCTCTCTCCCATCCTCCCTGTTTTATCTTGGAGGATCAGCTCTCCAGAAGGGTGGAGGGAGCAGAAAGAGGGAAGAAGGAAATGAAGGCTTAGTGGGGGGAGAGAGAGAGAGAGAGAGAACAGCTTCAGTGGCAATCTTCTCTCGAGGTTTTCCTGCCTGCAGCTTCAGTGCAGAAATTGTCTTCCTTCACCTCCAAAAGTCAGTCCTCTCCCAAAGTCCTTCTTCCACTGGTGAATAGGAAGGGCTGTGGTCATGGAAATTCTTCTTTGTGTATCAGGTCCAAGTGTGGCACCTCCCAAACTGGCACCTTGACTGCTGGCATCACAAATGGTTGCTGTTAGCCAGGAGGCTGCTGAAACAGCTGAGATCTTTGGTACAAACTCATCGAATGGTTTAGGTTGGAAGGGACCTTAAGGCTCAGTCAGCTCCAGCCCTCTGCCGTAGGCAGGGACACCTCCCACTAGAAGAGGTAGCTCAAAGCCTCATCCAACCTGGCCTTGAACACCTCCAGGGAGGTTGTGGAGCACAGANAGCACAGAATCACCCAATGTGATCTTTGATCACATTGGGTGAGTCTGTGCTCCACAACCTCCCTGGGAAACCTGTGCCAGTGTCTCACCACTCTCACTCTCTGTGCTCCACAACCTCCCTGGGCAACCTGTGCCAGTGTCTCACCACCCTCACTGCAAACATCTTCTTCCTAACATCCACTTTCAATCTCCCCTCTGCCACTTTAAACCCATTCCTCCTTATCCTGTCACTACAAGACCTTGTCAGCAGTCCCTCCCCAGCCCTCCTGGAGCCCCCTTCAGATACTGGAAGGCTGTTGTCTGCTATTTGGCCTCTAGCACAGAAGGAAGTCTCTTCAACCTCAACAGTTTTGTGATTCTGCCCTGCTCTAGGACTTTAGAAGTGTCAGCAATGGTCACAGTCCTGGAGGGCAGCTCCTGAAGGAACCTGCCCTGGGTGGCATTGCAGCCCCAATGCCTGCGCTAGCAGAGCTCCCTGCAATGAGCCCTTCCCCAGGCTGATGTTTCTGCCCCGTGGAGTTTAGCTGGAAGGGCAGCCCCAGTGTGGATGGGGGAGTGTGTTTAATGCTTAGTCAGGCAGGATAGTTCTGGAAGGGCTGGATTTTCCTCCCTCCTTGGAGATCAGATCATTTGCTCTTGAGGAGCTGGTTTTGCTCCGAGCCATTCAGCCTGGCAGTGTAGTGACTGTCTGGAGTGAAGCCATCTCCTGAGGTCTCCCCACACCATCTTTGGGGTGAAGATAAAGGTGATGCCCATCATGGCAGAGGTTTTCTATCCTAACCTGGGGGGGGGGGGGAAGCATGCAGAAAATGTGCCAGGAGAGAAAGAGCCTGGGATATGAGGGAGCCTGCAGGTAATGAAGTTAATTGGATATGCTGATTTGAATTGAAGCTGCATGCAAGGGTTGGCTCTGAGTTACTCACAGCCATAGCTGTGATTTAAAGGAAAGATACTTAATGAGATTACTATTTCACTTTAATTTCAAGGGGGAGACTTCCCACGTGGAGAGCAGTGAGGTGAATCATGCTCCTGTGCTCCTGCCAGCTCTTCAGGGGTGGGTTCCCCCTCCTGCAGATGGAGATAATAGATTCATGGAATGGCTTGAGTTGGAAGGGACTTAAAGATGATCCAGTTCCAACCCCCTTTCCATGGGCAGAGACACCTCCCACTAGAGCAGGTTGCTCAAAGCCTCACCCAGCCTGATCTTAAACACTTCCAGAGTTGAGGTGTCCACAACTTCTCGCCTCCTTTTCAGTCTAGTGTGACTCTGTAGCCTGGTTTAATTGAGCTGGATTAACAAAAGCAAACCCTTTCTGCAAAGGTTGTTTGGTGCAGGCACACACAGAAAAGCCAAAATGATGCTCATTGATTATGTCCTGTTTGGGGGAGTGCTGGCATTGAGTCTCTTGCCTGTGGAAGCTTCCTTTAGAGCTAGAACAAGGTAGAGAAGACCCCAACAGATCCATGGACAGAAAGGAAAGTCTGGGGGAGTGCTGGCATTGAGTCTCTTGCCTGTGGAAGCTTCCTTTAGAGCTAGAACAAGGCAGAGAAGACCCCAACAGATCCATGGACAGAAAGGAAAGTCTGGGGGAGTGCTGGCATTGAGTCTCTTGCTTGTGGAAGCTTCCTTTAGAGCTAGAACAAGGCAGAGAAGACCCCAACAGATCCATGGACAGAAAGGAAAGTCTGGGGGAGTGCTGGCATTGAGTCTCTTGCTTGTGGAAGCTTCCTTTCTTCCTTCCTTCCTTCTAGTGCTAGAACAAGGTAGAGAAGACCCAACAGAACCATGGACAGAAAGGAAAGTCTGTTTAAACTGTCCTCTGCTCTGCCATAGGGAGATCACATCTGGAATATTGGGTCCAGTTCTGGGCTTCCCAGTTCAAGAGACAGAGAACTGCTGGAGAGAGTCCAGCAGGGGTTAAGAGGATGATTACAGGACTAGAACCTCTTCCTGAAGAGGAAAGGCTGAGAGCCCTGGGGCTGTTTATTCTGGAGTAGAAGGAACTGAGATCTTGTCAATGTTAGCAAACATCTGAAGGCTGAGGGCCAAGAAGAGGAGGTCAGGATGTGCCAGAGGAGGTCCGGGCTGGATGTTAGGAGGAAGTTGTTGTCAGAGAGAGTGATTGGCATTAGAATGGGCTGCCCAGGGAGGTGGTGGAGTCGCTGTGCCTGGAGGTGTTGAAGCCAAGCCTGGCTGGGGCACTTAGTGCCATGGTCTGGTTGCTTGGCCAGGGCTGGGTGCTAGGTTGGGCTGGCTGAGCTTGGAGCTCTCTTCCAACCTGCTTGATTCTATGATTCTATGATTCTGTGATTCTATGATCCAGGTGGGTTTGGAGTGACTCACAGACGTGGAGCCTCCACCACATCTCTGGGCAGCCTGCGCCAGGGCTCCAGCACCTTCAAAGCAGAGAAGCTCCTACTCCAACTTCCTATTGTTCAAGGTTGTGCCCATTACCTCTTGCCCTGTCACTGGGCACCACTGAACAAAAATCAAGCCTGGCCCCATCCTCCTGCCACCCAACCTTGAAATATTGATGAACATTGTTAATAGATGAGGAGAAGCTGCAGGTCTTGAGGAGCTAATGGGTGGCCTTGCTTCTGGGATCCGGGATGAGGAATTGGTCCCTTCATGCATGGACTTATTCAGCTGTTTTTTCTGGCAGCAAGCATTTCATCATGAGTCAGCCTCGTTGAAACCCTGGTAATGAAAGCAGACAGGTAATTTAATCATGGAAAGTTCCTACAAAGAGATTCGATGTCTTCTAATAGGGGACTGCTGAGAGGAGCTGGAAGGGAATCCAGACATAGCTGAGCTCTGGTGCAGGCTGGGCAAGCTACCTGAGAAAGACTCGACTGCAGGAGTTGTGCTGCAGCTTCAGAGAGCCACAGGGCTTGGAAAGGACCTCTGGAGATCATCCAGGCCACATTGTAGGAGATCCTGGAGTGGAGCTACACTGCAGCGTGGAGGTGGCACAGTGTGGGTCTGTGCTCGCCCCGGAGATGCAGCAGATGTGGTGTCTGCAGGTCCAGCTGGCAGTGCCTCTGAAGGGCTGCAGGTCCCTCATGGAATCAGAATTAATCAAGTTGGAAAAGATCTTAGAATCATAGAATCATAGAATCAAGCAGGTTGGAAGAGAGCTCCAAGCTCATCCAGTCCAACCTAGCACCCAGCCCTGGCCAATCAACCAGACCATGGCACTAAGTGCCCCAGCCAGGCTTGGCTTAAACAGCTCTGGGGATGGTGACTCCACCACCTTCCCAGGCAGCTCATTCCAATGCCAGTCTCTCTTTCAGTGAAGACCTTCTTCCTAACATCCAGCTTAAACCTACCCTGGCACAGCCTGAGGCTGTGTCCTCTTACTCTGTTGCTGGATGCCTGAAAGCAGAGCCCAACCCCACCTGGCTACAGCCTCCCTTCAGGTAGTTGTAGAGTTGCTCCTCAGTTGAGCAGCATCCTGGCCCCTCACATGGGGCTTCTCTCCGAGCCAGGATGATATCTGGGCTTGCAGGTGACATTCCCAGGCATTTTTTGAGCTGTGCCTGTAAACAGTCATCAGCAGGATGGAAAGGAAAATGCTGTAGCTGTCCCAGATGACTTCTCCCAATCTATCTGCCAGTGTCCAAGGTTGTGACTTGGTCTCTGCTGTCTCTCAGGTGGCTGAGCACATTTCTGATCCTGGACACCTGGTTTCCATTGCACTCCTGTGCTTCTCCTTGTGGTCCCACTGCCCTTCCAACCCCTGCAACCTGCACTGCTTCCTTCTGTGGCTTTCTCCTAACCCCTTCCTGTGCTCCATCGTCGTGGCATGAGAGAACAAATCCTGTTAGAGTTAGGGGCATGTAAAGAACCATGACCAGCATCAGCCCACCCACCTATCCTGCTCCTCCTCTCTCCTGCAGCACCATGCCTGGAGCTTGAGCTGCAGGCTGAGCCCAGCCATGCAGGGCTGGTACCATGCTGATGTTGCCCTGGTGGCTCAGTGGTTGGCTGCACCCAGACGCTAAACCAAGGAGTTCTTTCTCTCTCCAAACATCAACAAGAAGCTTCCTGCTGTGGAGATGATTTTTTTTCCCCCCCTCTTCTCCCACATTTGGAGGAATCATCATTCTCCTCTGACATCATCATCTGTTGGCATGGAAACCAAACCCTCAGGCAGAGACACAGTGGAGCATCCTGGTGTTTGTGGCCACGTCACGGGCACAGGGCTGTGGGGCACCTGTGTGGGTATAACACACCCCAAACCATGAGGCATGGGGGAGGTGTGGGCTCTGCTCTGCTCATCTCCTGTGGGCTCTGAGCAGCATGGAGCCATCTCACCTTGACAGGCTGATGAGAGACCCTGGACTGCTCTTCTTGCCTGTGTGAAGGCAGCACCCAGCACCCCATGCAGGGCTCTGGCTGTGGCCCAGGCCAGCCGTGCCAGGCACCGCTCCAATCACTTGGAGGAGCCATCGGGCACTTGATGCTGTCTCCAGCCCAGAGCCACAATTCCCAGTTGGAACTGGCCTGCACAAGGCTTGTCCAGTGGTATCTCTCTTTATTAGCCCTGTCTGACCTCATTACCAGAGAGAAGCTCAATTTAATGAGCTGCTGGTGCCCCTGGGGAACCCTGGAGAGCAGTTCCTAACACAAAGGCTGCTGATCCTTCATGCCCAGCAGCTCCCTTCCAGTTTGGCCATTAATCAGGAGGCTGCATGCAAGCAGCAGGGTGTCCCTCACAGCCCAGTGTCCCTCACAGCCCAATGGCCCTGGCAGCTCAGTGTCCCTCACAGCCCAGTGTCCCTGGCAGCCCAATGTCCCTGGCAGCTCAGTGTCCCTGGCAGCTCAGTGTCCCTCACAGCCCAGAGTCCCTGGCAGCTCAGTGTCCCTCACAGCTCAGTGTCCCTCACAGCCCAGTGTCCCTCACAGCCCAGTGTCCCTCACAGCCCAGAGTCCCTGGCAGCTCAGTGTCCCTCACAGTTCAGTATCCCTCACAGCCCAGTGTCCCTCACAGCCCAGAGTCCCTGGCAGCTCAGTGTCCCTCACAGTTCAGTATCCTTCACAGCCCAGTGTCCCTCACAGCCCAGTGTCCCTCACAGCCCAGTGTCCCTGCTCTTTCCTCCCCAGGTGATTTTGCACCCATGGCCCTCTGTCCATGGCATGAGCTGCTACATGCAGGTGGTGCATGCATGGGTCTGCAGCACCCAGCAAGGCACTGGGCTTGTACTGGCCATGACTTGCCTCTGCTTCTCAATATTCCATGGAATCATAGACTCACAGAATGGTAGTTTGGGAGGGATCTTAAAGATCATTCAGTTCCATCCTCCCTGCCATGGGCAGAGACACTTTCTGCTGGACCAGGTTGCTCCAGGGCCCATCCAAACTGGTTCATGATGGGTCCTGATTTGCTGGGATGTAACTAAAGCAGAATTTGACCTCCTGTTTTTTTTGTGACTTCTCCTTTTGGGGTCTTCCTTGCTTTATAAGGCCAGTCTTGGCCTATTGGCATGGTCCTACCAGAGGGTCTCTGCATCCCTCCAGCCAGGAGAGTTAAACCAGAGCACTCCCATTCCCACCTGGTGCTCCTTCATATCCCTGAACCCTTAACACGGTGTGGAGAGAAGAGAAGAAATGCAGAAGGTCTCCATGTTTGTATACCCAACATATCTGTAGATGGCAGGAGGCCTTGGGGCTCTTTCCAAGAAGAGGATTTATCTGGAGGAGGGTGCAGGGGAGCATCACTCCTCTCTGAGTGTGAAGATCTCCTTCTATTTCCAGCTGGGGTGGCACATTTCTCAGATAAAGCTTAAGATGCTTCACAACCTGCTCTCTTACCTCCTGGGGACAGAAACCAGGGGGGGCAATACTCATCCCTCTCTGCTGCTCCAGCCTGCCTCTTCTGAAGGCTCAGACCTTGTCCAAAGCCACTTTTTGTGTGTGTGCCTGTCCCTCCATACTGCAGCCAGGCAGGAGCCTGTGGAGCCAGCAGCAAAAGGGAATGCGGCAAAGCAGCTCAGTGTGGGGCTGCAGCAGATGGCAGCTTTGTGGTACCAGGCTTGCATCCAGGGATGCTTGGCCCTCCTCTCCCTTTCCCACTCCTTTTCTCCTTCTCCTTCCTTCTCTCCTTCCCCTTCTCCTCCCCTCTTCCCTCTCCCCTTCCCTCTCCCCTTCCCCTTCCCCTTCCCTCTCCACTTCCCCTTCCCTCTCCACTTCCCCTTCCCCTTCCCTCTCCACTTCCCCTTCCCTTCTCCCTCTGCCTCTCCCTCTCCTAAACAGACAGTGGAAATAAAAAAGCCTTTCTCTGGGCTGGTCTAGTCTGAAGAGGGGTTTTGAGGGGAGACCTCATTGCTCTCTACAACTCCCTGCAAGGAGGTTGCAGTGAGGTAGGGGTTGGGCTCTTCTCTTTATTATCAGGTGATAGAATGAGAGGAAAAGGCCTCAGCCTGTGCCACAGGAGGGTTAAGTTGGAGATGAGGAAAGATTTCTTCCCTGCAAGAATGGTCAGGGATTGGCACAGGCTGCCCAGGGAAGTGGTGGAGTCCCCATCCCTGGAGGGGTTCAAGAGACCTGTGGCCATGGCAGTTGGGGCCATGGTTTAGTGACCATGATGAGGTTGGGTTGATGTTGGGGTGGATGACCTTAGAGGCCTTTTCCAACCCAAACAAATCAATGATTCCATTAAGCACCCAGCCCTTGGCTCTCCTGGCTGCTCTGTCTCCTTGCCTGATGGCTGCCAGCATCTCCAGCCCTGCAGACACCAAGTTGCCATCGGATGACTTCTCCAAATATGCAAATCCTGGTGGGAAAGACAATGTAAATTGTTTGTTTATCCTCTTCCCTTCTCTTTTGCACAGTCCCCCAGGGCCATGAATTATTAACTTGTGGAAGAGAAAACATCTCTTCCTGGCAGGGATGGGTTTTGTCACAGCTTGGGCAGGTTTCCCTGCAGGAGCAGGGAGTTGCCTTTTGGTGGGGTGCAGGGAATGGCTGCTGGGAGCCTGTAAAGCCAAGCAGGCTGTGTGGCTGCTGTGCTCCTTCCCTGCTCACTCAGCAGTGTGGGCTTCAACTTGCTGAATCCTGCAAATTGGAAAGTAATGGGATGGCAGCAGCAGCTCCACACTTTTAGGCACAGATGACTGTGTACAGTTCTGGAACCCCCAACACAAACAGGACATGGAAGTGTTGGAGCCAGTCCAGAGGAGGCCACCAAGTTGCTGAGAGGGAGGTGGTGGAGTGGCTGTGCCTGGAGGTGTTGAAGCCAAGCCTGGCTGGGGCACTTAGTGCCATGGTCTGGGTGATTGGCCAGGGCTGGGTGCTAGGTTGGGCTGGCTGAGCTTGGAGCTCTCTTCCAACCTGCTTGATCCTGTGATTCTATGATTCTGTGATCCAAGCAGGTTCTCAGTCTGTGTTCCCTTGCAAGCCCACGGTCACACATGCACATGGTCATACCTTTGCTTGCTTCCCATGGTTACAGCACCCTGGCAGTCTGGGTGCTGCCTTTGCAACAGCCAAACTTTCCTGTCCTTTCTGTGTGGCTGTGTGGCACAGCTGACTTGCTGGAGGGCAGGGATGCCATCCAGAGGGACCTGGACAGGCTGGAGAGGTGGGCCCAGGCCAACCTCATGACGTTTAACAAGGCCAAGTGTAAGGTCCTGCACCTGGGTCGGTGCAATCCCAGGCACAGATACAGGCTGGGTGGTGAATGGCTGAGAGCAGCCCTGAGGAGAAGGACCTGGGGGTCTGGGTTGACGAAAAGCTCAACATGAGCCTGCAGTGTGCACATGCAGCCCAGACAGCAACCCTGTGCTGGGCTGCATCAAGAGCAGTGTGGCCAGCAGGGCAAGGGAGGGGATTCTCCCCCTTTACTCTGCTCTCCTCAGACCCCACCTGGAGTACTGTGTGCAGTTCTGGAGCCCCCAACACAAGAAGGACATGGAACTGCTGGAGCGAGTCCAGAGGAGAGCCACGAAGATGCTCAGAGGGCTGCAGCAGCTCTGCTATGAGGACAGGCTGAGAGAGTTGGGGCTCTGCAGCCTGGAGAAGAGAAGGCTTCGAGGAGACCTTAGAGTGGCTTTCCAGTATCTGAAGGGAGCCTACAGGAAGGCTGGGGAGGGACTATTGACAAGGTCTGGTAATGTCAGGACGAGGGGGAATGGGTTTAAGCTGGCAGAGGGGAGATTTAGACTGGATGTTAGGAGGAAGTTCTTTACAGTGAGGGTGGTGAGACACTGGCACAGGTTGCCCAGGGAGGTTGTGGATGCTTCCTCCCTGGAGGTGTTTAAGGCCAGGCTGGATGAGGCCTTGAGCAGCCTGCTCTAGTGGGAGGT
This sequence comes from Tricholaema leucomelas, assembly GCA_013400475.1. Lineage (NCBI taxonomy): Eukaryota > Metazoa > Chordata > Aves > Piciformes > Lybiidae > Tricholaema lacrymosa > Tricholaema leucomelas. Next base: position 109,028 of record WAAF01014013.1, read on the forward strand.
GTCCCTGCCTATGGCAGGGGGTTGGAGCTGGATGATTCTTGAGGTCCCTTCCAACCTAAACCATTCTATGATTCTATGATTCTCCTGGGCTGGGGCAGTCACATCAGCACGGGTGGAGAAGGAGCCTTAGCTTTATCTCCTGCAGCCACACGTTGCCTGCTCGCTCTTTGCTCTGCCTGCAGCCTGCAAGCTGAGCTTCTGAATGAGATTCTCTTCTTTCTGGTTTGGTTTTTTTTTTGCTTGCCTCCTCCTCCTCCTCCCACCTCCAGCATCAAAATGAGAATTTGGCTGCTGTGAAATCACCTGTGATCTGTTTGTGCTTCTTCCAGATCCGAGCAGATGGTCCTCCCCACGGTGGAATTCAGTATGAGACAGTGACGGTTTTCAAGGACGGGAGCCCAGTCCTTCGAGACATGGCCTTCTCCATCGACCAGAAGTATCTCTACATCATGTCAGAGAGACAGGTAAGGCTTCTCTGCTTCTCTGCAGCCTTCCATGGCTGCTTCCTTCCATCAGGAGCGTGGTGGCAGAGCTCCTGGAGCTCCGGTTGTGTGTCGAGCCCTGTGGTGCCAGGATCGGTGTGGGCAGGTGGAGCACCAGCAGAAGTTGTTCAGCCTGGAGAAGAGAAGGCTCCAGGGAAAGCTTAAAGCAGGCTTCCAGTAGCTGAAGGGGCTATAGGAGACCTGAGGAGAAACTGTTTCCAAGGGCTTGTAGTGATAGGAGAAGGGGCAACAGTTTGAAACTAGAGCAGGGTGGATTTGGGTTGGACCTTAGGAAGAAGTTCTTTACTGTGAGGGTGGTGGAAGACTGGGGCAGGCTGCCAAGGGAAGTGGTGGAGGCCCCATCCCTGCTCAAACTTGATGGTGCTCTGAGCAGCCTGATCTAGTTAAAGATGTCTCTGCTCACTGCAAGGGGGTTGGATTATTTGGCCTCTGGAAGACCTTTCCAACCCAGTGCGTTCTGTGATGCCATGGTTCTGCCTCTGACAGAGATTGTCATCAGTTCACAGGGGAGAGAGCTGTGCCTGCTTGTCCTTGGCTGCAGATGGTGGGAGCTGAGCTGAGCTGAGTCTGATCTGAGGCTTTCAGCTACCCCTGCCTAGATAATGAGATCCTAAGCCACAAGCCTCGAGGTTTCACTCCCTGTAGCCAGGCTGTGGCTTTGTGTAGCTTTGCCTGAGCATCTCTTGGGATGACTTTGTTTGTTTGCTGGTCTGTTTTAAATGGTTTGGAGTGGGTGATGCTGGTGCACCAAGGTGGGACCAAGCAGAGGTGGGGGTGGAGGCTCTGCAAGCAGTGTTCACACTGAGGTTCCTGCTGTGTTGTCCACTGCTGTGCCAGTTCTGCTGCTGCCACGGAGGCGGTGCCCACCCTGGCCCAAACGAGCACCAGCAGAGTGGTTATGATGGGAATTTATGGCTGAAGGTCCACGGGAGGCTGTTGCTTAGGGCAACCAGCACAATGTAAACAGTCTGAGACCTTCTGTTCTTCTCTGAGTCAAGGCAACACACCAAGTCCCCACTGCTAAGCCCAGCTTCTGGGTTCACTGCCTCTGCTGGGCGTTTTGTTGGCTCACACCTCTGTAATTCAGATTAACAGAGCTGGAGCCCCATGGGTGATGGAGACAGGAGAAGGGCTGCAGCTGAAGGTGCCTGGATGCTGTTCCACTGTTGTGTGTTGAGTTAACCCTCCAGTCACAAACAGCTTCGCACAGATGCTGCTAAACAAAGATCTGCTCTCCCTCCCACCTGCTCCCAGAGATGCTGTGCAGAGGTATCGGTGGGAGGTGCTCAGAGATCTGCTGGTGGAGGCAGAGAGCAGCTATCCTGAGCTCCCCTTGCTCTCAGGAGCTCAGAGTTTTCCTCCCAGTGCCAAGAAAGCCTGTAGCAAACTGGCAGACACTTTGACTGCTTCTAAAGTTCCTGGAGGGCAGGGAATAAAGAGTTTGGAAGAGTGCAAAGTCTTCTCCCTGCTCGTAGACTCAACAGGGCCTGGAAAATAAATCTCATGAAGAGCAACTGAGGGAGCTGGGGATGGTTAGTGTGAAGAAGAGGAAGCTGAGGGGAGACCTCATTGCTGCCTACAGCTACCTGAAAAGAGGTTGTTTAGAGGCTGCTGCTTCTCTTTTCTCAGAGGTAATTAGTGATAGAACAAGAGGAAATGGCCTCAGGCTGCCTCTGGCTGGGTTTAGACTGGACAATAGGGAACCCAGCAAGAGTGGTCAGGCACTGGAATGAGCTGCCCAAGGAGGTGGTGGAGTCCCCAAGCCTGGATGTATTAAAGGGTCGTTTGGATGTGGTGCTTGAGGATGTGGTTTAAGGATGAACTTTGTAAAGGAGGGTTCATGGTTGCACTTGGTGATCCTGGGGCTCTCTTCTGTGGTTTTGTGAATCCCTGTGGTTAGAGAAGGCATTAAACATGTGTCCCAGCAACTCAGGGCTAGGAACTGCCATGAACAGCCAGGAATTTAGGATCCCACTCCAGTTTGGGCTTGGATTTGGTGGTGATAAGGAGGATCTAGGCAAACGTGGAGGTGGAATGATTCCCTTGAGCTGTGAGCAGTGTCTGCAGGAGCTGTGTGCTCCAAGTGCTCTCACCAGGGAGGAAATGATCCCTGAGGTTGGAAATGATCCCCCATGGATCTTAACCAATTGAGGAACAGTTAAGGGCTGCAGTCAGGGTGGTGTGAGTCCAGGGAGGCTGTGGATGCTCCCTCTCTGGAGCTGTTCAAGGCCAGATTGAATGAGGTCTTGATCAACCTGGGCTAGTGGGAGATGTCTCTGACCATGAGGATGATCTTTAAGGTCCCTTCCAATCCAAATCATTCTATGAATCCATAAACTGCCTTCCTTAGGAGGCAAATCCAGAGGGAATGCCTCCAACTCATCTTTTAGGAGGTGAGAGTGTCTTCATATTCATCAAAGTGCTAATTTGCCTAACTGTGAAACAAAAAAAAAAGATGTGGAGAGAATTAGCAAACAATAGAATGTTCCTGGGATGTTCATTTCCTTGCCAGCCTTGGCTCTGGCAGAGCACTCAGGGAGGGAGACCCCAGGAGCCAGGGGGATGCCATCCCTCAGTCCTTGCAGGACTCCCCATTGGATTGGCCTTTTGCCCTTGGGATGAGTGCTTTGGGTCCAGAAGTCCTGGTGTGCTTTGCATGGATTCTCTCAGCTCCTGTGACCTACTGCCCTAATCCTGGCAATGGGGGGGGGGGGGGGGGGGGGGGGAGAGTGGAAGGAGAAGATCTTTTTTTCCCTGCTGATTGAGGAGTCATCACCAAGAGGAGGAGGAAGGTCCACCAGCTGAGGTTGTAAGTCATAGAAAGGAAGGAACCTTTAAAGCTTATCTACTCCTCCTGCAGTCAGCAGGGACATCTGCATCTAGAACAGGTTGCTCAGAGCCCCAAACAACCTGACCTGGAATGGTTGCAGAGGTGGAGCAGGGCCAGGAGGATGCTCAGAGGGCTGCAGCAGCTCTGCTGTGAGCACAGACTGAAAGAGTTGGGGCTGTGCAGGCTGGAGCAGAGGAGGCTCCCAGGTGACCTTCTTGTGGCCTTCCAGGATCTGAAGTGGGCTACAAAAAAGCTGGGGAGAGACTTTTTAGCCTGCCAGGGAGTGCCAGGCCTGGGGGGAATGGAGCAAAGCTGGAGGTGTGGAATTCAGTCTGGAGGTGAGGAGGAAGTTGTTGAGCATGAGAGTGGATGGAGGCTGGAATGGGTTGCCCAGGGAGGTGGTTGAGGCCCCATGGCTGGAGGTGTTTGAGTCCAGGCTGGCTGAGGCTGTGTGCAGCCTGCTCTAGGGTAGGGTGTCCCTGGGCATGGCAGGGGGGTTGGAACTGGCTGATCCTTCCAACCCTGACTGATTCTATGACCTCCCACCTCTCTGGACAGCCTGGACCAGGGTCTCACCACCCTCAGTGTACAAAGAATTTCTTCCTGCTGTTTAGTCTGCATCTCCCTCTTTTAGTTTCAAACCAGCAGTCCTTGTCCTGTCACAACAGGCCCTGCTCAAAAGCCTGTCCCCAGCTTTCTGATCAGCCTCTTCAGGCACTAAGAGGTGGGAAGTGGCCTCAGAAAGACTGAGAATACACAATAAAAATGTCCTCTGGAGTCCTGAGATGTGGAACGAAACAAAACAGAGCTGCTGCAGAGAGCAGCTGCTGCTAACGTCGCTCTGCTGGGGGAGGACTGTCCAGAGCCTGGGGTTTTAAATTTATCTCCTGAGACAGAAACAAGATTCATGCCTCATGTCAAAACACAGCCTTCAGAAAATAGGGTTGGGCTCTTTTTGTGTCTGTGTGTGTAGAATTCAGCTCAGAGACATGTGCTCCTCAGTCCCGCTCAGCAGCAGGTCCTGAGCTCTCCTGCCTGGGCTGCTGGGTACATGGAATCATAGAACCAGAGAATGGTTTAGGTTGGAAGGGACCTCAAGGATCATCCAGCTCCAACCCCCTGCCATAGGCAGGGACACCTCCCACTAGAGCAGGCTGCTCAAGGCCTCATCCAGCCTGGCCTTAAACACCTCCAGGGAGGAAGCATCCACAACCTCCCTGGGCAACCTGTGCCAGTGTCTCACCACCCTCACTGTAAAGAACTTCCTCCTAACATCCAGTCTAAATCTCTCCTCTGCCAGTTCAAACCCATTCCCCCTCGTCCTGACATTCCCAGACCTTGTCATTAGTCCCTCCCCAGCCTTCCTGTAGGCTCCCTTCAGATACTGCAAAGCCACTCTAAGGTCTCCTCGAAGCCTTCTCTTCTCCAGGCTGCAGAGCCCCAACTCTCTCAGCCTGTCCTCAGAGCAGAGCTGCTGCAGCCCTCTGAGCATCTTCGTGGCTCTCCTCTGGACTGGCTCCAGCAGTTCCATGTCCTTCTTGTATTGGGGGCTCCAGAACTGCACACAGTACTGCAGGTGGGGTCTGAGGAGAGCAGAGTAAAGGGGCAGAATCCCCTCCCTTGCCCTGCTGCCCACACTGCTCTTGCTGCAGCCCAGCACAGGGTTGCTGTCTGGGCTGCATGTGCACACTGCAGGCTCCTGTTGAGCTTCTCGTCGACCCAGACCCCCAGGTCCTTTTCCTCAGGGAAAAGAACTGTTTGGCTTGAATAAGACCTCTAGGAAGCTCCAGTCCAACCAGCAGCTTAAGACCACCGTGGCCACTAAACCACATCCTCAAGTGCCATGGACACAGGTTTCTGGAGCACCTCCAGGAATGGGGACCTTGTGTTGGGCTGTCACTCCACTGAATAAGCTGAGATGTGTGGATGCTTCCCAAGAAAGAGGCTAGGAAGCTTCTCTTCCTTCTGTGCTCACAGCAGCTAGGATCAGCTTTATGCTGAAATGCTTCTGGGAAAGGAGCTGCTGCTCCATCCTAAAATCTGGAGTTGTTGCAGGCACAATCTTTCCCCCCCTCCCCTGGCTCCTGTCCCAGCCCTGTCTGTGCCTCGCTCCAATTTATCCACACTCCCTCCAAGCTCTCCAGGAGCCTTTCATGTTTCATTGCCAACTTCTTCCAAAGCAGAATATTTGACATTTGATTTCCCTCCCACAAAGCACAGAAGCAACAGTTGCACAGCCCAGGCTGGGGGAGAGAAGGATAAGGAAACTTTGCTTCCAGCCACTTATTCTGAGTTCTTTAACCACATGATTTAAAGGTGCTCATTAGGAGCTTTTACAGACTCTCTTCCAGCTGCATCTGGCTTCAAACAGCTCTTAGGGCATGAGTGAAACATTTCTGAGCCTGGCTGTACCAAGCAGAAATTGACTTCCCAGAGCTGCTCCAGCAAGTGCACACCAGCTCTGTGCATAAGCTGAGCAAGACTGGGAGAGGACTGGGTGCTGCTGGCATGGGGATGTGCTATGTTAGCAGAGTGCCATGGGGTGTCAGGGTGGGAAATGAAGATGCTGAGGGGCCTGAAGCATCCCTAAGGAGGAAGGGCTGAGAGCCCTGGGGCTGTTGAGCCTGGGAAAGAGCAAGTAGAGAGGGAATCAACACTCAGAAAGAGCTAAAGAGCCTATGGGGGTCAAGAGGATGGGGCCAGACTCTTTCCAGTGATGCCCAATGTCAAGGGGCAACAGGCACAAAGTGGAACCTAGGAGGTACCATCTGACCATTGATACCCGCCTGAACATGAGCCAGCAGTGTGCCCAGGTGGCCAAGAGAGCCAGTGGCATCCTGGCCTGCATCAGGAATGGTGTGGCCAGCAGGAGCAGGGAGGTCATTCTGCCCCTGTACTCTGCACTGGTTAGNCCAACCCCACCTGGCCAGTGTGATCCTGGGCAAGCTGCTGTGGGTGCCCCTGCTCTGGCAGGGGGGTTGAACTGGATGATCTCCAGAGATCTTTTCCAACCCCAAGCAGCTTTGTGATTCAGTGATTTAATGGTGGGTCTGTCACAGAGCCCACACCAACAGCTCCTGCTCAGGCAGAAAACCTCCTCTGATTTCTTGCTTTCAGAGGAGGATGGCAGCTTGCAGGGAAAGTGCTGGTGGTGAGGAGAAAAAATAGCTTTAGAATTCAGTCCTGGAGAATTAATTGTGCATCAGGGGTTTTAATGTGTGAGAGCTCAGTGCATTCCAATTAAAAAAGCCCTCTAGGACTCTGGGAGCACTTTGGTGGCTCCCAGGCTGCAGCCCCTCTTGGCTGGTTCTGTCTGCTGCCAGTGCCAGCGCAGCACTGGGTTTGGGTGCAGTTCCCAGGGCAGGTTCCATTCTGCTCCCACGTTTACCCCTTCAGCAAGTCAGGAGCTCACCCTGTGAGAAGTGGTGGGCATGCTTCAGCACCCAGGTTATGTAAGCAGCAGCAGAATTGAGGCCAAAGAGTTTTGCAGCTCTTGATAGAGGGACAGGTTTGGTTGGTTTGAATCTGGGAGTGAGCAGAGGCTCCAGCATGGAATCAGTTCACTTAGAAGAGTCCTTTAAGATCATCAAGTCCAACCACCAGCCCAACATCACTGTGGCTATTAAGCCAAAGTGCCATGGTCACACTGGTGACCCCAGCACAAGGACATGGAACTGTTGGGAGTGGGTCCAGACATGGCCAAGGAGATGATCAGAGGCTGAAAAATCTCTATTCTGGGGACAAGGTGAGCGAGTTGGGGCTGTTCAGCCTGGAGAAGAGAAAGCTCCAGGGAGACCTTAGGGCAGCCTTCCAGGACCTGAAGGGGCTGCAGGAGAGCTGGGCAGGGACTTTTTACAAGGGCTTGGAGTGATAGGATGAGAGGGAATGGCTTTGAGCTGGGAGAGGGGAGATTGAAGCTGGAGATGAGGAAGAAATTCTTTACAGAGAAGGTGGTGAGACATTGGCAGAGGTTGCCCAGGGAGGTTGTGGATGCCTCCTCCCCGAAGGTATTCAAGGCCAGGTTGAATGAGGCCCTGAGCAACCTGGGCTGGTGAGAGGTGTCCCTGGGCATGGCAGAGGGGTTGGAGCTGGTTGATCTTTAAGGTCTCCTCCAACCCAACCCATTCTGTGATCTTTCCCCTCCTCTGCCTGCCACCCCTGTTTGCAGCTAATGATCTATCAGCTTGTTGGTGCTAATCACGTAAATGGGTTTGATGCAGTGCTGAGGTCAGGGGATGTGGAGCTGGTCCCTGGTGGGGGAAGCAGCATCTCCCTAATGAGGTACCCGGCCAGGATGCAGCACATGCAAAATTCATCTGCCGTTAAGCTACCTCCACTGGCCCTGCACAGCCTCAGACGCTGCTGCTCTCAGCTCATCCTTGGTAACTCCGGTGGTTAATTCTGCCACAGGGGGATGATTACAGGCTGCTTTCATACAGCGTGGAACACAGCACCATCCTGCTCCGTGGCTGGGAACCTCACCTCTCCCCTGGTAGAAATAATCACAGATAATCACCCTGTGAAATGCAGATCACAGCAATGAGGGTGGCAGAGCTCAGAGGGCCTTGGACCTCTGTAGCCTGAGATGTCCTGAGGAATCCTTTGCCTCCAGTGAGCAGCAAACCCTCTGCGATCAGTCTGCCAGACTGTGTGGTGCTGAGCCATGCATGATCCTGAGCTGTGTATGGTCCTGAGCTGTGTGTGATGCTGAGCTGTGCATGGTGCTGAGCCATGGGAGATGCTGAGCCGTGGGAGATGCTGAGCCATGCATGATCCTGAGCTGTGTATGGTCCTGAGCTGTGTGTGATGCTGAGCC
>WAAF01014013.1:121164-131431 GCA_013400475.1 Tricholaema leucomelas
CTGGGTGGTTTATTTGGTTTGGGTTGTTTTCCCCCCCCCCCTCCCCCCTTCACTTTCCTCCCTGTGGTCAATTAAGAATAATTAAGGTACTGAGCTAAAAACTTGTCTGAGCTCATTAACAATATCCACTTGCCAGCAAGGATGTGTTAATTAACAGCAATTGACCAAAAGAAAGCCCAGCCCAGGCAGGTGAGACAGCACTGCCTGCTCTCCCTGCCCTGCTGGCAGACCATTTGTCACGCAGGCAGAGCTCTGCCCACGCTGGGAGCTGATGTGGTTGGTATCCAGGTTGCTTCCAGGATGTTCTTCCAGCCCTGCAACCTGCCTGGATTTATTTACAAGCTCAGAACCTTCAAGGATGTGGCCTCGAGAGTGGAAGTCTTTGAGGTACCAAACACTTCAAACTTTCCTGGAGGGGTGGGAAAACAAAAATGCTCCAAGGTGTAAATTCCACTTTGGGTTTGTTTCCTTTCAAGGAGTTTTATTTTAGCCCTGGCTCATGGAGTGGTTTCTTTCAAGTGCCTCCTAGGTTTGCTTTCAGGCTTGGTTTGTTTTTGCTTGGCTTTTTGCTTTGTGTGAGGTTGTTTCTTCCCCTGCCAGTCACAGCCACAGGGTTCCCATGTGTTTGCTGCAGCATTTGCTTCCTTTTCCAATTCCTCCTCTTCCACAGACCTATTCTTTGTTGTTTTTTTTTTTCAGACAAGTTCCTACAGCCCTGAAATGCCTCCAGAATTTGCCTTCTTTTGGCATGTGCACACACTCCTTTTTCTCCATCCTCCTCCTCTTCTTCCATCCTCCTCCTCATTTCCTCCATCCCCCATCTTCCCCCATCCTCCTCCTCCATTCTCCTCCATCCTCCACATCTTTCTCCATCCCTTGTCCTACTCACCCTCCCCCTCCATCCTGCCATGGGCAGGGACACCTCACACTAGATCAGACTGTGCACAACCTCATCCAGCCTGGCCTTAAACACCTCCAGGAATGAGGCTTCCACCACCTCCCTGGGCAACCCATTCCAGGCTCTCACCACTCTCATGCTAAAGGGCTTCTTCCTAACATCCAGTCTGAATCTCCCCTTTTCCAGCTTTGCTCCATTCCTCCCAGTCCTATCACTACCTGACAACTTAAAAAGTCCCTTCCCAGCTGTCTTGGGGCCCCTTTCAGATACTGAAAGGCCACAATAAGGTCAATCACCTCCCTGGGCAACCCATTCCAGGCTCTCACCACTCTCATGCTGAACAACTTCCTCCTCATGTCCAGCCTGAATCTCCTCACCTCCAGCTTTGCTCTGCTCCCCTTGTCCTGTCATTCCCTGAGAACCTAAAAAGTTCACTACCTGAAAGCCTAAAACTTTTCTCCCTGTCTCAACCTAAGCCTCCCCTGGTGTGTTTCCATGGGCTGTGCCTGAGTTTCCACAGTGCAGGGAGTGCTGCAGGATTGGATGGACAGACAGACAGACACAGGTCTCCCATCCTCAGTTGGAGCAGAGAAAGAATTCTGCTCCCAAAGGAGGAAATTACTTGAAGGGGAAATTCTTTGAGTTTAAGGAGAAGCTTCTTTGCTCTGGAGGTGCTGGAGCCCTGCAGCAGGCTGCCCAGAGAGGTTGTGGAGTCTCCTTCTCTGCAGAGCTTCCAACCCTGCTTGGCCGTTGTGATCCTGGGCAAGCTGCTGTGGGTGCCCTGCTTTAGCAGGGGGGTTTGGGCTGGATGATCCTCAGAGGTCCCTTCCAGCTCTCACCATGCTTGGGGTTTCTGAAATCTGACATTTCACACTCAGTGCTCAGCTGTGTAATTTCAAAGCAAGTCTCAGATTCCTCTTCCTGCCTCCTCCCAAAGCTTTTAGAACTTTACTCTGCTTTTGTCAGACCCCACCTGCAGTACTGTGTGCAGTTCTGGAGCCCCCAACACAAGCAGGACATGGAACTGCTGGAGCGGGTCCAGAGGAGAGCCACGAAGATGCTCAGAGGGCTGCAGCAGCTCTGCTATGAGGACAGGCTGAGAGAGTTGGGGCTCTGCAGCCTGGAGAAGAGAAGGCTTCCAGGAGACCTTAGAGTGGCTTTGCAGTATCTGAAGGGAGCCTACAGGAAAGCTGAGGAGGGACTATTGACAAGGTCTGGTAATGTCAGGATGAGGGGGAATGGGTTTGAACTGGCAGAGGGGAGATTCTGACTGGATGTTAGGAGGAAGTTCTTTACAGTGAGGGTGGTAAGGCACTGGCACAGGTTGCCCAGGGAGGTTGTGGATGCTTCCTCCCTGGAGGTGTTTAAGGCCAGGCTGGATGAGGCCTTGAGCAGCCTGCTCTAGTGGGAGGTGTCCCTGCCTATGGCAGGGGGTTGGAGCTGGATGATCCTTGAGGTCCCTTCCAACCTAAACCATTCTATGATTCTTCTCTTCCCTCCTCCCTCCACTCCTGTGGTTTTTGTCCTCTCAGCAAATGGAATTTGGTGGCTGTTGAGCTGGGCATGGGGAGGGGAATTGTTTTCAGCAGACAAAATAGAGAAGCATAACTCACAATATAGTGAGAGGAGCTCTGAAATGGCACAAATGATTCCACTTTCTACTTTAATTAGTTGGAATTAGCAATGGGAATAGATGCATAAAATGATCCAGCGAAGGGTGAAATGGGAAAGAGGACACAGGGTTCAGCACCTCTTTATTATGATGAGGTTTGCACAGATGATGTGCAGGTACTTGGCCTGCTGCATCTTCCTCCTCTGAGCTCAGGTAGACCTGAGGACTCTGCAAGGAAGGGAGGTGCTCATGCAGCACTTGGGTCCAGGCTTTGCATGTCAAAGTCAGGATGTGCTGGGAAGAGTCCAAGAGAAGGCTGCAACTTTACAGTGAGGGTGGTAAGACACTGGCACAGGTTGCCCAGGGAGGTTGTGGATGCTTCCTCCCTGGAGGCATTTTAAGGCCAGGCTGGATGAGGCCTTGAGCAACCTGCTCTAGTGGGAGGTGTCCCTGCCTATGGCAGGGGGGTGGAGCTGGATGATCCTTGAGGTCCCTTCCAACCTAAACCATTCTATGATTCTATGATTCTGTGATGAAGGGGCTGGAGCGTCTCTGTGAGGAGAGAAGGCAGAGACCCCACCTGGAGTACTGCGTCCAGTTCTGGAGCCTCTATGACAAGAGGGATGTGGAGATGCTGGAGAGTGTCCAGAGCAGGGCCAGGAGGATGCTCAGAGGGCTGCAGCAGCTCTGCTGTGAGCACAGACTGAAAGAGTTGGGGCTGTGCAGGCTGGAGCAGAGGAGGCTCCCAGGTGACCTTCTTGTGGCCTTCCAGGATCTGAAGGGGGCTACAAAAAAGCTGGGGAGGGACTTTTGAGGCTGTCAGGGAGTGCCAGGACTGGGGGGAATGGAGCAAAGCTGGAGGTGGGGAGAGTGAGGCTGGAGGTGAGGAGGAAGTTGTTGAGCAGGAGAGTGGTGAGAGGCTGGAATGGGTTGCTCAGGGAGGTGGTTGAGGCCCCATGGCTGGAGGTGTTTGAGTCCAGGCTGGCTGAGGCTGTGTGCAGCCTGCTCTAGGGTAGGGTGTCCCTGGGCATGGCAGGGGGGTTGGAACTGACTGCTCCAACCCTGACTGATTCTGTGATTGTATGAGAGCCCTGGGGCTGTTGAGCCTGGAGAAAAAAAAAAACAAGGAGATCTTATTGATGTTGACAAGTGTCTGAAGGGTGGAGGGCAAGAAGAAGGGACCAGGCTCTCTTCAGTGGTGCTGTGTCACAGGACAAGGGGCAGTGGACACACACTTGTGTCTCAGTAGGTTCTCCCTCAACATCAGGACAAAGTTCTGTGGTGTGAGGGTGCTGGAGGCCTGCAGCAGCCTGCCCAGGGAGGTTGAGGAGTTTCCTTCTCTGGAGACTTTCAAGATCCATCTGCATGTGTTCCTGTGTGACCTGCTCTAGGTGATCCTGCTTTAGCAAGGAGGGTTGGTCTTGACCTCCAGAGGTCCCTGCCGACCCCTACTGTTCTGTTTCTGTGACAGTGTGGCACTTATCCTGCTGGCTGTGGGTGAGATGGGATGCAGCTGAGAGCCCCTTCCAGCTCAAATCCATCCCTTTAGCCTGGTCCCTGCTCCATCCTTGGGAGCCAGTTGATAGCTCCAGGATTTCTGGCTGATGCTAGTGAGGAAAAAGAACTCTCTTAATAATCTTCTATTTATTTTAGCAGGACACAGGAATGTGCCCAGCAGACTAAACAGTGCAGCCTCCCCTCTGTGTGGTGGGGCTAGGGGCTGTGTGCCAGCCCCAGCCGTGCCCAGAGCTGTGCTCTGGACTGTCTCCTGCCAAGTTTGCTGGGGACCAGATGGAGAGGAGCTCAGCATTCCTCACAGAGACATAGAATGACAGAATGTGGGGGTTGGAAGGGATCTCTGGAGATCATCCAGTCTCCTGCTAAGGCATGGACACCCCCAGCAGCTTGCCCAGGATCACAGTGGCCAGGTTGGGGTGGGAGCCTGCAGAGAAGGAGACTCCACAGCCTCTATGGGCAGCCTGCTGCAGGGCTCCAGCACCCTCACACCAAAGAACTTTCTTCTCCTGAGTTCCAGTTTGTGCCCCTTGTCCTGTCACTGTGTGCCACTGACAAGAGCTCAACCCCACAGTTTTTCTCCCCTGCCCTTTAGCTCTTGCTGAGCACTGCTCAGATGCCCTCTGGGGCAGCTCTTCACCCCCAGGGCTCTCAGCCTTTGTTCCTCACAGAGATGCTCCAGGCCCCTCAGTATGTTTGTAGCCTCCTCTGGGCCTTCTCCAGTCTCTGCTGAATTTGGGAGCTGAAGAGAGGGGAAATGGCAGTGAGCTCCTGAGAAAGTTTCTGCTCAAGAAGTCATTTTTGTTGCATTTAAGCTCAGAAATTGTTCCTTGCACAGGGAGATGTTTTCCCCTTTTCTTCTCTGCATTCACCTGCCCCTTTGGGTGTCTCAGCTGCCCAATTTTCCCCAGCTGCTTTGCAGCAAACCCCAGCAGCCTCTGAATCTTTTGCTGTCCACTCAACAGCTTTATCCTCCCCAAAGCCCTAAGAGATGGAGCAGCAATAGCACTGCTTAGATGACGAATTGAAGCCTTGAGATGCTGCCTGACCTCTCCTAAGCCACACAGGAAATCTGTGGCAGAGGAAGAGATTGAACTGAAGCCTCCCAAATTGTTAGTCCCCTAACAGAGGACCATTCTTCATTCCATCACTGCTCAGCTTGGTGCTCTGCAGTCAGAGGGAGGTGAATATTGGAAAGGGAAGGCACTGGTCACGATCTGCAGTGACAAATAGCTTACAAAGTCCTCATTGCTGTGAGATTCACCTTCCCAGCTGCAGTTAGTCATATGGACTCTTAGAAATGTACCTTCAAACCCCCTAAATCTTCATAAAGGGGAGATTTGAGTGCACAGATCTTCATAAAAGAGTGATTGGAGTGCACAGATCTTCATAAAGGGGTGATTGGAGTGCACAAAGTCGCTTTGAAATCATTTTAACCCTCATCAGTAGATCCCCAATTGCCTGACATAAAGGGGGATGCTCCTCAGCAGTGATGCCAGCGTGGTGGATGCTGCAGTGCTGTGCATCCAGCCTGGTCCTCAAGAGCCTGGGATGAGAATGGGTTGCCCAGGGAGGTGGTTGAGGCCCCATCCCTGGAGGTGTTTAAGGCCAGGCTGGATGGGGCTCTGGGCAGCCTGCTGTAGGGTAGGGTGTCCCTGGGCATGGCAGGGGAATTGGACCTGGATGATGCTTGTGGTCTCTTCCAACCCTGACTGATTCTATGATCATGTTCCCATCCCAGCAAAGCAGCTGTGGAGCTGCTTTCCAGGCTTCACCGAGCAGTAGTTTGGTTTGTTGTGGCAGCCCTCAAGTGTCAAATGAGGTTTTGTTTGCAGTGTTGCTGCCAGAGCTCCACCTGTGAATGTTCATAGATCCTGGAATTTTTTTCTTCCTAGGCTGGGAACCTTTTTTCCCCCTCTGGATCTTGACCTCTGGCCAAAGTGTTGCTTTTGATGGCAAAATCCAAAGCTCAAGTGGGATTTTTTTTGCCACTTCTGTCTTGAAGTGCCTGTGTCCCACAGGGCAGCTCCATTGCTGTGTCCTCCTCAGGAACACCCAGAACCCCATCACCCATTTCAGCTGCTCCTTGCCTGTGCAGACAAAGCAGGGCAGAGGATTTTGTGCTTGAAACTAACCCAGGCAGAGGCTCAAGCAGCAGCTTTCTGCTGTCTTTGCGAAGGGCTGAAGAGAGAGGACTACTCTCTGCCCCAACCTTCTTCCCATGCCTGCTGAGTTTCCTTTGGTAGACAAAAATTGGAGGTGTTAGAGCTTTTTGAACCTAAGAGGTGGCAGGAAAAGATTCTGCATGAGATGATGATTATCCTTCCAGTCTGCCAGCTTCAGCCCAGAGGGCTGCTCAGTTGCAGAGGAGTTGGCACAAGTGTCTCGGAGCATGCTGGAAGCTGGCATCAAAATCCTGCTGCACCCAGCCTTCAAGATGGAGCAAAATATTGTTTCAGCTGCATGTCACCAAAGGCAGAGCAGCCCCAGATGTTGCAGAGGAGGAGGAAGGTTTGAAGGCAGTAGAAATGCAGCAAGTTCACCTACCAGCAGCTTCGGGTGGGCATTGAAACGCTTTCAGCGCTCGGCTGAAGTTGTGCCACCAAAACCGGTGCCACATTGTCTCCTCCCTTCCCTGGCTCCACTTCAGAGGGTGTCTCTCCAGTTCCTCCTGCAGCACAGATTTATCTGCTCCGTGCCCTTATGGCTGCTTAATTAACATTCATGTTTCCTTTCCAGCAGAAATTGAGTGCTCAGAGAGCTGCAGCCACTTGCAGGGCACAACCGGGTGGGATGGAGCCTGCTGCCCTCCTGCATGTGGCATTGAGAGCCCTGGAGGAGACCAGCTGAGGTTGGCAAAAGGTTCAGAGGTCCAAATAATTGGATTTAAAGATCCATTTGCAGCTCTGTGCCAGCAGTGGAGAGCTAAGATTGGAGTGGTAAAGGGGCCCAGAAACAAGACCCAAGCACTGAGGGTCTCTCAGCAGTTAGAATCATAGAATGGTTTAGGTGGGAAGGGACCTCAAAGCTCAACCAATTCCAGCCCTCTGCCATAGGCTACCCACTAGAAGAGGTAGCTCAAGGACTCATCCAGCCTGGCCTTGGACACCTTCAGGGAGGCTGTGGAGCACAGAATCACCCAATGGGATCGAAGATCACTGCCCAGTGGTGCCCTGTGATAAGACAAGGGTCAGCAGTGTGCCCAGGTGGGCAGCAGAGCCAATGGCATCCTGGGCTGGCTCAGGAGCAGTGTGGGCAGCAGGACAAGGGAGGTTCTTCTGCCCCTGTGCTCAGCACTGCTCAGGCCACACCTGGAGTGCTGTGTCCAGTTGTGGGCTCCTGAATTGCAGAGAGATGTTGAGGTGCTGGAAGGTGTTTGGAGAAGGGCAGCAAGGCTGGGGAGGGGCCTGGAGCACAGCCCTGTGAGGAGAGGCTGAGGGAGCTGGGGGTGTGCAGCCTGCAGCAGAGGAGGCTCAGGGCAGAGCTCATTGCTGTCTGCAGCTGCCTGCAGGGAGGCTGTAGCCAGCTGGGGTTGGGCTCTGCTGCCAGGCAGCCAGCAACAGAAGAAGGGGACACAGCCTCAAGCTGTGCCAGGGCAGGTCTAGGCTGGATGTTAGGAGGAAGTTGTTGGCAGAGAGAGTGATTGGCATTGGAATGGGCTGCCCAGGGAGGTGGTGGAGTCACCATGCCTGGAGGTGCTGAAGCCAAGCCTGGCTGGGGCACTTAGTGCCATGGTCTGGTTGCTTGGGCAGGGCTGGGTGCTAGGTTGGGCTGGCTGAGCTTGGAGCTCTCTTCCAGCCTGGGTGATTCTATGATTCAGTGATTCTATGAACAGGCACAAACTAGAACCTAGCAGGCTCCATCTGAGCAGGAGGAGAAGCTCCTTTGGTGTGTGGGTGCTGGAGCCCTGAAGGGGCTGCAGTGTCTCCTCCTCTGGAGGCTTTCAGGCCCCACCTGGCTGCATTCCTGTAGGGTCCTGCTCTGGCTGGCAGGGAGGTTGGTCTTGATTTCCAGAGGTCCCTTCCAACTCCTACCACTCTGTGATTGTAATCTGCTGTTGCTAAAGGTGGTATTGAGCACTCCAGCTCACAGATGATGTTTGCTTCTCTCCTTGCCTGCTGCAGTTGTCGTAGGCTGTTTCCCACCCCTTTAAGAAGTGACTCAAACTCTCTCTGCCATGGGTGCTATTAATATCTCCACAGGAACACGATGATAAGTTTGGGGGAGGATGGATGTTAAAAAAGAACTCCTCCTGGTGTGGCTGGGTCTGTGTGTGAGCGAGCAGACAGCCCTGCCCACAGAGAGGAACTGCTTCAAATCCTTCTAGCCCCAAAGAGCTGACCACACCAGAAGAGCAGGATTGGAGAAACTGTGCCAGGAACAGCATTCCTGTGCCTGTGGATGGAGAGAGAGAGAGAGAGAGGAGTCTGCAGACTCCAGTGGTTAGTCAAGGGCAGGCTGCATTTTTCCATTTTAGGTCTTTGCTTTCAGTCTGAGTGGTCCAGGCTGGTGGCCTGAGTCCCAGTTCAGTCCCCATCATCTCATGCAGGCAGGATGCTGGGGAAAGCATTGAGCTTGTGGGAGAAGCATCCCCCAGGTGACACTGGGAGGGCTGAGTTTGGGCTTCATGGAGGTGTGGGTTTGCTGCAGCAGAGGATGTGCAATTGCAGAAACATAGAATAGAATGACAGAATCAATCAGGTTGGAAGAGACCTCCAAGCTCATCTAGTCCAACCTAGCACCCAGCCCTAGCCAGTCAACTATACCCAGGCCCAAGAAGGCCAGTGGCAGCCTGGCCTGGATTAAAAATGCTGTGTTCAGCAGGATCAGGGAGGAGATTGTGCCCTTGGACTTGGCTTTGGTGAGGGCACAGCTCGAGTGTTGTGTTCAGTGTGGGGCACTGCAAGACAAGAGAGATGTGGAGGTGCTGGAGTGGGTCCAGAGGAGGGCAACAAGGCTGTGAAGGGCCTGGAGAATAAATCTGATGAGGAGTGACTGAGGGAGCTGGGGATGGGTAGTGTGAGGAAGAGGAGGCTGAAAAGAGACCTCATTGCTGTCTACAACTACCTGAAGGGACATTGTGGAGAGGCTGCTGCTGGGCTCTGCTCACAGGGAATTGGAGAGAGAAGGGGGAATGGCCTCAAGCTGAGGCTGGGGAGGTTTAGATTGGACATTAGGAGGAAGTTTTTCATGGAGAGAGTGGTCAGGGACTGGAATGAGCTGCCCAGGGAGGTGCTGCAGTCCCCCAGCCTGGCTGTGTTTCAGGGTGGTTTGGATGTGGTGCTTGGGGCTGTGGTTTAAGGTGAATGTTGTAGAGTAGGGCTCTGGGTTGGCCTTGGTGCTCCTGAGGGGCTTTGCCAACCTGCATGGGGCTGTGATTCTGTGAAATAGCCTCTTGGTGCCTGCCTGTGACATACACAGGGCTGAAGATCTGCAGCGCGGCAGAGGAGCGATGCTGCGAGCCCCATCTGGGCTGGCGGCCGGTGGAAGGAGAGGTGACAATGTCATTTAGATCCCAGCTGGCAATTTCCTATCCTTTCCTAATGGACAGAATGTGGTCCCCATAACTATAAATTTCCCTGGCTTGGGTCAGTCAAAATTGGAGCTTTAATGCTGGAGCAGGGCAGGATTTTATTGTGTTTCGTCGCTCTGTGTAATCACTTCGATGGCAGCAGAGTAACGGCCTTGAGTTATGGGTGGCCAGAGAAAAAAAGGAGGCATCTCCTCAGCTCCCTGTTGTTATTGTCTTTGGGTGCAGAGCAAAATGTGTAGGCTCCAGGCTAGATTGTGTAAATCTCGTTAGAAAGCCATTCCCAGCTAATGAAACCCTGGGAGAGAGGGATTTGGCTTCCCAGCCCTTCAGCCTTACAGCAAAGGCTGGAATAAATCCATCTTCAGCTCTTCTCCTCTTCCCTTCCCCCCCACCTCCACCCCACACTGCCAGCCTGTATTTATTGGTGGACTCAAGATGTCATCTCTGCTGCTTGGGAGCAGGTGCAGGTCAGCAATTTAGTCCCTTCTGCACCTGAGTGGTTTCAAGTGACAATTGTCATTGTCTCAGAAAGAATGGAAAACATAAAAGCTCTCCAAAATGCCACGAAAATGCACCCAAAAGGCTCCAAAATGCAACAAAAATGCACCCAAAAAGCTCCAGCGTGCACCAAAAATGCCTCAAAAAGCTCCAATGTGCAACAAAAATGCATCCAAAAGGCTCCAACTTGCACCAAAAATGCCTCAAAAAG
>WAAF01014013.1:140854-180791 GCA_013400475.1 Tricholaema leucomelas
TGGAATGGGTTGCCCAGGGAGGTGGTTGAGGCCCCATGGCTGGAGGTGTTTCAGGCCAGGCTGGCTGAGGCTGTGTGCAGCCTGCTCTAGGGTAGGGTGTCCCTGGGCATGGCAGGGGGGTTGGAACTGGCTGCTCCTTGTGGTCCCTTCCAACCCTGACTGATTCTCTGATTCTCTTAAATAAAAGAATAATTGGACTGCTCCTCTGCAGCAGGTGCCCTGGAGCACAAATGTGGTGGCTGCTGCCTAGCCTGAGTCTCCTGCAGGCAGAGGGGAAGCAGTGGAAGCTCCCAGCCTGCTGCATTGCTTCAGCCTCTCAATGGTCTGCTCTGCCTCTTGGGAAGCAGAAGCCAAAGTAAGCAGGGAGTGGGGAGGGAGGGAAGGAGGGAGGGAGGGAAGGAGGGGGAGGAAATGTGTTTTAACAGTAAATATGGGCTTGTTATTTATCAGGGCAGAGTAATTGAAGTAATTCCATGTCGTTTTTAAATGCAGTGCCTGGGGATCTAATCTATCTGTCTGATATTAATGGGGAATATTTGGTTGCCTCATTCATTCATTACCGTTTTCATTAAGGCTCTAATCCCATTTAGGAGTCTGTTTGTCATTTTAAACTCCTCTGTTTTATCTTAGCCTGCCACAAGCCTTTTTAACAACTTAACTGAATTCATGAGTTCTAGGCTGGCAGCTTGGGAGGGGGGGGGAAGGGGACCTCTGCTGTCTGGCATGTGGTTTTTATGGGGAGAGAGGAGAAACAGACGGCTGAAGGCAACCACCAGCAGCAGGCAGTGAGCTGTGAAAGCCACCATGAAGAAGCAGGGCTTGCAGGAGAGCTCTGGCTGGCTGCTGCTCAGACTGTGGAGCTCCCTTCTCTGCCACAGGAATGGTGGATGCCTGCAATGGTTTGAGTTGGTCCCCCAGATGTTGTGGTTTGATTGTTGGGCAGGGTGGTGAGAGGGGCTTGGGATCGTAGAGTCATAGAATGGGTTGGGTTGGAAGGGAGCTTAAAGAGCATCCAGTTCCATCCTCCCTGCCTGGGGCAGGGACACCTCCCACCAGTCCAGGTTGCTCAAGATCTCATCCAGCCTGGACTTGAACACCCCCAGGGAGGTTGTGGAGCACAGAATCACCCAATGTGATCTNGCTGAAAATTGACATCCACACATGAGTTCACAGCACCTCAGCTGTGTCTGGTACTCATTATATTGGCTCAGGAGCTGAGTAGGGTTGGGGGGTGGCTGTTTGCAGCCACGAATCCATACGTAGCTCGTGTGTGTGTGTGTGTGTGTGTGTGTGTGTGTTCAAGCTGTCTCGCTGGAGATCTGCCATCAGCTGGGGAGACCATGTGGCTCTGATGGCCAGGGGGACAAATGGGTCCGAGAGCATCAGTAAAAGCTCTAGAGAGAAGCCAAAGAACCCTCCCAGATGATGGGAATCTGCTGCAAACCCTACCTTTTTGTGGCATTTGGGGCAATTTTGAGAAGCTCAGCCCCAGTGAAAGGGAAAACAAATCCTACTTTGCTAGGTACATTAAAGCATTTTGTGCTTTTCCTGTCTTCTGAAGTCAAAGTCCACTCAAGGCAGCACTGGAGGCAGCAGAAAGCCTACTGCTTCTGTTCACCAGGCTGGTTGCTTCTGAGCAGAGCAGAGGAGGCTCAGGGCAGAGCTCATTGCTGTCTGCAGCTCCCTGCAGGGAGGCTGTGGCCAGGTGGGGTTGGGCTCTTCTCCCAGGAAACCAGCAACAGAAGATGGGGACACAGTCCTGAGTTGTGCCAGGGCAGGTCTAGGCTGGATGTAAGGAGGAAGTTGTTGTCAGAGAGAGTGATTGGCATTGGAATGGGCTGCCCAGGGAGGTGGTGGAGTGGCTGTGCCTGGAGGTGTTGAAGCCAAGCCTGACTGGGGCACTTAGTGCCATGGTCTGGTTGCTTGGGCAGGGCTGGGTGCTAGGTTGGGCTGGCTGAGCTTGGAGCTCTCTTCCAACCTATCACAGTATCACCTGCTTGATTCTATGGTTCTATGATTCTCTCCAACACTTCCATGTCTCCCATTTTGTGTTGGGGGCTCCAGAGCAGGACACAGTACTGCAGGTGTGGTCTCACCAGAGCAGAGCAGAGGCAGAATCATCTTTCTTGACCTTCTGTTTGCACTTCTTTTGGAGAGTTGCTCTCAATCTCCAGAGCTCTCTTTCAACCCCTACCACTTTCCAACTCTATGAACCTTCTTGAACCTTCTACCCCTTGCCCAGCTCTCCTGGCTGGATCCCCACATCTTAGCACTGTGAGCTGTGACGAAACCCTTAGTAGGTTCCCCACATCACCTGCAGCTTGAGAGTGGGCAGCAGATCCAGGCATTCCCTGCTCTGGAGGCATCCAATTCTAATTAGAATCATGGGGAATGGCAGCATTGTGCTGTTAATGACTCTCTGGCAACCTTCTGACTAAAACAGTAATTTTAATAAGCTCAGCCCAATTGTGCATGCTCCTGAACACCTAATTACATTGGTTACAACTCCACAATTGCTCTGCATTCTGGGGTTGGGGTGGGGTTGGGGTTGGTATTTTTTTGCTGTTTCCTCACCAAACAGCCAGGGGAAGGATCATTGCATGCTTTGTAATTATTCACCTTAATTAATTTTCTGAGCTTCTGTTCAAACTTTGCAATGGCTGCAGGGAGCCTGCTGCCGGTTGCGTGGCAGCAAGGCAAAGAGGCCATGAACTGATGGGAGAGGAAAGGTTTTGATCCCCACCTGAGCCCCAGAAAGTTGGGAAAGCTGCTCCTTTATTTTTTTAAATCCTAATTAGTTCCCCAGAGGTTTGGACTAATCAGTGCTGCAGAGGACACAGCTCACTGCTGGGGTGGCCGTGGCAGGGTGGTCTCGCTGAAGACGATGGCAGAGGTTCAAGGAGCCACTTCTGGTGGCATCAGGGATGCCCCCAAGCTGGCAGGTTTGGATGTGGCATGCACTGCTCTGAGCACATCACTCCCTTGTCCTGAAATCTGAGCAAGGCCAGGAGGTGCCCCATGCTGGTGTTGGGCAAGGAAGCTGGGAAAGGGTCTGGAGAAGAGGGCTGGGGAGGAGCAGCTGAGGGAGCTGGAGGGGTTTAGTCTGGAGAAGAAAAGGCTGAGGTGAGAGCTCTTTGCTGTCTGCAGCTCCCTGAAAGGAGGTTGCAGTGAGGTGGGGGTTGGGCTTTTCTCCCTAGTATCAGGAGATAGAACAAGAGAGCATAGCCTGGAATTGTGCCAGGGGAGGGTTAGGTTGGGAATTAGGGACAATGTCTTTGCTGCAAGAGTGGTCAGAGACTGGAGCTGGCTGCCCAGGGAGGTGGTGGAGTCCCCATCCTGGAGGTGTTCATGAAACCTGTGACAATGGCATCTGGGGACATGGTTTAGTGGCCATGGTGGTGCTGGGTTGATGATTGGACACAATATCTTAGAGGCTTTTTCCAACCTTGGTGATTCTCTGATTCTGCCACTGGTGCCAGCAGCAGGCAGAGCTGCAGTGCTGGAGGTGGATCCCACCCAGCCAGAGCTGCTGGTGGCAGCACCTGGCAAAAGCCAGAATCTCCTTCAGATGAAAGCTCAGCAACCCCAAGCAGCACTACAGGCTGGGGACAGAGTGGCTGAGAGCAGCCAGGCAGAAAGGGGCTTGGGGGTGCTGGGAGAGAGGAGCTGAAGCTGAGGCAGCAGTGCCCAGGTGGGCAGCAGAGCCAATGGCATCCTGGGCTGGCTCAGGAGCAGTGTGGGCAGCAGGACAAGGGAGGTTCTTCTGCCCCTGTGCTCAGCACTGCTCAGGCCACCCCTGGAGTGCTGTGTCCAGTTCTGGGCTCCTGAATTGCAGAGAGATGTTGAGGTGCTGGAAGGTGTTTGGAGAAGGGCATCAAGGCTGGGGAGGGGCCTGGAGCACAGCCCTGTGAGGAGAGGCTGAGGGAGCTGGGGGTGTGCAGCCTGCAGCAGAGGAGGCTCAGGGCAGAGCTCATTGCTGTCTGCAGCTCCCTGCAGGGAGGCTGTGGCCAGGTGGGGTTGGGCTCTGCTGCCAGGCAGCCAGCAACAGAAGATGGGGACACAGCCTCAAGCTGGGCCAGGGCAGGTTCAGGCTGGATGTTAGGAGGAAGTTGTTGGCAGAGAGAGTGATTGGCATTGGAATGGGCTGCCCAGGGAGGTGGTGGAGTTGCTGTGTGTGGAGGTGTTGAAGCCAAGCCTGGCTGGGGCACTTAGTGCCATGGTCTGGTTGGTTGGGCAGGGCTGGGTGCTAGGTTGGGCTGGCTGAGCTTGGAGCTCTCTTCCAACCTGTTTGATTCTATGATTCTGTGATTCATTTGAACTTGCAGTCAGGAACAGAGCTGCAGCTCCCCTGAGGCATGGTGGTTTTCCAGCAGAGGAAATGCATGGATGTGTTACAGCACAACCTGGGGGTTGTGGTGGAGACCTTTAGCTTCTCATTCCTCATTAATAGGCTGTGTAAACATCACATTGCCCCCTCCTCCTTTCAGGTGGGGCTTCTGTGGGCTAGTGCTGCAAGAGGAGAGTGAGCAAGCCTGTGGCTGCACCTCTGTGGTCAGGTTTGACCTCATTATTCAGTCCATAAATTTTGCTGCAGTTGCTGATGCCAGATGCCTGCTTTCGGCCAGCATTTCTGTTTCTGAGGTAGAGATGAGGGAATCTTCAGCCTGGAGAAGAGAAGGCTTTGAGGAGACCTTGGAGTGGCCTTCCAGGATCTGAAGGGGGCTACAGAAGGGCTGGGGAGGGACTGTTGTCTTGCTAAGGCTGCTCCTTAGGAATCCCTGAGTCCATAGAAGTAAAAGAGAAAGTCTGGAGAAGGGGAGACTTGCCCTTAGTCAAGGAGGATAGGGGTTAGGGAGCCCCCAGCACAGGAAGGACATGGAAGTGTTGGAGACAGTCCAACACTCCTCTGGGTGGCCAGAGGAGGCCATCAAGATGCTCAGAGGGATGCAGAAGTCCTGCTCTGAGAGCAGGCTGAGAGAGTTGGGGCTCTGCTGCCTGGAGAAGAGAAGGCTTCCAGGAGTCCTTGTAGTGGCTTTCCAGGGTCTGAAAGGGGCTCCAGGAGGGTTGGGGAAGGACTATTGACAAGGTCTGGGAATGACAGGAGGAGGAGGAATGGGTTTGAAGTGGCAGAGGGGAGACTGAAAGTGGATGTTAGGCAGAAGTTGTTTGCAGTGAGGGTGGTGAGAGACTGGCACAGGTTGCCCAGGGAGGTTGTGGAGCACAGAAACACCAAATGTGTTCGAAGATGGAAGCTCCTTCTCCATGGAGCTGCTTTGCAGCAGATCATCCCCTAACCTGTGCTAGTGCCTGGTGCTGTTCCTCCCCAGGGGCACGCTCACAGCAGGTCTGATTGCTCGTAGGCATCCTACCTGCTCTCCCCTGCTCAAACACAACTCATCCTCCTGAGGTGCTGACGAGGTTCTTAGAGCACTCAAACCAAGCTCCCTGGAAAGGTTGCCTGGATCAGAGAGCAGATGACTTTCTCCCATGCATCTGCAGGGCTGTCATTAGCTAATGCCTGTGTAGCCATGGCAACGTTGTCTCCCTGTCCTCTCCCACTCTCTGCGTTCCTGCCAAACGTCGCAGGCGTTGACGCGGTTCTGACAGCCTCTCGGTGGCTCTGGGAACCCTCCCTCTGCCAAGTGGCGTGGGAGAGGACAAGCAGGTTCTCCAGGAGCTCCTCTACCTGTCACAGCTCCCCCTCATCCCCTCCTTGCCTGCCTCTTCAGCTTCCCCAGGGACTCATGGCTTTGCTGTCCTCTGGAGCAGGCAGTTGTGTCTTCAGAGGGCTGCGAGCACCTCGATGCTTCCCAGTCACAACCTTCTCCCTTTGCCTTCCTCCCCTGTGTCCTGGCTGCTGCCTTGCATGATGGGGGTTGGACCTCTGGAAATCTCTTCCAACCCAGACTTATTGATCTCTACAACTACCTGAAGGGAGGTTGTGGTCAGGTGGGAGTTGGTTCTCTTCTCCCAGGCAACCATGTCCCTGGAGGTGTTTAAGGTCAGGCTGGATGAGGCCTTGGGCGAGCTGCTCTAGTGGGAGGTGTCCCTGCCTGTGGCAGGGGGTTGGAGCTGGATGATCCTTGAGGTCCCTTCCAACCTAAACCATTCTATGATTCTATGATTCTATGAACAGGACAAGAGGACAAGAGCTAAATTGTGTGGTCCTGCTCTGGCAGGAGGGTTGGACTCGATGACCTCTTTGGGTCCCTTCCAACCCTAACATCCTGGGACACATCTCAAGCTGTGCCTGGGCAGGTTCAGGCTGGATGTTAGGAAGAAGTTCTTCCAGCAGGAGAGATTGGCATTGGAATGGGCTGCCCAGGGAGGTGGTGGAGTCCCTGTCCCTGGAAGTGTTTAAGAGGAGGCTGCATGAGGCATTTAGTGCCAGGGTTTAGTTAATTAGAAGGTGTTAGGTGACAGGTTAGACTCAATGATCTCAGAGGTCTTTTCCAACCTGGTTAATTCTGTCGTTCTGTGATGCATTGGCTGCATCCTGCTTGCTCCTGAGTCTTCCATATTCACTGCTGGCAGCAAGTCTGAGACCTCCACCAGCTCTGCTCAAACTGTCTACAGCTACCTGAAGGGAGGCTGTAGCCAGCTGGGGCTTGGCTCTTCTCCCAGGCAAGCAGCAACAGAACAAGAGGACACAGCCTCAAGCTGTGTGCCAGGGCAGGTCTAGGCTGGATGTTAGGAGGAAGTTGTTGGCAGAGAGAGTGATTGGCAGTGGAATGGGCTGCCCAGGGAGGTGGTGGAGTCACTGTGCCTGGAGGTGTTGAAGCCAAGCCTGGCTGGGGCACTTAGTGCCATGGTCTGGTTGCTTGGGCAGGGCTGGGTGCTAGGTTGGGCTGGCTGAGCTTGGAGCTCTCTTCCAACCTGCTTAATTCTATGAAATCCAGAATAAGTAATTTCCAGGCAGGACTTTGCATTCAGTGTGGGGTGGCTTAGACCCACAGGTCTTGCTCAGCAAAGCAACAACTTTTCCCAGCCCTGCACACAGGGAAGGTTTAAGTTGGATGTTAGTAAAAATATCTTGGCTGCAAAAGTGGTCAGAGACTGGCACAGGCTGCCCAGGGAGGTGGTGGAGTCCCATCCCTGGAGGGGTTCAAGAGACTTGTGGCCATGGCACCTGGGGATGTGGTTTGGTGGCCATTGGGTTGGTGGTTGGACTGGCTGATCTTGGAGGACTTTTCCAACTGAATCAGTTCTTTGATTCTAAGATTCCTTGGCAGAAATGATATCACAGGAGGGCTCCAGATCTGAACAGTTCTTTGTGAAGAGCCAGGGAGCAGAGACAGCTGGAAGAAGACTCTGTCAAACTTTTTACAAGCCTCTGAGAAAATCTGACTTTATTTTCCCCAGCTCTGTCACCCTGACACGTTAACTGCTGGAACTGATGAGTCCTCCTTGCTCCTTCCCACACTTTCTCATGTCTCCTCCAGCAGCACAAAGGCTCTTTTCTCGTGAGTGAAGGGTAGAATAAATTCTCTTTGCAAAGTTCATCAACTTTGGGCTGCTGCTGGCTGAGTGATAGATAGCTTTAATTACAGGGAACTCGTTGGCATCTCTACTAACACTCCCCAAAGTCATTAAAAATAGATCTGCTGTTTGATGTCCAGCACCCTGAGGGGCTTGCAGGCAGCCTGCCGTGGTGGTGGGATGCTCAGGGGCTGTCTCCAGCCAGGGAGGTCAGAAGCTCCTGCTGGCAACAGGCATAAGCTATGGAAACTTTGCTTGCTTTGGTTATTTTAGGCACTCATTTATTTGGAACTGGATTCATGCACTTCAGTGAGCAGCAGGATGAGTGAGGTGATTGTTCTGCTCTGCTCTGGTGAGACCCCACTTGGAGCACTGCATCCAATGCCCCCAGCACAAGAAGGATGTGGAACTGTTGGAGCAGGTCCAAAGGAGGCCACAAAGATGAGCACAGGCTGGAGCACTGCATCCAGTGCCCCCCAACACAAGAAGGATGTGAAACTGTTGGAGCAGGTCCAAGGGAGGCCACAAAGATGAGCACAGGCTGGAGCACTGCATCCAGTGCCCCCCAACACAAGAAGGATGTGAAACTGTTGGAGCAGGTCCAGAGGAGGCCACAAAGATGAGCACAGGCTGAAGCACCTACCCTATGGGGCAGACTGGGAGAGTTGAGGCTGCTCAGTCTGGAGAAGAGAAGGCTCCAGGGAGACCTTAGAGCAACCTTCCAGTACCTGAAGGCACTACAGAAGTAGAGAGAGAGTCCCAGAAGTGTTGGGTTCTTGGCTTTTGTCCTCCATGTAGGAGTTGCTTTGTTGTTGTGCAGTCACCACACTGATGTGCAGGATCCATCACCTTCCTTCACCTTCTCTCATCCCTGAAATGATTTGCTTCCTGCTTCAGCTGAGCCTTGGCCCCATGGTGTCCCTGGGCTCTGCAGGGAAGCAGGAGTCAAGCTCCCAGGTGGGCAGGTGCAGGATTTTAGTCTGTGTCTGGAGGCTTCCAGTATGTTCTGCTCAGCATCAGGACCTCTCACCTTGTGTCTCTGCTATCTGGAGCAGAAATCTAGAGGCATCCAAAATTTGCACCACCTTTCTAAAGCTCAGGCTTTGCTTTGAGGTCTGTTTGGGCTCCAGGATGAGGCTGGAGTCAGGAGCTTTGCTTGCTGAGTGCTGCAGGACCTCAAGCTCCTGCTCTGCAGATAAATTCATCAGTTCAGGCAGCAGCTTTCTCAAGGCTTAGTCTGGGGTGGGGAATGCACTGCTGGAGTGCTGATAGACCTCCTCAGATGTTTGCTTGGAGTGCCAGCAGAGTTCCTCTGACCTATCTTCTCTAATGCAAACCAAGAGAAGTATTTGCATTGCCAGACTAAATCCTGACAAGCAAAACCATCTCCAAACAAACCATTCTGCTGCTCCCAAAGCTGCCCCAGGGGCTGGTGAGGAGGAGAGAGCAAACCGAGCAGGCTGTGACAGGTGTGGCAGTCCTGGGGGCTGTGCTTAGCTGGGAGGTGCTGATGCCTGCTGGGATGGGGATGTTGGAATGGGGATATTGGGATGAGGGTAATGGGATGGGCATGCATGGATGGGAATGCTGGAAGGGGAGTAATAGGATGAGGATGCCAGGCTAGAAATGTTGGGACGAGGATGCAGGCCTGGGGATGTTGGGCTGGAGATGCTGGGATGGGGATGACAGTATGGGAGTGTTAGGCTGGGGGTGCAGGGGTAGAAATGTTCTCCTGTGCAGAAGCCACAGCCTCTGAGCAGAAGAACCCAAATGCCTAACATCAAATCATCTCTAATGAACTGTTATTCATTTAATTCAGATCCTCTGTTATTTATAGAGCACTGTGAGAGCATCCAGCTCCTCACGAGCATCAAACAAGCCCTGAGCTGCATGCAAATCACAGGGACAGATCCTGCCAAGCCTCACACTGGAGGGAACAGCAGTGCCTGATGATTTTTGGAGCTGACTTGACCTCGGGGGTGGGTGAGAACCATCCCACCAACATGGCTCATTGTGCAGGGCAGAGTTTAGGGTAAACCCTCCCCACATCCTGCTGGGCACTCTGTGGGGACCGCTGGGAGCCACCACGGCTCCGTGGGCTGCTCCTTTTGGTTTGAAAACAAACACAAATGTGCTCCTAGGCTGCCATCCAGGAGCAATGCAGAGTCTGCATCTCCTGTCTGCACTGGGAAATTGTCATTGAATCATAGAATCACTTTGAGTGGAAGAGATCTTTAAGATTATCAAGCCCAACCATTGACCCAGCACTGCCAGGTCACCACATAACCACAGCCCTCAGCACCACATCATTTCTCTTCTCTGTTTGCTGAAGTGAAACCTTCCTGGGTTCCAGTTTGTGTCTGCTGCCCCTTGTCCTGTCACTGGGCACCACTGACAAGAGCCCAGCCCCATCCTCTTGTCCCCCACCATTAGCTGTTGCTGAGCATTGCTCAGATCCCCTCTGGGGCTGCTCTGCTCCAGGCTCAACAGCCCCAGGACTCTCAGCCTCTCCTCACAGAGATGCTCCAGGCTGCTCAGCAGCTTCACAGCTCTTTGCTGGCCTCTCTCCAGTCGTTCCCTGTCTCTCTTTAACTGGGGAGCCCAGAACTGAACACATTACTCCAGCTGTGGCATCACCAGAGCAGAGCAGAGGGCAAGGAGAAGCTCCTTTGACATTCTTGATTGAACAGGGCTGAGTTGGACTGGATAAGCTTGGAGGCCTCTTCCAACCTGCTTGATTCTGTGATTCTGACCACTGTTTCTAAAGCTCTTTACAGCCATCACAGGCTAAATGCAGGCTCTGTGTGCTTGGTTCTGCCTCCTGAGCCTCTTGGTCCCAGCTCCAGGGCTGCTTTGCTCTTGTTGTACCTCAGGCTGATCTCTGTGCCCATCCCATGAACTTCATTGAACCCAGAAGTTTTCCCTTGCACTTAAGGAGAAACTTCTTTGGTGTGAGTGAGGGTGCTGGAGCCCTGGAGGAGGTTGCCCAGAGAGGTTCATAGAATCAAGCAGGTTGGAAGAGACCTCCAAGCTCATCCAGTCCAACAAATTACTCAGCCCTATCCTGTCAACCAGACCACGGCACTAAGTGCCTCATTCAGCTTCCTTTTAAACACCTCCAGGGATGGCAACTCCACCACCTCCCTGGGCAGCCCATTCCAGTGCCAATCACTCTCTCTGTGAAGAACTTCCTCCTGGAGCAGGCTGCCCAGAGAGGTTGTGGAGTCTTCTCCAGAGAGTTTCCAACCCCACTTGGCCATTGTGCTCCTGGGGAAGCTTCTGTGAGTGCTGCCTCTGCTTTAGCAGGGAGGGTTGGACTGGATAAACTCCAGAAGTCCCTTCCAAGCTCCACCATTCTGTGATTCTATCTCAACAAAAAGAATTGCCCAGTGAGGGGGGAATAATTCCCCATCCCTGTGCAGTTTGGTGCTGTAGGAAGAGCTGTGGAGCAGGGCTGAGGAAAGCAGCAACATCGCAGCCCTTTCGGTGCCGCCTTTAGAGAGGAGCTGGGTTCTCACTGTGTCAACAGCACTTGGTGTGACAGTGGCTGTTGTATGGTGAGACACTGCTCCTTTCACCCTGCACACCCCAGCTGCTGGCAGCCAGGCACTGTTGTGACAGACGGAGGCAGTGGGAGACACCAGCAGCCAGGGGAGGTTGCAGCCGCTCGCAGGCAGCACTCCTGGGGCTGGAGGGCAGCACCTGGGGTGCTGCTGGGGCTGGAAGGTTTATTGGCACTGTTTGGTAAGAGAAATGTAAATCTGACAGAAGCTCAGCATGGTGAGGCTTGAGAGATAATCCAGTCCAACCTTCCCTGCCTAAGCAAGGGCACCCACAGCAGCTTGCCCAGGATCACAAATGGCCAGGGGGGTTTGGAATCTCTGCAGGGAGGCCCCAGCCATGCCCAGAGCTGTGCTCTGGACTCTCCTCTGACAAGTCTGCTGGGGAGCAGATAGAGAAGAGCTCAGCATTCCTCACAGAGTCATAGAATGACAGAATGTGAGGATGGGGAGGGACCTCTGGAGATCACCCAGTCCAACCTTCCCTGCCTAAGCAAGGGCACCCACAGCAGCTTGCCCGGGATCACAGTGACCAGATGAGGTTGGAATCTCTGCAGAGAAGGTGACTCCACAACCTCTCTGGGCAGCCTGCTCCAGGCCTCCAGCACCCTTAAAGAAGTTCCTCCTCGTGTTTGGGTAGAACTTCTTATGTTCAAGTTTGTGCCCATTGTCTCTTGTCCTGTCCCTGGGCACCACTGACAAGAGTCTGACCCCATTCTCCTGCCCCCCACCCTTTAGCTCTTGCTGAGCACTGATCAGATCCCCTCTGGGGCTGCTCTTCTCCAGGCTTAGCTGCTCCAAGGCTCTCAGCCTTTCCTCCTCATAGAGATGCTCCAGACCCTTAATCATCCTGGTAGCCTCTGTGGTACTCTCTCCAGCAGTTCCCTGTCTCTCTGAACTGGGGAGCCCAGAACTGGACACAATACTCCAGGTGAGGTCTAGGGCAGAGTAGAAGGGCAGGAGAACTTCTCTATCAGTGAGGCATCAGGATTGGAGAGGCAAAATTCTTGTGCCTGCTGGAGGTGGCAAGGGATGGGTCAGGAAGCTTGCAGTGGAATTTCTTCGCTGAAGTCAAGCACTGAGCCATGGTTAAAGCTTGGTGGCACTTTGGAGCCTGTGGTGTTCTCAGTGCTGATAGCAGGTCAGGACCCTGCTGCATCTCAGTGTCATGCAGGGACCTTGGTGTGTGTGAGAAGTGCTGCAGGGGGTTAGTGGCAGTGATCTGGGTTGGTGTTCCCACCTTGCTTCCTTCTGCTCTGGAATCTTCTGCCTGGAAGGAACAATCAGCCCCTGAAGGGTAATGTCTGTGACAGACAAGTTCATGCAGGTGCTGAAAAGGCTGAGGGTGGCCAAGAAGGAGTAAGACCCAGACAGGCTCAACGAGCTGCCAAGCTGCAAAGTCCCAATGATTGGTTTTTTTTCTGCCAGCTTCTGAAGCAGCTTCTCCATGGCAAGTGTGAGACAGCAAACTCTAAATGCAAGAGGAGAGGACACAGCTTTTGCCTTAGGAGCATCGCTGGGCAGGGAGATTGGGAGGTTTGTGGTGGGTTGGTACTGGCAGTGAGGACAGATGGGCTCAGCCTGTGGCTCTGCTGTGGCCATGATTCATGGCATGGCTGTGCCAGGGGGATGGAGTCACTTCACGGCTTGGTCCCTAGCATGTCCTGCTCTTGTCTGACCTCTGCTCTTGTCTGACCTCTGCACAAAGGCTTGAACAGATCCGTGGCAGTTTGTGAAGCGCTGCCACGTTCCCAGGACCTGGAACTGCTCTGGTTTTGCTGAGCACTGAGCCCTCTGTTTGCTTCCTTCGCAGGTTTCCCGGGTGCCTGTGGAGTCCTGTGAGCAGTACACGACCTGTGGGGAGTGCCTGAGCTCGGGGGACCCCCACTGTGGCTGGTGCACCCTCCACCACATGTAAGTCCAGCCTTGGCTGTTCCATTCAAGCTGCTGCTGGGGATGCTCAGAGCAGCTTTCAAAGCCACCATGCACCTCCCCTGCAGAACAAATTTGGTTGAGGTTCCTTAAATCCATTTTTTTTTCCCCTTCCCTGGATGTTTCCTGCATTGCAGTGCAGATGTCACTGAGAATCCCTCAGCTCATAGGAAGAGGGAAAAGAAACTCAGTTTCCTGCTTTAGGAGCTGTGGTTCATGCACAGCACAGAGGTGGTGCCGTGGCTGTGGTGGGGAAGCAGAATTTCAACTGGTTGGGTAGAAAACCTCATGGTTTGCCCACTCCTGCTTGCCCAAGCCTCAAATCCCTCCCAGTTAATGAGGAATTTAAAGGCACTGATTGGGTGAGTGGGACATGGAACTGGTGGAATAGGTCCAGAGGAGGCCACAAAGATGATTGCAGGGCTGGAGAACCTCCTCTATAAGGAGAGACTGTGACAGTTGAGGCTGTTCAGCCTGGAGAAGAGAAGGCTCTGGGGAGAACTTAGAGCAGCCTTCCAGTACCTAAAGGGGACTACAGGAGAGCTGAGGAGGGACTTTGGGCAAGGGCTGGGAGTGACAGGATAAGGGACAATGGCTTTGAGCTGAGAGAGGGGAGACTGAGACTGGAAATGAGGAAGAAATTCATCAGAGTGGGGAGACACTGGCACAGGCTGCCCAGGGAGGTTGTGGATGCTCCCTCCTTGGAGGTGTTCAGTGCTGAGCAACTAGTGGGAGGTGCCCCTGCCCATGGCAGGAGGGTTGGAACTGGATGATCTTTAAGCTCCTTCCCAACCCAACCCTTTCTGTGCTCTCAGAGAGGCGACAGCGCTTGAAGGGGGCAGAGCACCAAGGCCTGTTAACTGTGCCAGAGGTCTTTAGAGAGAGATTAAATCAGGAATCTTTAGAGGGACAGAAAATCAGGGATGTTTAGAGGACTATCCAATATCAGAGCTCTCTCTCTCAAGTTCTGCAAGCAGAGGTCAGCGAGTCTGTGCCCCAGAGCTGGCAGCGCAGGGCTGGGGGCTGGCAGCCCCCTCACAGCCACAAAGGGCTGAGGGCTGTGGGGCTGCTGGTTGGATGTTGCCTTTGCTTTTTTGTTTCCTTCTTCAGGGGAGCTCCAGAAAACCTTCTCAGCATTCAGGAGGTGTCTGTGTCCTTCCTCTCTCTCCTCTGCCATAACAACGACCGCTTCCTAAGGCGGAAGGGGGACCACCAGGCAGAGGCAGATTGGGGGGAGGAGAGGAGAAGCCTTCAGGAGGCTGGAGAAGTGAAATAGCAAATCCCCCCACCCCGGGCAGGGTGCCAGCTTGCAGAGCAGCCCCAGTAAATGGGTGGAAATGGGGGCCCCGGAGGCAGGGTTCAGGAACCTGAACAGAGGCTCTTGGCCACTTGCCTGAGGAGCAGGTGCTGGAGGGGAGCAGGGAATGCAGGCTCCTCTGTAAATCCGGCCTGGATTTGGGATCTGTGGGCTTTGGGGTGCAGACTGGCTCCCCACAGCTTGTTTGGCTTGCAAAGGGTCATTGCCATGCCTGGGGAGATGGTGGAGAGTGCTGGCAGGGAGCAGCTCCCTGCACCCTGCAGGATCCACACAGCAGGGGCTGGGGCAGGGGCAGAGCAGCCCCCAGCAGCAGCTCTGCGATGTTGGGCACAGGCTCATGAGCTTCTCTGGGGCTTTTTTCCTACCAGAGGAGCCTGTCCAGCCCTGCAGCTGTCCCACCACACCTGCAGTTGTGTCCCCAGGTCCTTACTGTCACAACAGCTTTATCAGAAGGAAGTGATTTCCACCCCCAGTGGTTCCCATCCCTCCAGCTCTCCCCTTGGGGCAGTCATCCCATCCCCAGTGCCTGGGACAAAATCCACTGCAGCCTTCTGACAGTGAGGGCACAGGAGGTGAGGAATAAGAGCATCAGTCAGGGCTGGAAGGTCTCTGGGCATGGCAGGGGGTTGGAACTGGCTGATCCTTGTGGTCCCTTCTAACCCTGACTGATTCTATGATTCTCTCCCCTGGTGCCAATGACCTCTTTGTGCCTGGTGCTGCTAAGCCCTGCAGCAGGGAGGGGATGGCTGCTGAAGGCTCTCTTGGTGTGGGTGGTTGCTGTTGCTCCTCAGGCTCCTGCAGCAGCTCCCGTGCAAGGATCACTGAGTGCTTTCCTAATGCTAATGAACTGAATCTTCATAAACCACCTGGGAAGCAGGTAAAGGTTGTTATCTTCATTTTGCAGAGAGAAAACCCTCAATGTCAAGAGGAGAGAAGTGTCATTTCCTCTGCTCTTTTGGCCGTGACATTTCAGCATTAACCTGTTCCCAACAAGAGTTTCCTCCCCGATGGCTGTTTCCCAACCCTCCCTTCCAGCCTCTGCACTTCCCAGACCTGCTTGGGGCAGCCACCATCTTCTAGCTTTTGTCTTAAGCTGTAAATAAGGGAGTTTATCTTGCTGTTCCCAAAGCCTCTGTCATATTTGTCTGGAGGCCCCAAGTGCTGGAGTGTTTGCATTTAATTTGTCATCCCTCTCCTCTGACTCTTCCATGTCCCTCCTGCCAGCTGCTCCTGTGCTGGTGGAAGAGCAACTGGTCAGGGTGAGATGCCTGTGCTGTGGGTTCTGAGGGCTTGGTAGGAAAGAGCAAGGGGCAGGAGGAGATGGGTTTTGTCCTTCAAACAACAAGAGAGTGGCTGCTGGCCACTGAGAAGCCTGAATATGATGGCCATCAGCACTGGGTATGGTGGCCTGAGCAAGCATGGATGTGGTGGCTACCAGCACTGGGTATGGTGGCCTGAGCAAGCATGGATGTGATGGCTACCAGCACTGGGTATGGTGGCCTGAGCAAGCATGGATGTGGTGGCTACCAGCACTGGGTATGGTGGTCTGAGCAAGCATGGATATGGTGGCCACCAGCACTGGGTATGGTGGCCTGAGCAAGCATGGATGTGGTGGCCACCAGCACTGGGTATGGTGGCCTGAGCAAGCATGGATGTGGTGGCTACCAGCACTGGGTATGGTGGCCTGAGCAAGCATGGATGTGGTGGCTACCAGTGCTGGGTATGGTGGGCCTGAGAAGTCTGAGTATAGTGGCCATGAGCACTGGGTCTGCTGGCCTGAGCAAGCATGGCCATGGTGACCATCAGCACTGGTCATGGTGGCCTGAGCAAGCATGGGTCTGGTGGCCACCAGGACTGGGTCTGCTGGGGGTTGAAATCAAAGTGTTTCTCCACACCATTTGTTGTGAGGTTGTGCTCCTCTGTTTCAGGGTCTGTGTCCTGGATGTGCCAAGACCTCCCCAGGCAGCTCAGGGAATCTGTAGGAGCTCTGCCAGCCCCAAAGGAGCTTCCCCTTGTGCCCTTGGCAGCCACAGCTCTGGCTGCCAAGGCTTACTGAGTGCATGGACCTGCAGGGATGAGCTGAAGCGGGGCAGAGAAAGCCCAGGGTTGAGTTGGATGTGTAAACAGATATGGACATGAGGTCGATGGACCTCATTCCAGCTGGCATCAAGCAGTGTCCTGCCTTCCACACCAGTCAGGAACAGGAAAGGGGAAGCAAAAGGATCTGAGATGTCCTGGGAGAGATTTTTACTGCCCAGTCTCACATAAAGCTTTTCTTGTCTGCTGCTTGTGTTGTGTCATCTCCTGGAGGCCTGAGCCAGGAGCTCCCATACACATGTGCACACCTAGAACTTAAAGGTGGTGATGGTGGTGACTGAGCTGCCTGTGAGGATTAAATTGGTGAGCTCTGGGAGCTGGCATCTCACTGGAGCAGCTGTCACCACCAAGCTGAAGCTGAAGACAGGCACTGGAGCAGACCAGTAGCCCCTACCCTAAGAGAAGAATTTGGTGAGCTGATGGCCATGGGCAGCAAGTGCCTTGCACTGGGCACTGAGGAATCCTGGATGCAGGACACTTGGGAAGGTGTTAAAGTACAGTAGGTAGGGGAAAGTGCTGGACCTTCAGAAGACCTCTTAAGCTCACCCTAGGACCATGGAGCAGCAGGATGATGGCTGAGCAACCTCATCCCTGCCCAGCACCAAAGCTGTGTTCTCCTGCTTGGGGGTTTGTTGGCCTACAAGTTCATCCTCTTCACGTGAGAGCAAGGTCCTTGGCTGCTCCTTTTCTCCAAGGAGCACTCCTGGGGAGCAAGCAAATGCCTCAAGGAGATGGTTAAAGAGTCTCTTGAGCCCAGTGGGATTTGAAACCTGCAAGACTTCCAGATGCTGCTCTCTGCAAGTGTGTTATTGTCTCCAGACCTATTTATCTCTGTTAGGGCTGTTGCCATAAATAGTATGATAAAAAAGAGCCATTCCAGCGAGTCAATGAGATAAAGGCTGCAGTCAAGAGCTCACTTTAAAGCTATCTTACAGCTTCACTTAAACCTCAATAATTCTTCCTTCAGCAGCATTCATATTTAGCTCCATTATGCTGCTGAGGGAAAAAAACAAACCCAAGCAGGTACTAAAAGGGAGAGGATGAGGAGGGCAGCAGCAGTGCTCCAAATCACACTTTGGAAAGGGAGAGTGCAAATCCCACTTTAATTAATTAAACTTAATTAACCAGAAGCAAATGGCCTCAGGAGGAAGGGTGATGCTCTACTGCTGCAGAGTGGGAAGCCCTTGGTTTGGCCAGGCTCTTGTCAGCTGCTCAGAGCTAGGTGTGCATGGCAAAAGTCAACCTTGGCGTGGGCTGGAGGTGTTTCTGTAGATCTGCCTCCTCCCTGCTGCTCAAGGCAAGGTTGGATGAGGCTTTGAGCAACCTGGGCTAGGGGAAGGATGAAAGAGTTAGGGCTGTTCAACTTGGAGAAGAGAAGGCTTTGGGGATACCTTAGAGCTGTGTTTCAGTGTCTGATGGGGACCTACAGAAAGGCTGAGAGGGGCTGCTTAGGAGGGCTTGGAGTTGCCTTCAGCAACCTGCTCTAGTGGGAGGTGTCCCTGCCTATGGCAGGGGGTTGGAGCTGGATGATCCTTGAGGTCCCTTCCAACCTAAACCATTCTATGATAGGATCCCAGGATGTTAGGCATTGGAAGGGACCCAAGGATATCATCCAGTCCAACCCCCCTGCCAGAGCAGGACAATGCTATCTAACACAGATCACAGAGGAACATGTCCAGACAGGCCTTGAAAGGCTCCAGAGAAGGATGAGAGGCAATGGTTTGAAACTGGAGCAGGGGAGGGGTAGGTTGGGCAGCAGGAGGCAGTTCTGCACAGTGAGGGTGGTGAAATACTGCAGCAGCTTGCTCAGGGATGTGGTTGAGGCCACATCCCTGGAGACATTCAAGATCAGCCTTGAGGTTTCCCTGAGCAGCCTGATCTGGTTGGAGGCAGCTCTGGGGTTGCACAGGATGACCTCTGAGAGTCCTTTACAACACGATGCAGTTTGTGAATCCATGTCCCTGCTCCTGGCAGGGAGGTTGGAGCTAGGTGAAATTCACAGCCCCTCCCAAGCCAAAGCCTTTGTGACTCCATGCTGTGTGTGACCACCCCGAGCTGCTCCGCAGGGAGCTGGGCAAACAAGCAGTTGGACAGCAGCACCTTGTTAATCCTAGACTCAGGGAGCTGTCAGAAGGGAACTTGCTGGTGGCATGTAGGGCTGGTGACAGCATCTGCAGCCTCTGACCTTTGTGTCACCGTTTGAAATCAGGGCCAGTGAGTGAAGAGTGATAAAGTTTGCTGATGGCTTATTAAGACTGTTAACAGCAAAAGGCCAAGATGTCATCTGTGCCCCAGGGGAAGGGGGGGTGGGAGAAAGGGATTTTTCCCCAGATGGCATAAACCAGAAAATCCCTGTGGAATGCCAGGGCTGTGATCTCCAGTAGCTGCTTGGAAACACTTCTTTGCTTTCCTGCTTGGGTCCTCCTGTACCTGCTGGGAGCAGCTTGATTTGACTCCACTCCAGTGACATCTGCAGTAGATGAACAAGGCTAATGAGCCAGAATGAGCCATGGGGTGGTAGGAACAGTCACAGAATCCTAGAATCAGTCAGGGTTGGAAGGAATCACAAGGATCAGCCAGTTCCAACCTCCCTGCCATGCCCAGGGATACCTCACACTAGATCAGGCTGTCCACAGCCTCATCCAGCCTGGCCTTAAACACCTCCAGGGATGAGGCTTCCACCACCTCCCTGGGCAACCCATTCCAGGCTTTCACCACCCTCATAGCGAAGAACTTCTTCCTAACACTCAGTCTGAATCTCCCCATTTCCAGCTTTGCTCCATTCCTCCCAGTCCTGTCACTCCCTGACCACCTAAAAAGTCCCTCCCCAGCTTTCTTGTAGCCCCCTTAAGGCACTGAAGGGCCACAGGAAGGTCACCTGGAAGCCTTCTCCTCTCCAGACTGAGCAGCCCCAACTCTCCCAGTCTCTCCTCACAGCAGAGCCGCTCCAGCCCTCTGCTCATCCTCGTGGCCCTTCTCTGGACACCTTCCAGCACATCCACAGCCCTCTTGTCCCAGGGGCTCCAGAACTGGATGCAGTACTCCAGGTGGGAACTCAGCAGTGAGGAGCAGAGGGGCAGGATCACTCCCCTCACCCTGCTGCCTGCACTGCTCTTGATGCAGCCAAGAGCAATTCTCTGGTTGCTCTCTGGGCTGCCAGAACACACTGACAGCTCAGATTGAGCTTCTCCTCCACCAGCAGCCCCAAGCTCCTCTTCTCAGGACTTCTCTCAAGCCAGTCACTGCCCAGCCTATATTGGTACTTGGGATTGCCTCGACCCAGATGCAGTCCTGGTTGCTTTGGTGTGCTCAGAAGATGTATTCCTGATGATGAGAATGGGAACCCCGAGGTGTGACAGGCAACCAAAGTGCAGCCATGGAGGAAAGTTCCATTCCTGGCCCTGCCATGCTCCTCAGATCCAGGAGGGGAGGATTAATGAACTGTGTGACTTTGTGTTGGTCAGAATGGGGACCTCATCTTGTTACTGCCTGTTAGTGCTTCGGGGGTCAGTTGCTGTGCAGGTGGTGGACTTGTGGCTTGCAGAGCCTGGGCTGAGCAGTGGCAGAGTGCCTGGCACAGCAGCCACTGGCCCCACTGCCAGGTTGTATGGCAGCTCCAGACTGTGTCCCAGTGCAGGCAGGACTGGGAATGGCTCCTGAGATACCTGTGGCTTGTTTGAATGTTTCAGTGCCCTTTGGTTCTAGCTTCGTTGTTGTCTTATGAGGAGCAGCTGAGGTTGTTTAGTCTAGAGAAGAGGAGGCTGAGGGGAGACCTTCTGGCTCTCTGCAACTCCCTGAAAGGAGGTTACAGTGAGGTGGGGGTTGGGCTCTTTTCCCTAGTATCAGGTGATAGAACAAGAGGAAATGCCTGTGAGGAGAGGCTGAGGGAGCTGGGGGTGTGCAGCCTGCAGAAGAGGAGGCTCAGGGCAGANTACAATTGTACCAGGGAAGGGTTAGGTTGGAGATTAGGATAAGTTTCTTCCCTGCAAGAGTGGTCAGGTATTGGCACAGGCTGCCCAGGGAGGTAGTGGAGTCCCCATCCCTGGAGATGTTCAAGAAACCTGTGGCCATGGCCTTTGGGAACATGGTTTAGTGGCCATGGTAGTGTTGGGTTGATGGTTGGACCCCGTGATCTTAGATGCTCTTTTCCACCCAGGTGATCATTTCCAGCCCAAACAAGTCTGTGATTCTATTACAGCAGCTGTGCCCTGGTGCAGAGCATCACCCCCGGGCCCTGCTGCTAACTCTGCCCTTCTCTTCAGCTTGCTCCCAGTCAGCTGCAGCCCCTCATGCCGTTGGGCATCTTCCCCTGGCTGCTCGCCAGGCTCTGACGTGTGGTTCTGTGTGCCAGGTGCTCCCCGAGGGACAGCTGTGAGCGAGCAGAGGAGCCTCACCGCTTCGCAGGCAGCATCAGCCAGTGCCTGAGCATCACCGTGCAGCCCAGCAGCATCTCCGTCTCCCAGCACAGCCTCCCAGTAAGTGCTGCCGGCCGGCGAGGAGGGGTGGAGCTGCAGCTGAGAGGCACTGCCAGCCCTTCCCAGGTTCCCCGTGAGCAGTCCACGCTCCAGCCTTTCTCCCTGCCCACCAGCACAACTGTTTTCTCATGAAGTCAGGCTCGCAGAGGGACTGGGGAGGAGACGGTCATCCGAGCTGGGGAGGAAGGGGGTGGGGATGGCAGAAACAAATTCCCCTTCCCCTTGGGCCTCAGCTCACATTTCTCTTGGTCTGGTTTCATTAGTTGTTGAAAGGAAAGGCTTTGTTTCCCAAAAAACCTCATCTGTGAGCTGTGCTCAGGCCTGGCTCTCTGAAGCATCCCAGCTGTTGCTCTCTGAGCCCTCCAGCACCCCGCAGCAGCTGCCCCTGCTGCAGCCCCTTCCCGCTCCCCACCAGGGCCACCTGCCTCCATCCCACCCCTGGCACTCAGGCTCAAAACGGTGTGGGGCTGTCAGGAGGCCACTCAGCCCTCCAGACACCAGTCTGCCGTGGCAACAGTCCCCATTCGTGATGGGGTTAATGGGGACTTGTTCATTTCTCATGGCCAAACGTGCCCAGAGCTGGACTGCCTCTGAGCCCTGGACCAGGCTGCCCAGGGTGGTGATGGAGTTCCCTTCCCTGGAGGGCTTTAAACACTCTGTAGATGTGGTGCTGAGGGCCATGGTTCAGTGGTGACCTGGCAGTGCTGGGCTAAGGGTTGGGCTTGGTGACCTTAAAATGGGCTGATGGAGTTCCCTTCTCTGGAGAGGTTTAGATGCTCTGTAGATGTGGTGCTGAGGGCCATGGTTCAGTGGTGACCTGGCAGTGCTGGGCTAAGGGTTGGGCTTGGTGACCTTAAAGGTCTCTTCCAAGCAAAACAGTTCTGTGATTCTCTGCAGGGGGTGCTCACAGAGCTGCTCTGTGTGCAGGGGGTTGCTGGAGCAGTCACTGCTGCTGTCATCCACGAGAGACAAGATGCTGCTACTGCTCTCACCAGCTCCTGAGAAGGCATTGAGGGTGGTCAAGTTTCTGCAGAGCAGCCAGGGGGGGACAAAAGAACTGCAGTACCCAAAGGCTGAGCCAAGGTGGTTTTGTATCATTAGAGAACCTGCATCCTTGATTCTCTTATTCCTCCTCTGCTTCCCACAAAAGGGCCATCTGTGGGTGGATGGATAGCTGAAGGGGGTCAGGATGGGATGGGAGAAGAGCAGGTACTGGGAACAGGAAGGAAATGCTGGCAGCACTGCCTGCTAACAGGTTTCTGACTGTGTTTTGTCTCTTCTCTTCTCCCTGGCCACAGCTCAGCCTGCTGGTGAGTTATGCTCCAGACCTGGCAGCGGGGGTCACCTGCCTCTTTGGGAACCTGACAGAGGTGGAAGGGCAGGTTTCAGGCAGCAGGGTTGTTTGTGTTTCACCAGCAGCCAAAGATGTTCCTGCCATACCTCTGGATCAGGGTAAGTGACTTACTTCTGGACAGCAATACAACATTTATGCCACCTGAAAGTGTTGGTGTAGGTTTAGAAGCAGCTGGTAGCTGGAGCAGAGCCTTTGGGGGTGCTGCTGGAGAAATTCATGCACCTGAATTAAACCCAGGCAGCTAAATATGCTTCATCCTGAAGAGATGCATCCCACACAGGGGGAAGACAGACTGGGAGCAGGGGGGCAGGCAGCACCACATGCTTGTCCCATCCTTACCTCCTCTTTGTGCTGCCAGACAGCTCCCCAAGAGAGGACAGGAGCTGTCTGTCCCTAGCAGGGTGGCTCATGAGTCTGTCTGTCCCTCCCCAGTGTGGTTCATGAGCCCTGAGGCAGGGACTTGGAGCCTGGCTATGCCAGGTGGGTCTGAAAAGCAGGAGCCCTCCTCTCAGCCTGGCTCAGCACCCACGAGGAGGTGGATGCAGTTTCTATTTTCTGCTCCTGATCTTTGGGTTGTGTCTTCATTAACATCTCCACTGTCATGTTTTCTCTTCCTATAACCAAACTGGGGCTTGCTTTAAAACTCATTTTCTCCTTGGCATCCTTCCAGGTGTCAACTCTGCATCCCTGCTGATATCTTTGTATTTCTAAGGCATTTTGTGGAGCCTGAGACTTGGTGATCACTGGGAGCCAGGAGCCACCGTGGTAGCAGGGCTCTTGTAGACTTCCCCCTAACAGCAGCTCCAGAAGAACAATCTGCTCTCAATTAACCCAGTGCTGAGGTTTCTAAAGTGCTTCACTAATTCTCTGTTTCCAGCACTCTCTTCTAATCTGGTCCTGGGCTGCTTCTCAGAGCAGACTCAATTAGTGGTTTTGTACTGGAGACAGAATCCTCTGGGGAACAGGAGGAGATTCCAAGATCATTTCAGCTGTTACCCAAGGCATTGTTTAGACCCCGAGTCTCCAATGCCTTTTGCCATTAAGCCTGGTTTGGTTTGGAGGCAATGCTGGAGACACCCTGGGGTGCTGGAGGGCAGGATCCACCCATGAGGGTGCTCAGCTCCC
Source organism: Tricholaema leucomelas (assembly GCA_013400475.1). Taxonomy (NCBI): domain Eukaryota; kingdom Metazoa; phylum Chordata; class Aves; order Piciformes; family Lybiidae; genus Tricholaema lacrymosa; species Tricholaema leucomelas. The sequence continues at coordinate 164,195 of WAAF01014013.1, forward strand.
AGATTGGAGATCTCTGCAGACTCACCGGGGCATGGGTCCCAATGACTGGGGGAGGGAGGAGATGAAAGCAACCTGACTTCTCTCTTCTACCCCTGAAGCAGCTGGCTCAGCTCGTTGGCAGGTGGGGACTGAGTGCCTCCAGGTCTGCTGTGGCTTCCTTGGCTCCTGGTGGTGGGACTGACAGGCTCTGGTTTGCATCCCCAGACTGGTTCGGAGTGGTGCTGCAGCTGAAGTCACGGGAGACAGGGAGGACGTTCGTCAGCACCGAGTTCAAGTTCTACAACTGCAGTGCCCACCAGCTGTGAGTGTTAGTTTCCTGTCCCCAGGCAGAGCCAAGGACCAACTGGGAAGAGAAGAGGGGGTGCTGGGCCCCAGGACCAGCTGTGGGGTGCTTGGGTCAGCCAGCAGACAGGTGTGGTGGAAAGGGAACCTACCAGTCCCTGCCTGCTCTGAACTTCTCTGGCTCTTGAGTAGCTTTTTCCTGCCTTCTGAGATAAGTGAGCCTGGAAAAACCTTAACCTGCTGGTGCCCCCAAGCTGCCTGATCCCGCAACTGTGAACTGGGAGGAATCTCACCAGGCAGCTGCTGGAGGCAGAGCAGAAGGTCCAGGGAGGTGGGGAAGGCAGAGCCCTTGGATGCTGCAGCACCCGGGAGAGCAGCAGTGCTGGCAGCAGAGCAGGTTGGGGCAGAGCAGCCCTGAAAGCCCACTGCAGCAGCCCAGGTGTGTGGCTGGGGCTGCTCCATGGAGAGTTGTGGGGCTTGGTGCTGCTGAATCATGGAAGGGTACCCAGCATGGGCACATCTGCTGCTGGAGGGCAGCCTGCAGCTGGCTGGCCTCAAAACCACATTTACAGACCTGAAGCATTCAGAGGTTTCTCTCTGGAAACAAAGCAAACTGCCAAGCCCCAGAATGAAATGTGTGCAGGATCTGCCAGAAGTTGGATGGTGAGCAGGAGACCTGACCCGTGGGGCTGGGCAGCATCTCCTGTGGCAGAGGTCAGCTGCCAGCTTTGCTCCAGGAGTGTGGTTTGCTGCTGGAGCTGGCTGGTGGGAGTCATCGGTGCCAGCTCAGTGTCACTCCCAGTCATTCTGCCCTGGATGTGAAGGCTAAAGCCATGACACCTTCTCTGTGGCACCTGGAGGAGTTTTGTGTGCTGGTGGCCTTGGCTGGCTGCAGTTTTTTCAGGCATGATTTCAGCTCTCTTCATTTTTGTATTGGGACAGAGCATGGAGCTGAGATGCCAGGGGGAAAGGAGCCCTGGGAGTCCTTTGGTGCCCCCATGCTGCCTCTCATGGTGGCCTGTATCCCTCATCCCAGTGACCCTTGCCTCTATACATCCAGGCAGACCTACAGCCCCTGTCCCTCAGTCAGGCTGCACAGCCTCAGCCTCTCTTCTGGCCGTGGGCACTTGCGGCCCCTCCACTGCTCCTCTGCCTTCTCCTGGGTTTGAATTTCCAGGATGGATGGCAGCTCAGGGACTCTGTTTTCTCTTTGGAGATGATTTTCCATGAAGGACTCTGAACCTGGCCTTCTGGCTAGGCCTGTCTATGACTGTATAAACTTCCTAAGGTGATCCCCTCCATCAGAACTCCTCCTTCTCCTCCCCCAGGTGCCTGTCCTGTGTGAACAGTGCTTTCCGCTGCCACTGGTGCAAGTACCGGAACCTCTGCACCCACGACCCCACCACCTGCTCCTTCCAGGAAGGAAGAATCAACATCTCTGAGGTACCACAGCAGGCTTTCAACTCTTCCTTCTTTGCTTCTCTGTGGTAACTGATGTTGTGTGGAGTTGTTTGACTTTTCAGGTGCTGGGAGGTCATTACCAGGAGGGGCAGTGCCACTCTGGGGTGGATTAGAAGGGCTGTGGTTAGTAGGTCAAGAGAGGTTCTCCTGCCCCCTCTACTTTGCCCTGGTGAGGCCACATCGGGAGTATTGTGTCCAGTTCTGGGCCCCCCAGGTCACAATGGACATAGAACTGCTGGAGAGAGTCCAGTGCAGAGCCACAAAAGTGATGAAGGGAATGGAACAGCTCTGTTAGGAGGAGAGCCTGAGGGAGCTGGGGCTGGGAGCTTGGAGGAGGCTGAGAGGTGACCTCATCAGTGGTTATAAAGATGTGCAGGGTGAGTGCCAGGAGGCTGGAGCCAGGCTCTGCTGGGTGATGCCTGATGACAGGACAAGGGCAATGGTGGAAGCTGAGGCAGGTTTTGTTTAAACATGAGGATGATTTTTTTTTCCCTGTGAGGGTGACAGAAGCCTGGCACAGGCTGCCCAGGAGTCTCCCTCTCTGGAGATAATCAAACCCTACCTGGATGTGTTCCTGTGTGATCTGCTATAGAAGATCCTGCTCTGGCAGGGCAGTTGGACTGGCTGAGCTTTGGAGGTCCCTTCCAGCCCCTGACATTCTGTGATTCTGTCTTGATTGGCCCCAAAGGCACAGATGGACCTTTGAAGGAGCACAGGCAGAGTCAGCCTAGCTGAAGTGCTGTGTCTTGGCTTGAGCACCAAAGCTGATGCCACCTCTGCTCTGTGGCTGTGCTCAGGTTCAGAGGTAGCTGTGACTGCTGGAGAACTTTTCCTTCAGGGGGCTCAAGGACTCCTCAAAGTGCAGCACACTTCAGCAGCTCTGCTTTCCACACAAGGCATGATGGGATCTTGCCAGATGGCAAGCAACAAGTCAGATGCTGAACTCTTGGTGGGACTTGCTGGGTGGTTGGGTTGGCAGGTCTGAAGTCAGTGGCAGGAGCCTGCTTGTAAACTGACTTAAGAAGGGAACTAATGGATTTGAACAGCCTCAGACTTTGGAAAAGAGATGTAATCCAGCTTCCAGTGCTGTGAACCAGGAGCCATCTCTCTTAGCAGTTAATTAAAGGTGTGGGGCTCAAGTCCAAAGATGCTTTTAGCAGTTGGAAGGAGGCATGGCCCATTAATGGCTCTGCCAGGTCTTCTGAGCAGATGCTGCCTCCTGCAAGACAAGACATGGGGCTCACAGCAGCCTCAAAGAGCTGCAGAGGGATGCCCAAGGAGAAGCATCCACCCTGGGGACAACCCAGAAGCTTTCAAAGTGAAGAAGCTTCCTTTTAACATCAGAAGAGAAAGCAAACCCCTTTGCTTTCCCTTCTCTCCAGTGATGTGGGGGGTTTCTCCTCCACACTCAAAGCGCTGTTGTCTTCCCAGGCTTCACAGTCGTAGTTCTCAGGTTTGTAGGTCTTCAACCCCATGATCCCAGACATGTTTGACAAGTCTCTGGTAAAGTAGGACAATCCCATTATCTCCTTCTCCCTCCTGGGAGCTCACAGGACTTGCCTGCCTGAGATCACATGGAGGGAGCAAGTGGAGGAGTTGGTTTCTCTGCCAGTCCCTGCTGGGATCACAGCACTGCTATGTCTCCAAAGAGCTTCTTCTGTCATCTTCATCTTGTAGAGGCTGTTTCTTGCCAGGGGATGTAAAGGGCTATCAGCCTGCAATAGAAAAAGTGTGGCCAGCAAGGCAAGAGAGGCACTTCTGCTGCTTAGCTCTGGTGAGACCTCACCTGCAGTACTGTGTCCAGCTCTGGAGCCCCTAACATGAGACATGGACCTGTCGGAATGAGTCCAGAGGAGAGCCACAAAGGTTATCAGAGGGATGAAAGAATCAGGCCTGTTTAGACTGGAGAGGAGAAGGCTCCAAGGAGACCTTAGAGCAACCTTCCAGTACCTGAAAGGTGCCTGCCAAAAAAAATGGGGAGAGACTATTTGGAAGGGCTTGCAGTGACAGGATGAGGGGCAGTGGTTTCAAACTGCAGCAGCATAGAGAGGATAGACAGCAGCAGGATGTCCTTCACAATGAGTGTGGTGAAACACTGGGACAGGTGGTTGAGGCCCCATCCCTGGAGACATTCATGATCAGACTTGATGTGGGCCTGGGCAGCCTGATCTAGTTGGAGATGTCACAGAATCACAGCACCATGCAGGCTGGCCAAGCCCCTCAGGATCAAGTCCAACCTAGGGCCCTACTCTCCAGGATTCACCTTAAACCACAGCCCCAAGCACCACATCCAAACCACCCTGAAACACGGCCAGGCTGGGTGACTCCAGCACCTCCCTGGGCAGCTCATTCCAGTCCCTCACCACTCTGTCCATGGAAAACTTCCTCCTAATGTCCAATCTAAACCTCCCCAGCCTCAGCTTGAGGCCATTCCCCCTTGTTCTGTCTCCGGTTCCCTGTGAGAAGAGCCCAGCAGCAGCCTCTCCACAGTGTCCCTTCAGGTAGCTGTAGACAGCAATGAGGCCTCCCCTCAGCCTCCTCTTCCTCCAACTAAACAGCTGACTGCATGGGGAGTTGAACAAGATGACTTTTGAGAGTCTCTTCCAGCCTGGTGCAATCTGTGAACCTTCACTCTGGGCATTTCACTTGAGCTAGCACATGGCCTGGATGCTTGTGCTCAGCAGCACCTCTGCCTTCCTAGCAGAGCTTCAGCTGGGTGTGGAGCTGGAGCAATGCTACCCATGGCAGAACCTCCAGCATGGAAGGAGCAGCACTGATGTCTGCTGCCCTACTTTCAGCCCTGTGTGCCTCTTCTCACAGCAGATTTGCACTCCTGTTCACGTGGGTTGGAGATGTTCTGGTGCCTTTATGTTTAATTGAAGAGAAAGTGTCTTGAATATTCCCTTTCAGTCCTGGCCCATCAGAACTTGTGTCCCGGGGGGATTTGGTGTGTAACAAGCTCCCTTTGATGCTCCTCAGAGTCGTCTTGTCTTGAGAAGGGAAAAGAGCTCAAAGCCTCAGCCCCTTGACGAGGTGATGGGGGACAGCAAGACCTTCTTCATGAGTGTTGCTCCTTGTTGTCTTCTGGCTGTGCTGACCAAGCTAAATGCTGCCCTTTTGTCCTGCTTCCCATGAAAACACAACCAAGAAACACAGAATGGCTTAGGTTGGAAGGAACCTCAGAGGTCATCTACTCCAACCTCCCAGCCATGGCCAGGGACACCTCTCAACTACTCTTGGCTGCTCAAGGTCTCATCCAACCTGGCCTTGGACACCCCCAGGAAGGAGGCATCCACAATCTCCCTGGGCAGCCTGGATGGGAGGTTGGAGTAGATGATCTCTGAGGTTCCTTCCAACCTAAGCCATTCTATGATTCTTGGTTGTGTTTTCATGGGAAGCAGGACAAAAGGGCAGCATTTAGCTTGGTCAGCACAGCCAGAAGACAACAAGGAACAACACTCATGAAGAAGGTCTTGCTGTCCCCCATCACCTCGTCAAGGGGCTGAGGCTTTGAGCTCTTTTCCCTTTTCCAGACAAGATGACTCTGAGGAGCATCAAAGGGAGCTTAAACACCTGGAGGTGTTCAAGGTCAGGTTGGATGAGGCCTTGAGCAACCTGTTCTAGTGAGAGGTGTCCCTGCCTATGGCAGGGGTTTGGAGCTGAATGATCCTTGAGGTCCCTTCCAGCCTAACCCATTCTGTGATTCTGTGATCTCTCCAAGGACTCTTCCAACCTCACCGCTCCTAGGACTGTGTGATTAATGGGTGAGAAATGGACTCTGCAGGCTACCATGGTCTGTATGGCTGCAGACAGCCCAGCAGTTGATAGAGGGATGGAGAAGAGCCTGGTTACAGCACACACACAGCACAGAGCAGAGGCCAAAAGGCTTTGGGAAGGGATTTACCAAGGCAAAAAGTGACGCTTGGGCTGCTTTGCTTTTTGGTTCCCAAGGAGCGAGGTCTGTTCTCCTTTCCAGCAGCAAGCAGTGAAGAATAATGTGTCTGCATGAGTGATGGGGACCTTAATTTATGTCATTGGGAACACAGCTGTGAGCTGGGGGGGTTCACATTCCTCTGCCAGACTCGTTTCTGTTTATCAGGTTCAAACACCTGTGGCGAGTTAACATTCGCAGAGCTTTGGGGGTTGCAGTTTGGGGGTCGTGGTTGTGGTTTCTTATTCAGATGAAAAGTACAACCCCATTATGTTTTCCTTTCCCTTTTGGGCTGAATCCACATGGTCAAAAAGAGCCTCCTGCCATTTCTAGGCAGTTTCTTTCTTTTTTCCTTCTCCAAATAAGAGCAAGAAGCTTTGACCTACTAAAACTGCTCTGCTGCACACAAATAATAACCATGGGTGCTCTGCTCCGAGAGACAGCTGCGTGTCGTGGGTCTTTAAGGTATTTATAGACCTTGGAGTCTTTGAGGCTAAAAAAGTGTTGGAGAAGCAGAAAATTGTCTTTGTAAATGGTGTGTGATGATACTTCATGTGCAGAAGGTTCCCGGAGAGGCTGTGCCGCTCATGCCTCCCAGCCTTGTCTTTCTCCAGCGCATCCTTCCTCTGGGTTGTGTTGATTCTGGTGGAGGGAAGTCAAGGAGGATAATGAGAGGATTCAGCCTGTGTTTGTTTAGTGAGAGGAGGCAATAATGGCCTTTCTAACTCACTGCAGGATTTGCTTCTCATGAATTAGAAAACAAAGTAAACTGATTAGGGAAGAAAATGTAGATTGCAGCGGCTGCAGTCTGCCTTTTCTCTCTCTTTCCTCCATGGCTCAGCTCCTCCTGGCACTTAGGTGGGGAGGGGCAGAATCGAGGACCAGACCTCAGCCCTACAAACCTTTCATAGAATCAAGCAGTTTGGAAGAGAGCTCCAAGCTCATCCAGCCCAACCTAGCACCCAGCCCTGCCCAAGCAACCAGACCATGGCACTAAGTGCCCCAGCCAGGCTTGGCTTCAACCCCTCCAGGGACAGTGACTCCACCACCTCCCTGGGCAGCCCATTCCAATGCCAATCACTCTCTCTGCCAACAACTTCCTCCTAACATCCAGCCTAGACCTGCCCTGGCACAGCTTGAGGCTGTGTCCCCTTCTGTTGCTGCTTGCCTGGCAGCAGAGCCCAACCCCACCTGGCTACAGCCTCCCTGCAGGCAGCTGCAGCCAGCAATGAGCTCTGCCCTGAGCCTCCTCTTCTGCAGGCTGCACACCCCCAGCTCCCTCAGCCTCTCCTCACAGGGCTGTGCTCCAGGCCCCTCCCCAGCCTTGCTTCCCTTCTCCAAACACCTTCCAGCACCTCAACTTAGAATCATAGAAATTTATAACTGTCTGAAAGATGGGGGACAAGAAGAAGGGGTCCAAGATCTTTTCAGTGAGGTCCTGTGATAGGACAAGAGGTAAAAACTGGAGCCTAGGAAGTTCCATTTCAACAGGAGGAATAACTTTAAGGATGCTGGAGCACTGGAGCAGGCTGCCCAGAGAGGTTGTGGAGTCTCCTTCTTTGGGGAGATTCCAAACCTTCCCCAGTCATTGTGATCATAGAATGGTTTAGGTTGGAAGGGACCTCAAAGCTCAGTCAGTTCCAGCCCCCTGCCATAGGCAGGGACACCTCCCACTAGAACAAGTTGTTCAAGGCCTCATCCAGCCTGGTCCTGAACATCTCCAGGGAGGTTGTGGAGCACAGAAGCNCTGGGCAAAATGCTGTGAGTGTCCCTGCTGTAACAGAGGGGTTGGACTGGATGATCTCCAGAGGTCACTTCCAACCCCCTACCACGCTGGGATTCTATGACTAAAATTCTACCACAGCAGCACCCACCTGAGACCCAGCCCCACTCTCACCCACTCCATGGGAGGTCTGTGTGTGTGTGCAGAGCTGTGGCTTTGCATCGCTGCTGCACCTCTTGCAAAAGCCCACACATAGAAGAGAAGAGCTGAAGGCTGAGCAAACAGCCTGGATGGGAAACAGCAGAGACAGGGAGGAGAAGCCTCCAGCAAGATGTGCAATGCCCAAGCCAGCCCTGAGCCCTCCCAAGCCCCTGCGGCTTTCCTCGCTCAGCTGAGACATGCAGCAGCAGCAGCGATGTGGCTCCCCGGGGGGCATCCTGGGCTTGCTCTCTCTGCTCTGGCATCTCCCTCTCTATCTCTCCATCCCAAAACGAATAGCCTCTTATTAGTGTGATCACTGGAGCTGTCAGCCAGCACCCAGGGGCTGCCTGCCTTCCGTGGTGTTTCCCTGAGCAGCCTTCCCAGCCTGCATCCCTTTAGTACTGATTTTTGTTTCCACCAGAAGCCAAATGTGACATTTTTCTTCCACTGAAACAAAAGGAAAAGGGTATGAGGAGGGAGAGAATTATCTCTGCTGTCCTGCTCATCTCTAATGATGGCAGAACAATTCTTGCTAGCAGCATTTTCAGCACCAGAGAGCAGGTTTGGGGAATGTGCATCCTCCTTGGTGTCTCTAAAGGGTGAAGTCTTTCTTTAACAGTCATCTCAGGGCTGGCAGTGGCCAGGAAGGATAATGGACCATAACACAGTCATTCTTCTCTCAGGGCTCTGCACTGAGCTTCTCCCACTGGTGATGTGGTTGAAGAGTTTGGGGTTTTTTTTTTTTGCTTGCAATCAGAATGTGATAAAAGATTCCTGTGGCACAGTTTTGGGCTCCTCACTCATGGAGGGGCTGGAGTGAGCCAGAGAAGGGTAACAAAGCTGGGGAAGGGTCTGGAGAACAGGGCTGGGAAGGAGCAGCTGAGGGACTTGGGGGTGTTTAGTCTGGAGAAGAGAAGGCTGAGGGAGACCTCATTGCGAAAAGGTTGAAGCCAGGTGGGGGTTGGAGCCAGGTGGGGGTTGGAGGCAGGTGGGAGTTGGAGCCAGGTAGGGGTTGGGCTCTCCTCCCTAGTGTTGGGTAATAGAACAAGAGGAAATGGCCTGAAATTGTGCCAGGGGAAGGTTAGGTTGGAGATTAGGGGAAAGTTCTGTACTGCAAGAGCAGTCAGGGATTGGAACAGGCTGCCCAGAGAGGTGGTGGAGTCCCTGTCCCTGGAGATGTACAAGAAACCTGTGGCCATGGCACTTGGGGACATGGTTTAGTAGCCATGGTGGTGTTGGGTTGATGGTTGGACCCCATGATCTCAGATGCTCTTTTCCATCAAGATGATTATTTCCAGCCCAAACAAGTCAGCCCTGATTCATGAAACATGTGGACGTGGCACTTGGGGGCATGGTTTGGTGGCCATGGGTCTGTTAGGTCAATGATCTTAGAGGGCCTGTCCAAGCAAAACAACTCTGTGATTCTCTGGTTCCAGGATGCCTTTCCTCCCAAATCACAGCTCCATGCAGGCTGGCAAAGTCTCTCAGGATCACCAAGGCCAACCTAGAACCCTGCTCTACAACATTCACCTTAAACCATAGCCCCAAGCACCACATCCAAACCACCCTGAAACACATCCAGGGTTGGTGACCTCCCTGGGCAGCTCATTAAAGATGGACTTGCCTTGGAGCTAAGGATCTCTCAGGAGCAGAGACATTTGCCTCCCATGGATCCTCAGTCTGACTTTGCAGTTGAATGGGAAAGCTTAAATGCATCCAGGTGTTGGAGGTGCTACAGTGTGTGCTGCATAAGGAGGAGGAAGGAACTGCTCTGCAAAGGCAACTCAAGGTGGGAAATAGTCTCAGGAGCTTGCTGGTGATGGGGTGAAAGCTGAAGGTTGGGTCTATGATACCAGAGTCTGGAGGAGCCTTGGAGCTGAGCTTGATGGTGATGGGGTAAAGGCTTCACTGAAGGTTGGATCTGGCTGAAGATGGATTAGATCTAATGGGAGATGTCTCTGCCCATGGTGGTGGGGTAAAGACTGCACTGAAGGTTGGATCTAGCAGAAGAGGGGTTGGATCTAGTGGGAGGTGTCCCTGCCCATGCTGGTGGGGTAAAGGCTGTAGTGGGGATTGGATCTAGCAGAAGAGAGGTTGGATCTAGTGGGAGGTGTCCCTGCCCATGCTGGTGGGGTAAAGGCTGTAGTGGGGATTGGATCTAGCAGAAGAGGGGCTGGATCTAGTGGGAGGTGTCCCTGCCCATGCTGGTGGGGTAAAGGCTGCACTGAAGGTTGGATCTAGCAGAAGAGAGGTTGGATCTAGTGGGAGGTGTCCCTGCCCATGGTGGGAGAGTTGGAGCTAGATTGTCTTTAAGGTCCCTTCCAACTCAAAGCCACTGCAATTCTGTGATTCCACCTTTAATGCCAGGCTCTGGGAGAACATTAGAGCTGATCTTGGTGGTGTGGGAGGGGGGGGTTGGATGCATGATACCAGGGTCTGGAGGAACCTTGGAGCTGAGCTTCCTGGTGGCATTGCCTTCCAGCTTGCTCCACTGCAGCAAAGGGCTTTTCTTTCCTTCCCAGCACAGTTGCTCTCTGGCTGGTGGAGCTTCAGATCAGTCCTGGCTGTTAATCTGTGAAAGTCCCTGTTAGGAATAAAATAAAAAATATATAAGGAAAAGTGCCACTAAAAAGGTTTATGAGGCAGCAGTTTAGGCTGCTGCCTTCTCCAGGCTGAGGGAGCAGCTGCTTCTCATTTGCAACGTGCCTGAGCCACTGGAGGAACAACATCCCCTGGCTCTGGCTGTGAGCTAGAGGGGGGAGTGTGGCTGGGCAGGCTGTGTGGGCATCAGTGAGGGATGGGCATTTGCTCCTCAGATGTGCCCTGAGCTGCAGCAAGAGCAGTGTTTGGGCAGCAGGGCAAGGGAGGGGATTGTGCCCCTTGGCTTTACCCTCCTCAGACCCCACCTGCAGTCCTTCTGCAGCCCCCCAACACAAGCAGGACATGGAAGTGTTGGAGACAGTCAGGAGGAGGCCACCAAGATGCTCAGAGGGCTGCAGCAGCTCTGCTCTGAGGACAGGCTGAGAGAGTTGGGGCTTTGCAGCCTGGAGAACAGAAGGCTTGGAGGGGACCTTGGAGTGACCTTCCAGGATCTGAAGTGGGCTCCAGGAGGACTGGGGAGGGACTATTGATAAGGTCTGGTAATGAGAGGAGGAGGAGGAATGGGTTTGAAATGGCAGAGGGCAGATTGAAAGTGGATGTTAGGAAGAAGTTGTTTGTAGTGAGGGTGGTGAGACACTGGCACAGGTTGCCCAGGGAGGTTGTGGATCACAGAAGCACCAAATGTGGTCTTTGATGATCAAACATCAAAATGAAACACCCTGGAGCTTCACCTCTCCTGGATTCCAGGTGGGAATTGTGAGGTGTTTCATTAGGGAGGAGTCAGGAGGTCCTGGAGTCAGGTTCAGACCATCCCCAGGGAGGAGTGAGGAGGACCTGGGGGTCAGGTTCAGACCACAGCCAGGGAGGAGTGAGGAGGACCTGGAGTCAGGTTCAGACCACAGCCAGAGAGGAGTCAGGAGGACCTGGGGTCAGGTTCGGACCATCCCCAGGGAGGAGTGAGGAGGACCTGGGGTCAGGTTCAGACCATCCCCAGGAGGGTTAACCTTTTACAGGGGTTTCTATTTGTGCACTCCTCCTGCAGCTCCTGGGTGTGCTGAGAAGTGCCAGGCCCTGGACCAGATGAGTGCAGGCAGCAGCCTGAGACTTGGCCACACCTACGGCCACACCATCACCGCTGTAACCTCTCCTCTCTTTTACTTCCTCTCCTCCAGGACTGTCCCCAGCTCTCCCCAACAGAGGAGATCCTGATCCCAGTGGGAGAGGTGAAACCCATCACTCTGAAGGCCAGGAACCTGCCCCAGCCCCAGTCTGGCCAGCGTGGCTACGAGTGTGTGCTCAGCATCCAGGGCATCGTGCACCGTGTGCCCGCCCTGCGCTTCAACAGCTCCAGCGTCCAGTGCCAGAACAGCTCGGTGAGCACTGCCAGGGCAAGGGGGCAAAGAGAGGGGCCTGAAGTGGGTCTCAGCTGCCAATAGCTGTGGTGGGGCTGGGCTTAGCCACGGGGAGGGTGAAACACCCTGGAGCTTAACCACTCCTGGATTCCAGGTGGGAACTGTGAGGTGTTTCATTAGAGGAGAGGCTCCTTTATCTTGCCTGTCTGACTGTGGGGGGTTGGGGAGGGGAAGGGGAGGAGGAGGAGGGGATAGAGGAAGGTGTTAAGGCAGGTTAATTCAGAGGGGGAGATAAGGAGAATCACAGAGTCCTTATCAGGGAGCTGTCGAGTTCCAGGTCATGGTAGCTGGATGAATGCAGCAGTGCTGGTGCAGGGAAGGAAAACTGCCAGGGGAGAGAGCACAGCACAGCAGAGAGAGGGAAATGGTCTGATGGTGCTGCTGGAGAAGCAGGCTGGGCAGGGTGGTTGTCCTCTGCAGGATGGGCTTGGCCATGCCAAAGGAGCTGGCAGGAGTTTAGAATCACAGAATCATCACAGTTGCAAAGCTCTCTAAGGTCATCCAGTCCAACCACTGACCCAACACCACCGTGGCCATTAAACCATGGCCCCCAGTGCCACACTGTGGCCATTAAACCGTGGCCCCCAGTGCCACACTGTGGCCATTAAACCGTGGCTCCCAGTGCCACAGCCACACCTTTCTGGAACAGTTCTAGGGACAGGGACTCAGTCACCTCCCTGGGCAGCCAGTTCCAATCCTTGACCACTCCTGCAGGAAACAAATTTTTCCTCATCTCCAACCTAACCCTCCCCTGGCACAATTCCAGGCCATTTCCTCTCTTTTCACCTGATACCAGGGAGAAGAACCCAACCCTCACCTCACTTCAGCCTCCTTCCAGGGAACTCTCCCCTCAGCTTCCTTTTCTCCAGGCTAAAATACCCCAGGTCACTCAGTTGCTCCTCCCCAGCCCTGTTCTCCAGACCCTTCCCCAGTTTCATTGCCTTTCTCTGGACCCATCTCAGCCCTTCAATGCCCTTCTTATAGTGAGGGGCCCAAAACTGACCCCAGGGCTCAAGTTGTGGCCTCTGCAGTGCTGAGAGGTACAATCACTTGCCTACTCCTGCTGGCCACACCATTGCTGATCCAGGCCAGGATTCTGGTGGCCTCTTTGGCCACCTGGGCACACTGCTGACTCATCCTCAGTTGCTGTCAGTCAACACCCCCAGGTCCTTTGCTGCCCAGCAGCTTTCCAGCCACTCCACCCCAAGTTCATAAGGATCTTGTGACCCAAGTGCAGGAGCCAGCACTTGGCTTTGTTCAGCCTCACACAATTCCCCTTGGCCCAGGGACTTGACAAAAGTCACTGTGGCAGGTTCCTGGGGGTGTCAAAACCCCTGGCAAATGCAGGCCACCCTCCTAGCCACAGCCCATGGAGCTTGGCTCTCACGTGAGATGCTTTAGCTGGAAGATGGGCAGGGGACAGCATGGCCCTTCCCTTCCTTGCTGTGCATTCAGAGAGGTCCAGAGGCAAAACGAGCCACATGCAGCTTGTTCTGGGCAGCAGAGCAAGGTCTGGTTGCATATTCAGTGCAGATGGTCTGACATAGTTAATGAAGGGGTGAATTTTTCAACGTTTTCCCTGGATATTTAGATGTCACTGCCCAGCTTTGGACCTTGCAGCTGGGTAGGAGGGTAAATGGATTCACACCATGGTCCTTTTCCTCTCCAAAGTGATTTACAGACATTAGAGAAGCACTTTTCTTCTTGGTAGGCTAATAGGAAGTGATAAGTAGAGGACAGAAGGACAGATCCTTATGTGATCTCATTTCCCAGCATCCCAGTAAAAGCCAGGTGAGGTGAACTGGGGCAGGCAAACACTAAGTGAAACCTGCACAACTCCTGTGTGGGGACAACTCCAAGCAGATTGCTTTGGTTTAATCATCATCCCCACAGCCCAGAGAAGGTGGCAATGTTCCCTCACCTTTGTTAAGTCTTTTTGGTTGACTTAGCATCCAAATGAAGCCTCATTGGTGCTGATTGCAATAATGGGAATTTCAGAACACACTGGAAAACTCACCTAAAGCATCCAGAGTCACTCAGGCACAGCCTCCAAGGTCATAGAATCATGGAATTATTTCTTTTATGGAAAAGACCTCTAAAAATCATCAAGTGCAACCATCAGCCTAAGACCACCACCATGGTAAGGTGAAGAACTCCCAGCAGTGCAATCACAGAGTCACAGAATGGCTTAGGTTGGAAGGGACCTCGGAGGTCATCTACTCCAACCTCGCTGCCCTGCCCAGGAACACCTCTCAATTAGACTTGGCTGATCAAGACCTCACCCAAAATGGCCTTGAACACCCTCAGGGAGAGATATCCACAGCCTCCCTGGGCAGCCTATTCCAGAGTCTCAGCACCCCTGTACTGAAGAACTTCTTCCTCAGCTCTACTCTAACCCTGCTCTCCCTCAGCTTCAAACCATTCCCCATTCTCCTGTCTCTGGACACCCTCAGGAAAAGTCCCTCTGCAGCCTTCCTCCAGGATCTCTTCAGCTCTGCCAGGAAAAGAGCTCTAAGATGTCCCTGGAGTCTTCTCTTCTCCAGGCTGAACACCCCCTAGCTGCCTCAGCCTGTCCTCATAGCAGTGCTTCAGCCCTTGGACCATCTTTGTGGCCTCCTCTGGGCTCACTCCAGCAGCTCTGTGTCCTTCTTGTGCTGGGGACACTAAACTGAACACAGTATTTGAGGTGGAGATCTCACCAGAGCAGAGTAAAGGGGAAGAATCCTCTCTTTTGCCCTGCTGGCCACACTCCTCTTGATTCAGCCTAGGATACAGTTTGCTTTCTGGGCTGCGTGAGCATGTGGGCAAGGACCTTTTGGCAGCCATTTGATGGTTGGACTTGATGATTTTTCAGGTCTTTTCCAACCAAAAGTGTTCCATGATTCTGTGATGTCTTTTTATCTCAGCTCTTCCCAGTTCCACCAGGCAAAGCTGTGCCCTGGGATCTGGAAGCTTCCAGTCAGACTGTGTGAGGAGATAGCCTGAGGGCAGCAATCCTGCCAGTCTGATTAACTGGAGGGGCTGTATTGATAAGCTGGGGACTGAGTGACAAGAGCAGCCACTGTGAGCAGAATAATTAATCTGTTACCTCTCACAAGGACTGGATCTGATTTAATTATCTCTTCCCGAAGAGGAGGAGGAGGCAGTCAAAGCAGGACCCTGGAGATGAAGTGCAGAAGTGTGGTGGTTCAGACATCAGCAGAGAATAACCACAGCTGCTTGTCCTGGCAGTGTCTCTGATAGACCCTCCCAAGCATTTCATTCTCCATCTCCTCCTGCAGTATCTCTATGATGGGATGGACATCAGCAACCTGGCCGTGGACTTTGCCGTGGTTTGGAATGGGAACTTTGTTATTGACAACCCAGAAGGTCTGAAAGGTAAAGTCTGCCTGAGTTGGCTTTAAATCATGGGAAGGAGGGTGATGATGGGGACTGCAAGTGGCTGCTGGGGCAGGAGTGGTGGTAGCTGCTGTCACCGAGGCTGCAGGCAGAGATGTGGTCCCAGTGGAGCTCACTTTGGACGAGAGCAACTCGCTCTGCTCCACTGGCACAGCCTTGGCTGTGGAATCCACATCTGCAAGGCCACTCTGGGTCTTGTCAAGTCAAAACTCAGCACAGAATCACAGAGTCACAGGCTGGGTTGGGTGAGAAGGAACCTTTAAAGCAGCCAGTCCAACCCCTCTGCAGTCAGCAGGGACACCTGCAATTAGAGCAGGTTGCTCAGAGCCCAAACCACCCTGCCCTGGAACAGTTCCCACCTCTCTGGGCAACCTGGGCCAGGCTCCCACGACCCTCAGCATCAAAACTTTCTCCCTTCTCTCTAGTCTGAATCTCTCTCTTTTAGTTTCAAGCCATCAGCCTTTGTTCTGTCCTGACAGGACCTGTTAAATGTCTGTCCCCAGCTTTTTCTTAGCCCCTTTTAATACTGAAAGGCCACCAGAAGGTCTCCCTGGAGCCCTCCCTGACTCTCTCAGCCTGGCCTCACAGTAGAGGGATTCCAGCTCTCAGGACCTTGTTATGGCCATCTCTGGATCCACTCCAACAGGTCCATGTCCTTGGTGGAAGGCAAAGAGGATGCTGAGGGGATTGGAGCATCTCTGAGGAGAAAAGCTCAAGGGACCTGGGGCCGTTTAGCTCGGAGCAGAGCAGCCTGAGAGAGAATCTGATCAATGCTGATCAATAGCCGAAGGGTGGAGGTCATGAGGATGGGGCTGGGCTCTTTTCAGTGGTGCTTACTGTTAGGACAAAGGGCAGTGAGCACAAACTGGAACCCAGGAGGTTTCACTTCAGCTTAAGGAGAAACTTCTGTGCTTTGAGGGTCCTGGAGCCTACTGCCCAGAGAGGTTGTGGAGCCTCCTTCTCTGCAGAGATCCCAATCCCCCCTGAGCATTGTGCTCCTGGGCAAGCTGCTGTGGGTGCCCTGCTTTAGCAGGGGGTTTGGACTGGATGATCTCCAGAGCTCTCTTCCAGCCTCACCGTTCTGTGACTCTGCTTCCTGCGCTGCGTTCTCTAAGTCCAGCAGCAGCTGTAGCCCTGGGTGGGTATTTCCTTTCCTGAGCACCTCCTCAGTGTCCACCCCTTGTGCCCTCAGTTCACCTCTACAAGTGCGCAGCCCAGCGGGAGAGCTGCGGGCTCTGCCTCAAAGCCGACCCCAAGTTCGAGTGCGGGTGGTGCAGCGGCGAGGCCAAGTGCACGCTGCGGCCGCACTGCGGCTCCAGCGCCCAGCAGCCCTGGCTCGACTGGTCCAGCAGGAACGTCAAATGCTCCAACCCTCGCATCACTGAGGTGAGAGCTCCTCCTCCGCTCCTCCTTCCTCTTCCTTCCCTCCCTACCTCGCTCCTTCCTCTCTTCTTCTTGCCTCTCTCTCTTTTCTCTCCCTTCTTCCTCTTCCTTCCTTCCTCCTTCCCTCTGTCCTCCCTCTTTCCTCCCTCCTTCATCTTCCTTTCTTCCTTTTCTCTCTCCCCCCCCTTCTCCCTCTCCCCCCCC
>WAAF01014013.1:181009-213810 GCA_013400475.1 Tricholaema leucomelas
CCTCTACTTTTCTTTCCTCCTCCATCCCTCCTTCCTTCCCTTCTTCCTTCTTCCCTCCCTCTCCCCTCCCCTCTTCCTCCCCCCTCCTTCCCATCCTCTTCCTTTCCTCCCTCTTTCCTCTTCCCTCCTTCCAGAGTGGGTTTGTGTCTGCCTCCTCCTGCTGAACCCCCTCCCCATCATCCACCCAGCTAAGCACCAGGGGCTGCATCCCCTGCACTGCTTTCTGTGTGTGGCTCTCGTGGCAGCTGGCCAGGCTGTGCAGCCCTCTTCATCTCTCACCAGCGCTGGGGTGACCGCTATGGACTGTTGCAAGAATGCTAATTAAGCCAGGGAGCTAATTAGTCTCTAGTTGCTGCTTCTGGTGTTTCTGTTCAGACCACTGAGGGATGCAGAATGTCTCCCAGGAGCATTTTTTCCTCAGCAGTGAAACTGCACTCGGTCTGTTAACGCTGCTATTAGGAGTGACACTCTTATCAGGAGGGAATGAAAGAAGATTTGGGTTTCTCACTTAATTAACTCCCCCCAAAACCAAGCCAAAGCCTCCTTTGCCCTGAACATGTTTCTGTGCTGCAGCAGGTGGAGGGCATGGGTGTGCCAGTGTGTTGGATTGAAGCAGCCTGTTGCTCTGGTGCTCATGACAGAGCAGGAATAAGGACCCTACTACCATGGAGGAGTTTCCTCCTAACTCTGGTTTCTAGACTTGCCTAACTAAAGTGCCTCATGCTCACAACTCTCCCTGGGAGGCATCAGCCTCTGGTTTATGGAGGAGGGAAGGAAACTGTAGATGCTGTGTCAGGGCTGGGACTGACTGGAGGAGGACATTGCTGAGGAAGGTCCATCCCTCCTGGCTGAGCCTTTGATGTTTCTTTCTTGCCAGCCACATTACACCTTGGAGAAGCAAATAATTCTCTTGCCCAGCATCTTGTAAACTGCAGTGTGGAGGCTGCTGAGGAGCAGAGGTGGTGGTGCTGACTGTGCAGAGATGTGAAAGCCTTAAGCAGTGTTGAGAGCCTGTCCTTCCCTGTCTGGCTTCTTGTGTGTGTGTGTGTGTGTGTTTGGCAAGCCAGAGTTATCATTACAGAGAGATAAAATGAGCCTTAAGGGCTTGCCTGGCCATGCACCTTCTCCTGCCAGCAATCAGAACCCAACTTTCCCCTATCTATGCTCTAGTGGGAGGTGTCCCTGCCTATGGCAGGGGGTTGGAGCTGGATGATCCTTGAGGTCCCTTCCAACCTAAAGCATTCTATGATTCTATGATTCATTCTATGATTCTATCTGAGGGCTCTTCTGCTTGTAGAAGTTTATGCTACAAGATGCAAGAAGCAAAACAGGCTCTGCCTGAGATTTTTCTCCACCACAGACCATTCAGACAGCTGTAATGTGAGAAAAAACCCTCCTGGATTTATTCATTTATCCCTCCTTGAGCTAAGCAGAGAAAGGGGAAAACAACCCCTCTGCTCCAGCCACCAAGTGACTGACATCTGCACACTTCCAGACTGGCTCTCCCGGCTGGCTGCAGGCTCAGTGCTGCCCGTGAGTGTTTTATCACTGTCCAGCTTGAAAGCAACCCTCTTGGGCTCTGGCCAAGGAGAAAAGAGCAGAGCTTTGCTCTTACAGATCTCTTGTCCCCATATTCAGGTCTGTGTCTCAGCCTTCAAAGCAGGAAGCGTAGGCTGCCTTGCCAGGGGATGTTTGGAGTCTCAGGAGATCACTCTGGGGGGATGTGGAGATGATAGTAGAGATAGTAGGAAGTAATTCTTGGCAGTGAGGGTGGTGAGACATTGGTAGAGGTTGCCCAGGGAGGTCCTGGATGCCCCTTCCCTGGAAGGGGCCAAGGTAAGGATGAATGAGGCCTTGACCAACCTGAGCTGGTGGGAGGTGTCCATGTCCTTTGCAGTGGTTTAGGTCTCAATGACTTTTAAGGTCCCATCCAACCCAAACTACTCTGTGGTTCTGTGACAGAATCAAGTGGGAGGTGTCCATGCAGGTTGGGTTATTCCACAGGGAAGGTCAGCAATAGAAAATCCATTTTTCAGTGGAATGTGTTAGCCCTTGGCCTCTGCTGACTCTGCCCAACAGATCCCTGGGAGGAGGCTGGAGAGAGGTGGGTGTGGGTCTCTTCTCACCAGTCACAGCAGGAAAGGCAAGAGGAGATGGCATCGAGTTAGGCCAGGGGAGGTTTAGGTTGGGCATTGCTGTCTACAGCTACCTGAAGGGAGGCTGTAGCCAGGTGGGGTTGGGCTCTGCTGCCAGGCAGCCAGGGACAGAACAAGAGGACACAGCCTCAAGCTGTGCCAGGAGAGGTCTAGGCTGGATGTTAGGAGGAAGTTGTTGGCAGAGAGAGTGATTGGCATTGGAATGGGCTGCCCAGGGAGGTGGTGGAGTTGCTGTGCCTGGAGGTGTTGAAGCCAAGCCTGGCTGGGGCACTTAGTGCCATGGTCTGGTTGCTTGGCCAGGGCTGGGTGCTAGGTTGGGCTGGCTGAGCTTGGAGCTCTCTTCCAGCTTGGGTGATTCTATGATCCTATGATTAGGAAAACCCTCTGTATCCAAAGGGTTCTCAGAGGTTGTGTCTGAGTAGAATCACAGAATTGTTTTGATTGGAGAAGACCTCTAAAGCTGTCAAGCCCAACCATTAGCCCAGCACCACCATGGCCACTAAACCATGTCTCCAGCTGCCATGGCCACATATTTCTTGAACACCTCGAGGGATGGGGACTCCACTGCCTCCCTGAGCAGCCTGTTCCAATGCCTGACCACTCTTGCAGGAAGAAAATCATTCCAATGCCAATCACTGTCTGGCAACAACTTCCTCCTAATGTCCAGCCTAGACCTCCCCTGCCACAGCTNTGTGCTATAACCTGATGCTAGGGAGAAGAGAGCAATGCTTGGCTCCAGCCTCCTTTCAGGGAGTTGTAGAGAGTGAGAAGGTCTCCTCTCAGCCTTCTCCAGACTCAACAACCCCATCTCCCTCAGCCACTCCAATGCCTGACCACACAGTCACAACAACAAATGAGCAGCAGGAGCTATTTTTTTGTGGCTGGGAGCCCCCAGCTCTCACTGGCAGTGTCCCTTTAACAGCATAAAACTTCCCCATGCTCTGTGGTCCTAGCAATAAATAAGTAAGAATCATTCCTCTCCTGAACAAGCAGCACTCTGATCTCCTGTTCATTTATTTGCAGCCCTCATTAATATAACATCAGTGCAACAAACAGCTGAAGGGGGCTGGAGAAGAGGGGGGGGTGGTGGTGGTGGTGCAGTGTCAGGCTGAATAATGGAGTTGCTCTGCTGAGATAACAATTAGGTGCTGAATGTGCTATCAGCTAAGGCAGAGACAAGGAAGGATCATGCAGGGATGACAATGCTTATGTGCTGCTTCCCTGCTGGGCTCATCAGCTGGGATGCAGCCAGCTTAGAGCAAGAAAGAAAAAGAAAGAAGGAAGGAAGGAAGAGGAAGGAAGGAAGCTAAAAAGGAATGAAGGAAGGAAGAAAGAAGGGAGGAAGAAAGAAAGAAGGGAGTAAGGTAAAAAGGAAGGAGGGAAGGAAAGGAAGGAAGGGAAAACTGAAGAAAGGAAGGAAGGAGGGAAGGAAGAGGAAGGAAGGAAGGTAAAAAGGAATGAAGGAAGAAAGAAAGAAGGAAAGAAGGTAAGAAGGAAGGAAAGTAAAAAGGAAGGAAGATAAAAAGGAAGGAAGGAAGGAAGGAAGAAAGAATGAGGAAGGAAGGAAAAAAGGAGGGGAAAAAAGGAAGAAAGGAAGAAAGAGGAAGGAAGAAAAGAAGAAAGAAAGAGGAAGGGTGCCTCGAGCACCCCATAGGTTTCTTGAACCCCTCCAGGGTTTAAACTGGCAGAGAGGAGATTTAAACTGGATGTTAGGAAGAAGTTATTTGCAGTGAGGGTGGTGAGAGACTGGCACAGGTTGCCCAGGGAGGTTGTGGAGCACAGAATCACCCAATGTGATCTTCGATGCTCCACAACCTCCCTGGAGATGTTCAAGACCAGGTTGGATGAAGCCTTGAGTGACCTGTTCTGGTGGGAGGTGAGACTCCCTGGGCGGCCTGTTCCAATCCCTGACCACTCTTGCAGCCAGGAAATTGTTCCTAATCTCCAACCTGGCACAATTCCAGGCCATTTCCTCTCATTCTATCACCTGATGACTAGAGAGAAGAAACTGACCCCCACCTCACTCCAGCCTCCAAATAAAGACAACAGCCACCAAGTCAAGATCCAAAATGTCAAGTTCCAAACTGAAACAACCAAAAGAACCTGACCAGAAGAGCCTCCTCAGAGCAGAAGCTGATACTGCAGTATCATAGAATCATAGAATCTATCAGTTTGGAAGAGACCTCCAAGATCATCCAGTAGTACACATGGGGGTTGGTCTCTTCTGCCAGGCACCCAGCAACAGAACAAGGGGACACAGCCTCAAGTTGTGCCAGGGGAGGTCTAGGCTGGATGTTAGGAGGAAGTTGTTGGCAGAGAGAGTGATTGGCATTGGAATGGGCTGCCCAGGGAGGTGGTGGAGTGGCTGTGCCTGGAGGTGTTGAAGCCAAGCCTGGCTGGGGCACTTAGTGCCATGGTCTGGTTGGTTGGCCAGGGCTGGGTGCTAGGTTGGCCTGTATGAGCTTGGAGGTCTCTTCCAACCTGCTTGGTTCTATGATAACCTGGCCAGAAGAGCCTCCTCAGACCAGAAGAAGCTGAACATCCTTTCTACTGCAGTATGTCCATTGAAGCCAGGGAACATTTCTTCCTCATGCTGTCTGTGTCAGAGCAGCCATGTGGGCTGTCAGAGCAGCCATGTGGGCTGTCACTGCAGCCAGCCCTGCAGCCTGAGCAGCTCTCCAGCACCACCAGACTGGGATTTAAAGCAGACAAGACCAGGCTGGCCACAACTGCCCCAGGCTGGCTTTGCTGGAGTTGCTTTGGCTGCATCTACGACACAAAGAGGTGACCAGGGATGCCAGGCAGAGGGGTCACCAGCCCTTCATGCACCAGGACCTTTAAGTTCTTCTCTCCTTTCTGGGATTTTGACTGAGTCTCTCCAGCTGTAATTAATTGACTGCATCTGTTCCAACCCCGGGGCTGCTTCATGGCACAGTTACTTCAAAACTGTTCAATTAGCGGCCACTAAAATCTAGGTCGAGTAAAGCTCCATATTGGGGATTTTCCAGGTCAGGACATTTTCAAAATACAAAATGAGCTTTGCTTTGTTTAGTCAGGGCCAGTTGGGGCTCCCCACTGCTTGTGGTGAGGTCAGAGAATGGCAAACTGTGACTTCTTTTTCTGTGTTGAGCAGCAACGAGAGGAGGCTGAGCCTGGCGGTGTTAAGTGCTCCAGCAAACGCATCCTAACATCCTCTGGTACTGCAAAGGACACTTGTAACTGTCAAGTGTGGGAATGGTTGGGTTCAGGTGATGCCCAGCTCCCAGTGGAAACCAGTGCAGAGCTGGAGGAGTTCATAGAATCATAGAATGGCTTAGGTTGGAAGGGATCTCAAAGCTCAGCCACTTCCTACCCCCCTGCCGTAGGCAGTGGCACCTCCCACTAGAACAGGTTGCTCAAGGACTCATTCAGCCTGGTCCTGAACACCTCCAGGGAGGTGGTGGAGCACAGAAGCACAGAATGTGATCTTTGAGACAAGCAAGAGACGACTGAAAATGAAGAGATGCAAGCAAGGGACAGCTGAAAATGGAGAGATGCAAGCAAGGGACAACTAAAACTGGAGAGATACAAGCAAGGGACAAC
The DNA here is from genome assembly GCA_013400475.1 of Tricholaema leucomelas. NCBI lineage: Eukaryota > Metazoa > Chordata > Aves > Piciformes > Lybiidae > Tricholaema lacrymosa > Tricholaema leucomelas. Next base: position 186,748 of record WAAF01014013.1, read on the forward strand.
TAAAACTGGAGAGATACAAGCAAGGGACAACTGAAAATGCAGAGATACAAGCAAGAGGTGATTGAAAATAGATACAAGCAAGGGACGACTAAAAATGGAGAGATACAAGGAAGGGACAACTAAAAATGGAGAGATACAAGGAAGGGACAACTAAAAGTGGAGAGATACAAGGAAGGGACAACTAAAAACAGAGAGATGCAAGCAAGGGACAACTAAAAATGGAGAGATACAAGGAAGGGACAACTAAAAGTGGAGAGATACAAGGAAGGGACAACTAAAAACAGAGAGATGCAAGCAAGGGACAACTAAAAATGGAGAGATACAAGGAAGGGACAACTAAAAGTGGAGAGATACAAGGAAGGGACAACTAAAAACAGAGAGATGCAAGCAAGGGACAACTAAAAATGGAGAGATACAAGGAAGGGACAACTAAAAGTGGAGAGATACAAGGAAGGGACAACTAAAAACAGAGAGATGCAAGCAAGGGACAACTAAAAATGGAGAGATACAAGGAAGGGACAACTAAAAGTGGAGAGATACAAGGAAGGGACAACTAAAAACAGAGAGATGCAAGCAAGGGACAACTAAAAATGGAGAGATACAAGGAAGGGACAACTAAAAGTGGAGAGATACAAGGAAGGGACAACTAAAAACAGAGAGATGCAAGCAAGGGACAACTAAAAATGGAGAGATACAAGGAAGGGACAACTAAAAGTGGAGAGATACAAGGAAGGGACAACTAAAAGTGGAGAGATGCAAGCAAGGGACAACTAAAAGTGGAGAGATGCAAGCAAGGGACAACTAAAAATGGAGAGATGCAAGCAAGGGACAACTGAAACTGGAGAGATACAAGCAAGGGACAACTAAAAATGTAGACCTAAAAAAGAGGAGAGATCTAAGCGCAGGAAGGACCTTCAGTATCAGGGTGGTGAGACACTGGAACAGGTTGCCCAGGGAGGCTGTGGATGTTCCCTCCCTGGAGGTGTTCAGGGCCAGGTTGATTGAGGCCTTGAGCAACCCTGGGCTAGTTGTGAGGCATCACTGCCCATGGCAGATGATGTCTAAGGTCCCTCCCAACCTGAGCCATTGAGAATGAGCCTGTGAAGGTGGCTTCTGCTGGGACTTGAAATGCAGAGGAGAAGGTGAAACCAGAGCAGTGGTGGGGATCAGGGGTGTCCCAGTGGTTTGCATGGGGCAGGAAGGGGCAGGTGTGCCCCATGGCACTAGAACGTGCAGGGAGGTGCTTTGGGAACGGTGCCCTGCCTGTGTCCCATCTCACTCCCATCCACTTTTCCACTTCTTTTTCCCCTCTTATTTGATTTTTGGTTTGCCCTGGGGAGCTCTCAGCCCCTGGTGCTGCAAGCTGTTGGCTCATGTTCTGGTGGTGGGGCTGGTGTCACGTCCTGGTGGTGGGATTGGTGTCACATCCTGGTGGTGGGGCAGGTGTCACGTCCTGGTGGTGGGGCTGGTGTCATGCTCTGGTGGTGGGGCTGGTGTCACGTCCTGGTGGTGGGATTGGTGTCACATCCTGGTGGTGGGATTGGTGTCACATCCTGGTGGTGGGATTGGTGTCACGTCCTGGTGGTGGGGCTGGTGTCACATCCTGGTGGTGGGGCTGGTGTCACGTTCTGGTGGTGGGGCTGGTGTCACGTCCTGGTGGTGGGATTGGTGTCACGTCCTGGTGGTGTTTTGCCACCTTCCTGACCCCCTTCAGGTGAAAGGGACAGCAAGTTCTTGAGAAGGTGAAGGAAAAGGAGCCAGCCAGCCAGAAATGCTAAGGGAAGAAGGTTTTGAAGAGCTCAAGCCTCTTGCCAAAGACAAGGGTGGCACCAACAGACCTGAACAAGCTTTCTTCCGTTGAATTAATAGAACTGCACCTGTATGGGTTGTGTTTATGTATTAATAGCAGCTCTAGCACAGAGAGGAGATCAGTAACTCCCCCCAGAGCTGCATGGCAGAGTCAGAACAGCTCTTGCAAGAGACTTGGGTCCAAGTCTGGTGCCTCTGCACAGCTGTAATTTGTGCTCCTAATTGCAGAGGACATTGTCCCTAGTGAAAGGCTGAGGGAGCAGAGATGGTTATGGCTGAGGCAGGCTATAAACAGGCAGCTTTAAAGCCCACAGCTCAACCTTTCACATTTTTAAGTCATTTGAGGTGCCAACTTCCTAATAAAATGTGACATTTCCACTCAGAAGAGCCAAGCAGAAGTTCAAGCTCTCCAAAGGAGCAGGACACTTCTAGAAGGTGGCTTAGAATCTTCTGGAGATAGAAAACACAAAGCCTTTGGCACTGTTCTGCACCACATCCTGGTGTCCAAGCTGGTGACACATGGGTTTGATGGGTGGACCACTGGATGGATAAAGAAGTGGCTTGATGGCTGCACCTAAAGTGTGGCTGTCAATGGCTCCATGTCCCAGTAGAGGCAGTGACAAGTGGAGTCCCTCAGAGATCAGTCCTGGGACCAGTCTTGTTCAACATCTCTGTGGGTGCCATGGACAGAGGCATTGAGTGCAGCCTCAGCGAGTTTGCTGCCCACACCAAGCTGTGTGCTGCAGCAGCCAGGCTGGAGGGCAGGGATCCATCCAGAGGGACCTGGACAGGCTGCAGAGGTGGGCACAAGCCAAGCTCAGGAGGTTCAACAAGACCAAGGGCAAGGTCCTGCAGCTGGGGCAAGGCAATGCCAAGCACAAATCCAGGCTGGGCAGTGAGTGGCTGGAGAGCAGCCCTGAGGAGAGGGACTTGGGGGTGCTGCTGGAGAAGCTCAACAGGAGCCAGCAGTGTGCACTTGCAGGCCAGAAAGCCAAGCAGAGCCTGGGCTGCAGCAGCAGAAGTGTGGCCAGCAGGGCCAGGGAGGGGATTCTCCCCCTCTGCTCTGCTCTGCTGAGACCCCACCTGGAGTACTGCATCCAGCTCTGGAGCCTCTGGGACAAGAGGGATGTGGAAATGCTGGAGAGTGTCCAGAGCAGGGCTAGGAAGATGCTGAGAGGGCTGCAGCAGCTCTGCTGTGAGCACAGACTGAAAGAGTTGGGGCTGTGCAGGCTGGAGCAGAGGAGGCTCCCAGGTGACCTTCTTGTGGCCTTCCAGGATCTGAAGGGGGCTACAAAAAAGCTGGGGAGGGACTTTTGAGTCTGTCAGGGAGTGAGAGGAGTGGGGGGAATGGAGCAAAGGTGGAGGTGGGGAGAGTCAGAGTGGATGTTAAGAATCTCTTCAGCATGAGAGTGGTGAGAGGCTGGAATGGGTTGCCCAGGGAGGTGGTTGAGGCCCCATGGTTGGAGGTGTTTCAGGCCAGGTTGGCTGAGGCTGTGTGCAGCCTGCTCTAGGGTAGGGTGTCCCTGGGCATGGCAGGGGGTTTGGAAGTGGCTGATCCTTGTGGTCTCTTCCAACCCTGACTGATTCTGTGATTCTAAAATAGTCACTCTTGCCCTTCTGCAAGGCTTGCTGGGGGATGACATCTCCTCTTGGCCAGGTCAAGGACCTTGTTATCCCACTTGGAGCACAGCACAGATGGATTTCAGCACCTTTGGGCTTTTCCAAGGCACCCAGAGGAGCCACGAGAAGGTGGCAGTGTCCTGGCTTTGGCAGCAGGAGCAGGTGGAGGTTGGCAGCACTCAGCCTCCTTGGGCACCCTGCAAAGCACAAAGCTGTTTCCAAGTCAGATGGGAGCAGGAGCTGGAGAAGCAGGAGCGTGGTGGGGCCACCAACTCAACTGTCCTGTGTTTTGTTTCCCTCTAGATCCTGACAGTGTCAGGCCCCCCAGAAGGAGGGACGAGGGTGACCATCCGTGGTGTCAACCTGGGCCTGGACTTCTCCGAGATCGCCCAGGGGGTGCAGGTTGCTGGGGTGCAGTGCCTGCCCCTGCCCGAGCACTACGTCGTCGCCGAACAGTGAGTGGCCTCCTGGACCTCCCCCACAGCCCCACCACAGGTCCCCAGGGCTGACCAACCTTCACACAGCCTCTTCCCTGACCTCCAGCAGACAGGCAGGAGGCCAACGACTCCTCCAGGCATCATCTCACCGCCCTTTGCAGCCCTGCAGGAAGGGAGTCTGGAGGTGGATATGCTGCCAGGGGGCTTTTATTCTCCTGGCTGCTGAGCTTGGAGAAGAGAAGGTTCCAGTGAGACCTTAGAGCAGCCTTTCAGTAACTGAAGGGGGCTACAGGAGAGCTGGGGAAGGGACTTTTTACAGAGGCATGGACTGATAGGATGAGAGGCAATGGCTTTGAGCTGGAAGTGCAGAGACTGAGGCTGGTTAATGGATGAAATTCATGATGTGGTGAGACTCCAGAATAGGTTGCCCAGGGAGGCTGTGGATGCCCCCTCCCTGGAGGTGCTCAAGGTCAAGTTGGATGAGGCATTGAGCAACCTGGGCTATTGGGAGGTGTCCTTGCCCATGGCAGGGAGTTGGAACTGGATGATCTGCTGGAGAGAGTCCAGTGGAGGGCCATGAGGATGATGAGGGGACTGGAGCACTGCCTGAGGAGGAGAGGCTGAGGGACCTGGGGCTGCTTAGTCTGGAGAAGAGAAGACTGAGAGGGGATTGAATCAATGTTTATAACTATCTGAGGGCTGGGGGTCAGGAGCAGGGGACAGGCTCTGCTCACTGCTCCCTGGGCTAGGACAAGCAGCACTGGATGGAAGCTGCAGCACAGGAGGTTCCAGCTCAACACCAGGGGGAACTTCTTGCCTGGAAGGGTCCCAGAGCCCTGGCACAGGCTGCCCAGAGAGGTTGTGGAGTCTTCTTCTGTGGAGCCTTTCCAGGCCTGTCTGGATGTGTTCCTGTGTGATCTGAGCTAGGTTGTGTGGTCCTGCTCTGTCAGGGGGAGTTGGACTGGATGATCTCCTTGCGTCCCTTCCAACCCCTAACATCCTGAGATCCTGTGATCTTTAAGATCCCTTCCAACCCAAACCATTCTACAACTCTCTGCTGCCCAAACCAGAAGACCTCCATCCCTCCAGCAGAAGGAGATGAGATGTTTGGGTGCTCTCCAGCAGGGTGGAGCAGCCCTTTAAGCTTTCCCTGAGCGTTTTGTGCTTGGCTGTTGCGTTTCGTTTGGGTTTGGGGTTGGTTTTGTTGCTTGCTGGGGGGTTGTTTGGGTTGGTTGTTTTTTTTTTCAGTTCCACGCTGTGGTTCCTGCTTTGCTAAGCAACTTTCCTGATGAGCACCTTGCTGGTTGCTGCTGAGCTTCTCTGTCCCCTCTGCTCCTCATCACACTTGGAGATTCAGGCGGCGCTGCCGGCGGTGCGCAGCCATTTGTTAGGCGGGCGAGGCGCTGACAGCCGCTCTAATCCGAGGGGGGGCACTGGAGTCCCTTCATTTATTTCACTAAGGGAAGTGTCAACCAAAAATTAGAGAGTAGGCATCCAACAGAGGATGCTGAGCAAACCTCCCAGAGTGCCAGCAGCTCCTGCCGCTGGCTAGGGGCGAAGGGTTGCGCCGCGGGGGCTTTGCGCAGCGATGGTGGAGAGGAGCATCCCTGGGTGCTCACGGCCAAGAAGGTCAATGGGTTCCTGGGGGGGTATGATGAAGAGTGTGGCCAGCAGGTGGAGGGGGGTTTCTGCTGCCTTTCTACTCTGCTCTGGAGGATTGTGTCCAGTTTGAGGCTCCCCAGTTCAAGAGAGACAGGAGACTACTGGAGAGAGTCCAGCAGAGGGTACAAAGATGCTGAGGGGCCTGGAGCATCTCTGTGAGCAGGAAAGGCTGAGGGACCTTGGGCTGTTTAACCTGGAGAAGAGCAGCCTGAAAGGGGATCTGATCAGTGCTCCATGATTGGAGCCTCAGTCGAGGCAATGCCAAGCACAAATCCAGGCTGGGCAGTGAGTGGCTGGAGAGCAGCCCTGAGGAGAGGGACTTGGGGGTGCTGCTGGACCAGAAGCTCAACAGGAGCCAGCAGTGTGCACTTGCAGCCCAGAAAGCCAAGCAGAGCCTGGGCTGCAGCAGCAGAAGTGTGGCCAGCAGGGCCAGGGAGGTGATTCTCCCCCTCTGCTCTGCTCTGCTGAGACCCCACCTGGAGTACTGCATCCAGCTCTGGAGCCCCTGGGACAAGAGGGATGTGGAGATGCTGGAGAGTGTCCAGAGCAGGGCCAGGAGGATGCTCAGAGGGCTGCAGCAGCTCTGCTGTGAGCACAGACTGAAAGAGTTGGGGCTGTGCAGGCTGGAGCAGAGGAGGCTCCCAGGTGACCTTCTTGTGGCCTTCCAGGATCTGAAGGGGGCTACAAAAAAGCTGGGGAGGGACTTTTGAGGCTGTCAGGGAGTGCCAGGACTGGGGGGAATGGAGCAAAGCTGGAGGTGGGGAGAGTGAGGCTGGAGGTGAGGAGGAAGTTGTTGAGCATGAGAGTGGTGAGAGGCTGGAATGGGTTGCCCAGGGAGGTGGTTGAGGCCCCATGGCTGGAGGTGCTTCAGGCCAGGCTGGCTGAGGCTGTGGGCAGCCTGCTCTAGGGTAGGGTGTCCCTGGGCATGGCAGAGGGGTTGGGACTGGCTGCTCCTTGTGGTCCCTTCCAACCCTGACTGATTCTGTGAGTGATCCCAGCAGCACAGATCTGCCCCAGCCTCAGAAGCAGCTAAAAGCAGTTGTCCTGTGGTGGTGAGTTACATTTGGTGGATCTCAGTCTCACCTCCAGCACGGTGGAAGGAGCTGTCTCTAGCACATATTGGTGCTGGTTGGGTTTTTGCTCACTCCATGGCTTTGTTTTCCCATCTTGAAACTGCCTTGAGCAGCCTGGGCTAGTGGGAGGTGTCTGCCCATGGCAGAGGGGTTGGAACTGGACAATCTAAGATCCCTTCCAACCCAAACCATTCTGTGAATCTGTAAGACCAAACTGGGCTTCACTTCCCCCTCCCAAGAGCTTGGCAGGGTGTGAGGATCAGGGTAGCCTAAGATCACTGGTGCAGGGTGCTGCGGGCATGCAGAGCATCTTTGGCTCCCTGAGTTCTCTCCCTGCTGGAGGTTTGGGCTGTTCTGCTGCTGAGCAGCATTTTGTTTTCTCCTTCCCTTTCAAATAAAGGACAGAAGATTATAAAATGATCCTCCTTTGATGGCAGGAAACCCTGATTTTCTAATCATGACTCTAATTACGGCTCTTGAGCTTTCAAAGTTTGTTAACATCATTAAAACATTTACCCTGGGCAGATAACAGCAAGAGTTAGCAGGAGAGCTGCCTTTCCAAGATGAATCCAGATGAAAGGACCCTCTTCAGGGTTCTGTGGGCAGACTGAATTCCAAGGCTGTAATGACTCACCATATGCTCCAGCCATGCAATCTATCAGCCAGCAATTAGGTTAATGTTGGTGAAAGGACCACTTAGCCCAGCAATCAGCACCCTACAGCTCTGCAGAATGCATCATTTTCTAACAAGGCACCTGCTGGGAATTTGGCTTTTAGCAGGAATTGGGATCAGGTGTACCAGGGTTCTTGTGCCCCCATCCCATGGCCTGGTACTGGATGGCAGCTGCTGCTTTACTGGGAAGCAGTTGGGTGTTTGGTGTTCTCCCCATAGATCATAGAATCACAGAATGGTAGGGGTTGGAAGGGACCTCTGGAGATCATTGAGTCCAACCCCACCCTGCCAAAGCAGAATCACCAGAGCAAGTCACCCAGAAACACATCCAGGTGAGTTTTGAAAGTCTCCAGAGAAGGAGACTCCACAACCTCCCTGGGCAACCTGCTCCAGGGCTCCATCACCCTCAAGAACTTCTTCCTAGTGCTCTGAATCTGAGCAGGCTACTTAGAGGCCATGACCTGAGCTCATTTAGGATGAAGTGCTTCATGATGAGGGTGGTTAAAAACTGGGAAGAGATTGCCCAGAGAAGTGGTGAAGGTCCCATCCCTGGAGGCATTCAAGGGCAAACTTGCTGTGGCCCTGAACAACTTGCTCTAGTTGGAGGTGTCCCTCTTGGGTGCAAGGGGGTTGGACAAAGTGACCTTTGAGGTTCCCTTCCATTCCATAGGAATCTGTGACTCTTATGTGTGACACAGGTCACTCCCCAAACATCTGCCAGTGGTAAAAGGTCTCTGTGCTTCGAGGAGGTGTCCCAGCTCAAGGGGAGATCCCTGCCATGCAGCCATGCTGCTGTGGGGGTTGAGCTCACAGGAGGTCCACTCAGGTGTCATATTGATGGGGCAAGGGGGTTAAGGCATCGTCACATTGCAATGTGATGGGAAAGGTAGGCAGGAGGCTCCTTGTACCCACAGACTTCTTTGCTCCTTGTACCCACAGACTTCTTTGCTCCTTGTACCTACAGACTTCTTTGCTCCTTGTACCCACAGACTTCTTTGCTCCTTGTACCCACAGACTTCTTGGCTCCTTGTACCCACACACTTCTTTGCTCCTTGTACCCACAGACTTCTTGGCTCCTTGATAAATGAGGCTTGGAAAAGCCACCCAGTACTCACATGTTGCTCCCATGGTGGGTGATCCAAGCTCTTGCAAGGATGTCACTGGGTCACTTTGCCTTTTGGGTTTCCTAGAGGAGTTCTTGGCTTGACTACAGCTCAAGCTATGACCTCCTTTGGAGCCTGCACCAGACCACTGCTGGTTTGGTGATGGGGCTGAGTGAATCCTTCACAACAGCTTTCCCCTGCTTTGATTAACTGGAAGACTGCAGCGTGAGCTCTTCCCTTAATGAACTCATCTGTTACTCTAAGGACTTTGCTCTCACTTTGCTACTGGCTAATATATTGCCATTAGTGCTCTACTCTGCTCTGGAGTTTACAGCATGTAATAATTATGTCTAGTTTTGATTTTTTCTAATTTTTTTTACCCCCTTTAAATTACTACAGGAGGTAAAAATAGACTCAGTAATTAACTTCCTCTAAAGAGGCAGATATCAAAGTGAAAGAGGTGGGGGAGGGGGGAGGGGAAGAGTGAAGAAGAAAGGGGAGAAGAGAGAGGAGGAAAAAGAAAGGAGCTGCAGCAGGCACTGCTGGCACCTCCTGCCAAAGCCTCACTGCAGTCATTTCTGCTCCCAGGATTGTCTGTGAAATGGGGCAGGCACTTCCAGGGATCAGCTCCGGCCCAGTGCTCCTGTGCATCGGAGAGTGCAAGCCTGAGTTCACGGCCAAGTCCACGCAGCAGTACATGTTTGTGGTGAGTACCCTGAGAGGTGGGAGCTGGGAAGGTGGAACAGCCATGCTCTGCTAGTGCCTGTGTCAAGTGGGAAGGGGGTCATCACCAGAAGGTGATCCCCAGACTGACAACTTTGCTTCACAGAGTCGTGGAATTGCCTGATGAGAACATTGAGTCCAGCTGTAACCTAACAGTAACCCTGCTGGAGTGCTGCAGCGGTTCTGGTGCTCCCAGCACAAGGACAGGGACCTGCTAGAGCAGGTCCAGGAGAGGTCATGAAGTTGATCAGAGAGCTGGAGAACCTCCCCTGTGGGCATAGGCTGAAAGAGTTTGGGCTGTTAAGCCTGGAGAAAAGAAGGCTCCAGAGAGACCTCAGAGCAGCCTTCCAATACCTGAAGAGGGCTACAGGGGAGCTGGGGAGGGACTTTTGACAAGGGCTGGGAGTGACAGAATGAGGAGAAGAGCTTTGAGCTGGAAGAGGGGAGATTGAGACTTTAATGGAAGAGATTCTTCACAGTGAGGGTGGTGAGACACAGTCACAGGTTGCTCAGGGAAGCTGTGGATGCTCCCTCCCTGGAGGTGTTCAAGGCCAGGCTGTACAGGGCTTTGAGCAGCCTGGGCTAGTGGGAGGTGTCGCTGCCCATGGCAGTACCCTGCAGGTACTGGAAGGCTGTTAGGATCTCTTTGCTTTGTGTTAGATGACAGCCAGGAGCCAGCAGAAGGTAATTGTGGAGCTGAACCCTGCAGTGGCAGCTTGCAGCAGCCTGGGGAGCATTATCATCCCTTGCATTGTTGCTTCTGCTCTCCGCCGCTCACCCTGATTGTGTCGCTTCTTTTTGCCAGGCATCTCAGACTTGCAGCACATCATTTCCTTTTGTTAGCTGGCCTCTCTTTTTCTCCTTAGCAGCACCACCAATTCCATTACAGCTGGGTTATGCTGTTCAAGTCAGTAGTAAGATTGATTGGTACCTTCCAGCAGAGCTCTCTGTGACCCTGAGAGGGTTCATGCCTTAGTGAGCTCATCTGGTGCCTGACACCGCGCCGGAGCGATGCTGTCACCTTAATTAGACCTGTTTTATCTGGGGAGGTGGAACCTTGGAGCTACTTTAGATCCCTAAATCTGTCACAATTATCACCAAATCAAGAGCTGAAGATGGAAAATTCTTGCTCAGTGCTCAGGTCCTCATTAGATGCTGGCCTCACCCCAGCCTTGAGAGGCTTCGTAGGTCTCGAGGATGGGCTCTCGGTTCTCCTGTCCTAACCTTGTTTACAAGAGGGTTGGACTTGGTGATCTTGGAGTTACTCAAGCTGAGGCTCAACAGGGCTCTGGGAAACCTGATTTAGCTGAGGATGCCTCTGCTTACAGCAGAGAGGGTTGGACTAGATGACCTTTGGAGGTCCCTTCAACCCAGACCACAGAATCACAGAAACATTCCAGTTGGCAAAGCCCCTCAGGATCACCAAGCCCAACTCTACAGTGTTCATCCTAAACCATATCCCCAAGCACCACATCCAAACAACTTCTAAACACATCCAGGGTTGGCAACTCAACCACCTCCTTGGGCAGCTCATTCCAGCACCTGAACACTTGATGGAAGAAAGGTTTTCCTGATATCCAGTCTAAACCTACCCAGCCACAGGTTGATGCCATTGCCTCTTGTTCTATCACTGCCTCTGAGAAGAGACCAGCAACAACCTCCCCAAAGCATCCTTTCAGGTAGCTGTATCACAGAATCACAGAATCACAGAATCAAGCAAGGTGGAAGAGAGCTCCAAGCTCAGCCAGCCCAACCTAGCACCCAGCCCTGCCCAACCAACCAGACCATGGCACTCAGTGCCCCAGCCAGGCTTGGCTTCAACACCTCCAGGCATGGCCACTCCACCACCTCCCTGGGCAGCCCATTCCAATGCCAGTCACTCTCTCTGCCAACAACTTCCTCCTAACATCCAGCCTGAACCTGCCCTGGCACAGCTTGAGGCTGTGTCCCCTTCTTCTGTCCCTGGCTGCCTGGCAGCAGAGCCCAACCCCACCTGGCTACAGCCTCCCTGCAGGGAGCTGCAGACAGCAATGAGCTCTGCCCTGAGCCTCCTCTTCTGCAGGCTGCACACCCCCAGCTCCCTCAGCCTCTCCTCACAGGGCTGTGCTCCAGGCCCCTCCCCAGCCTTGCTGCCCTTCTCTCAACACCTTCCAGCACCTCAACATCTCTCTGGAATTAAGGAGCCCACAACTGGACACAGCATTCAAGGTGTGGCCTGAGCAGTGCTGAGTCCAGGGACATATTAACCTCCCTTGTCCTGCTGCCCACACTGCTCCTGAGCCAGCCCAGGATGCCATTGGCTCTACTGCCCACCTGGGCACTGCTGCCTCACCTTCAGCTCCTCTCTCCCAGCACCCCCAGGTCTCTTTCTGCCTGGCTGCTCTCCATCCACTCTGTCCCCAGCCTGTAGCACTGCCTGGGGTTGTAGACAGCAGTGAGGTGCTTCTATCTTCTTTGAGGCCTTTTCCAACTGAAACAATTCCATGAATTCCATGAAGCTGCTCCAGCAAATGCTGTGACACCCAGGAAACACATGTTGCACTGTGGAAAGAGAAAACCAGGACAAACACACAGAGCTGCCAAGCAGGTTGGTCCCTGGGGAGTGGAGCTGGGAGGCTGCCAGGGCTTTGCAGATGGGAGTCACCGAGAGGGTAATGTGCAAGCGTGAGCAGGACACTTTGGTAATAACCACTGATTGAAAACAAATAGAAAGGGATCTGCTTTCTGCAAGTGCTGTTAAGGGGGAATAAATAGGCAGTGTGGAGCAAGGCAGGCTGAAGGCATTGCTGCAGTAATAGCAGCAGTGGGATGCTGGGGACTATCTCCACAGCTGATGTACCAATGTTGTAGAGACACCAGGCAATGTTACACACCCAAATGTTGAGTAGCTCTCTACAGCTCCCTGAAAGGAGGTTGGAGTGAGGTGGGGGTTGGGCTCTTCTTCCAAGGAACAAGAGGAAATAGCCTCAAGTTATACCAGGGGAGGTTTAGGTTGGATATTAGGAACGATTTCTTTGCTGCAGGGATTGGCACAGGCTGCCCAGGGAGGTGGTGTCTCCATCCCTGGAAGGGTTCAAGAAGCCTGTGGCCATGGCACCTGGGGACATGGTTTAATGGCTGTGGTGGTGTTGGGTTGCTGGTTGGACTCAATGATCTTAAAGGGCTTTTCCAACCTTAATGATGCTGTGTTTCTAAGTTTGCTTGCCCAGGATGTCTCCCCATCAGCAACAGGAAATGTGCTCTACCCCCACAGTGCTCATCATGTTAAGCTGCTGCTGATGGGATGTGCCCCCTGGAGTGATGAGTTTGTCCTTTTCTCTCCCCAGACTCCAGCAGTGAGTTTCCTGAATCCCAGCCGTGGTCCTGAGTCAGGAGGGACAATGGTGACCATCTCTGGGCACTACCTGGGATCTGGCAGCCGAGTGTCTGTGCTCCTGGGAAACCAGACCTGTGAATTCTATGGGTAAGGGGGCCAGTGGGGCCAGCTCCTGCCAGGCATCTCCTGTACCTGCTCTAGCTGAACCTGCAGCCACAGCAAAATTTCACCTGGGAACCCCTGAAGGCACTTAGTGCCATGGTCTGGTCTGGATAGGGCTGGGTGCTAGGTTGGACTGGATGAGCTTGGAGGTCTCTTCCAACCTGCTTGATTCTGTGATTCTCCTGTCACATGAAGCCATTTTCTCTCTTAATGTGACAAGAGGCAGTGGGTACAAATTGGAACCCAGGAGGCTCCATCTGAACAGGAGGAGAAACTTCTTTGGTGTGAGGGTGCTGGAGCCCTGGAGCAGGCTGCCCAGAGAGGTTGTGGAGTCTCCTTCTCTGCAGAGCTTCCAAACTCCCCTGGCCATTGGGATGCTGGGCAAGCTGCTATGAGTGCTTTAGCAAGTGGGATGGACAGGATGATCTCCAGAGGTCCCTTCCAAGCTCCGCCATGCTGGGATGCTGTGATAGTGCCTCTGTGACACTAAAATATTTACAGCATCCTTCAGTAGCTGCCCCCAGCTCAGCTGATCTGAACAAAGCGTTTCTCCTTGCACAGATCAGCAGCTTGCCTTGCCTTTACTTCAGCCACTGCTTGCAGGGACCTCAGCCTCCTCGAGATGGTCTGATTAAAGGGGTGGGCTCCTGCCTGGCAGAGCAAAGCGAGGATCTGCCTTCTGCACAGCAACTTGCGCAGCCGTCGATGTCCCCTGGGATTCCCACAGCAAATTTGCTTTGTACCCAGCAGAGTCAACAGGCAGTTGACATTTGCAGGGGGTTGTGGGTTTTCTTGGGGCTTAGTTCAAAAGAGATGCATGTGGTGTACATCTGTGTGCATCGTGCACATGCCTGTGCCTTGTACCCAGCGTGCCCAAATGCCCTGAAGCAGCTGGCAGAGGCGTGGGCACAGCCTGCGTGGGGACCTGAGCAAAGCTGTGTGATGTGCAAAGGGATTCTGCCTGTCAGATCCTTGCTCAGGATTCCCAGGAGGAACTTTCTGGGAGGGTAAAGATCCCTGGAGGTGAATTTCTCCTCTAGATAGCTTGAGAGGTTTTCTGTTAGAGGAGCTGTGGGCGTTCAGATGTGGGAGCAAGTTGGGATGTTAGCAGTGCCTGTTCTGCATCCCCCCTGGAATGGTGCAGCACCACTGAGCAGAGCCCAGCCCCATCCTCTTGCCCCCTGCCCTTCAGCTCTTGCCAAGCATTGATCAGATCCCCTCTCAGGCTGCTCTTCCCCCGGCTCAACACCCCCAGGGCTCTCAGCCTTTCCTCCTCACAGAGCTGCTCCAGGCCCCTCAGCATCCTCACAGCCTTTGCTGGGCTCTCTCCAGCAGTTCCCTGTCTCTCTTGAACTGGGGACCCCAAAACTGGCCCAAATAACCCAGATGTGGCCTCATCAGGGCAGAGCAGAAAGGGGAAAGAACCTCCCTCCATCTGCTGACCACACTCTTCTTCCTGCACCCCAGAATGCTCTTGGCCTTCTTTGCACCTTGCTGGCTGACAATGAGCTGATTGCCCACCGAGCCTGGACGTAAGGTCCTGTCCACTGTGTATCCAGGCAACCTGCAGACACTGACCTGCAAAATGTGGAAGAGTCTGGAATTCTCTGTGTGTTCTAATCCCAGCAGGCAGGCAGAAGCTCAAACAAAGCAGGCAGTGGTGCTGGAGCAGCCCCATGCTTCACGTGGGGTCACGCTGTGCACTTTGTTTGCCTTGGACTGTTGTGAGGCAACGGACTCCAGTTGTCCTGGCGGCTGGGGGGGAGCCTGATTAAATGAAGCAGTTTTTAATGAGATTCCCTCTAATTACAGCTTCCCCCATTCTCCCCTCTGATCTGGAGGAGTGGGTAGATTCACCATGACGACATCATCACAGCACAGAAAGCTAATTAACTGCTCAGAGGGAGCTGGGAGCCACTCTGCCAGCAGCCGTGCGGCACTCTGCACCGCGCACCACAGCTAAGCAGGCGTGATGGAGGCTGGTGGGCTGGCAGGGCAGGCAGCAGGCAGGGCAGCCAGCAAAGTGGGCAGCAGAGAAGGCAGCAGGCATCTCTTCAACTGCAAAAACATCCACAGGAGCACATCAAGATTGAGGAAAAAGGGTGGGGAAATGTGTCTGGTGCACAAGGGTGCCTTGATGGCTCCTGCGCTTGGGACACAGCAACCCCATGCACTGCTTCAGGCTTGGGGCAGAGCAGCTGCAAGGTGCCTGGTGGAAAAGGGCCTTGGGGGTGCTGGTTGGCAGCTGGCTGAACATGAGCCATTGTCTGCTCAGGTAGCCAAGAAGGCCAGCAGCAGCCTGGCTTGGATCAGCAATAGTAGGGCCAGCAGGATCCCAGGGATCATAGGATAGGAGGTATAGGAGGTTCCATGTGAACATGAGGAGGATTTTTTTCCTTGTGAGGGTGACAGAAGCCTGGAACAGGCTGCCCAGGGGGGTTGTGGAGTCTCCTTCTCTGGAGATATTCAAAACCTACCTGAATGTGTTCCTGTGTGATCTGCTCTGGCAGGGGGACTGGACCAGCTGATCTTTGGAGGTCCCTTCCAACCCCTGACATTCTGTGATTCCATGACAATCCTGTCCTGGGCACTGGTGAGGCTGCACCTCAAATACTGGGTTCAGTTTTGGGGTCTTTACTCCAAGAAGGACATTTTAGTGCTGGATCATGTCCAGAGAAGGGCAGCAAAGCTGGTGAAGTTTCTGGAGAACAGGGCTGGTGAGGAGCAGCTGAGGGAGCTGGGGTTGTCCAGTCTGGAGAAGAGGAGGCTGAGAGGAGACCTTCTGGCTCTCTACAACTCCCTGAAATGAATTGTCCAACGTTCCCATTGCCCCTTGTTCTGTCACTGGGCACCACTGACAAGAATCTAGTTCCATCTTCTTAACCACCCCCCACATTTAGCTGTTGCTGAGCATTGATCAGATCCCCTCTGGGACTGCTGTTCTCCAGGCTTAACAGCCTCAGGGCTCTCAGCCTTTCCTCCTCACAGAGATATTCCAGGCCCCTCAGCATCTCTGCAGCCTCCACTGGACTCTCCAGTAGTTCCTTGACTCTCTGCAGGAGTCCCTCAGCCTGACACTTCTCACAGGAGCATCCTCCAGGCTCACTGTAGAGCTGGGTTGGTCTTCAGAGCTCTGTCCCAGCAGCAGGAGCAGCACCACTCAGATCTCATCCTCTTCTCCACTCATCCACCAGTGCCTTTGTGCTTTGACATCATCTCAGCACCCTGTGCCTTAACCTTCTGCAGGGCTCTGGTGGCAGCAGATGGTCTGTTGTGCCTGGGCAGCCAGCTCCAGGGCTGAGGTCATCCTGCTCTGTGGGCAGACAAAGCCAGGAGGCAGCAGTGCTGGTAGCATCGCTGTTCCTCGGCAGGGCCTGCATGGGCTCCTTTGTGCTGCTCACAAGGGCCTGGGTGTGCAGTGGGGAGGGGAAGAATTTGGCTCTGGAGTCAGCATGAGCAGCCCATTGAGGAAGCAGCCATCTGCTTGCTGACGCCCAGCAGAAGGCAGCAGGGTCATGGATGGATGTGGGAGGCAGCAGCTGGCACAAAGAGGAACCTCAGGCAGCCTGCACTTTGCTCCTGGGGGGCAGGCAGAGTCACCCCCTGTGCCAGTGGAGCCCTCCTGGCCATCTGAGGAGCTTGTCCATGTTGCAGGAGTCAGGGTCTGAGGCTGAAGGGCAGCTCAGCATTTCAGTGAGCAGCAGCAGGACACCTCTGTGCCCAGCATGTTCCCTGGGTGGCCAGAAAGGTCACCAGCATCCTGGCAAGGGTCAGCAATAGTGTGACCAGCAGGACCAGGAATCGTCCCCCTGGACTAGACACTGTTGGGGCTACACCTTGAGTACTGAGTTCAGTTTTGTGCCCCTCCCTACAAGAAGGACATGGAGAAGCTGAAGCTGTTCCAGAGAAGGGCAATAAAGCTGGGGAAGGGTCTGGAGAACAGGGCTGGTGAGGAGCAGCTGAGAGAACCAGGGATGTTGAGCCTGAAGAGGAGACTGAGGGGAGACCTCACTGCTTTGACCACTCTTAACTCTTTCCTGGCTTGTGTCCTGCCCAGGAGATCCATGAACGAGATCATCTGCATGACAGCTCCATCAGCCCACGGCCTGGGAGCTGTCCACGTCTCCGTCAGCGTCGACCGCGCTCAGCTGGAGAGGACCCTGCAGTTTGAGTACATTGATGACCCCAAGGTGCAGCACATCGAACCTGAGTGGAGCATTGCCAGGTACAAAGGCTCTGGGAGCAGGAGAGAAGGCACTCACCTGCTCCAGGCCTGCTCTCTCTCTGTATTTGCTGCCATCTCTTCAGTAGCTCACAGGATGTCAAGGGCTGTAAGGGACCCAAAGAGATCATCCAGTCCAACCCCCCTGCCACAATAGCACCACACAATCTAGCTCAGGGCACACAGCAACACATCCAGACAGGCCTGGAAAGGCTCCACAGAAGCAGACTCCACAACCTCTCTGGGCAGCCTGTGCCAGGGCTCTGGGACCCTTCCAGGCAAGAAGTGGCCCCTTGTGTTGAGCTGCAACCTCCTGCGCTGCAGCTTCCATCCATTGCTGCTTGTCCTATCCCAGGGAGCAGGGAGCAGAGCCTGTCCCCCTTCTTCTGATCCCCAACCCTCAGGTAATTATAAACCTTTATTAAATCCCCTCTCAGTTTTCTCTTCTCCAGACTAAGCAGCCCCAGGTCCCTCAGCCTCTCCTCTTCAGGCAGTGCTCCAGTCCTCTGCTGGACCTTCTCCAGCTCACCCGAATGCAGACAGGAACTCACCGCAGTTTAACATGGGGATCACTCCAGTCTCCTCTCTAGCATCTGGATGCTGGTGGTACTTCAAGGAAGGACCATGTCCTGTAACAGCAGGCTCTGGGGGATGTTTGCTTTGAGTTCAGCTTCCAGATCATGGCTGAGTTTGGGTGGGATGGGTTTGATAGGCTGGTCTGGAGGTGGTCTGAAGGCAACAGTTGGGCTCTGCAGTAGAGGTGCTGAAGAGTCTGGGCTCTGCTGCTCCACTTAACATATGAAAGAATCAGGCACAGGTGAAAGACTTTGCTTGGGGACACCAGCTGTAGAAGGGGGGTACTGTGTCTTCCCTGCTTCTGTTGGTACTTGGTCCCCTGCTCATAGGACAAGGCCTTGAGCATCCTGTTCTACTGGGAGGTGTCCCTGCCTATGGCAGGAGGTTGGAACTGGCTGAGCTTTGAGGTCCCTTCCAACCTAAACCATTCTGTGACATCTGCAGCCCAGCTGAACGTCAGTTCCCTCACTGCACTACCCTTCATCAAGAACCTTGCTGTGTAAATCATTAAACACTGTGACTAATTTATTGTCTTGCATCTTTAGTCTCAGCTCTGTTGATTTCTTTGGTCTCATTTCTCAGCCCAGTGCCTTGCAGAGCTGGTGGGTGGGTGGGGAGGGGGCGCAGCTGAGAGGAGAAACCTTCAGCTCGCTCGAGCCACTGCTCCCCTGCGACTCAGGAAGGAGGAATCTGTGCAGGAGTGGCTGCAGAAAACATCTTTTGGAGAGCAGCAAGCATCTGTCTTGTCGAGCCCAGGTGCATTAATCAGGTGTCCCCTGCTTGTCCACAGCGGGCACACGCCTCTGACCGTCACCGGCACCAACCTGGACGTGATCCAGGAGCCAAGGATCCGAGTCAAGTACAATGGCAAGGAGTATGTCAATGTAAGTAGTTGCCACCCCTCCCTGGGCAGCCTGCTCCAATGCTTGGCCACTCTTGCAGGGAGGAAATTGTTCCTAAGGTCCAATCTAACCTTCCCCCGATGCAGTTTCAAGCCATTTCCTCTTGTCCTGTCACTTGATACTAGGGAGGAGAGACCAACCCCTGCCTGGCTCCAGCCCCCTTTCAGTTCCTCCTTCCTATCACCTTGATGTTCTCAGAGCAAGGAACTGGGAGCTGACTTTCCAGTTAATCTGGAATGCCATTCCCCTTTCAGTCCAAGAGTGAGAACCTGAAATGAAACCTGAGCTAAAGGGGAGCTTAGCCATGTTCTGGTACATGCCAACTAAGAATTGTCCCTCCAGGAGCCACAGAAATTGCCTGGACCAAGGAAAACTGAAATATCTTGTTTCTCTGCAGCCATCTCTCTGGCTGGATCTGTATTATCATGGAAAGGGCAAACCACTTAGCAGTCATTTCCTATTCCCTTTCTCCCTTCCCCTTCTGAAGACCTTTTCTTCACTCTGAGCTCTTTTCAAGGAGGCATCGAATTTTGGAGCCAGCAGTTACAGAGCTTCAAAAAACAGTTCTGAAGGCACGAAATGGAGTGAAATTAAATCTTCCACTTAGGGAGGGGGAGGCCAAATGGTCGAGTTCCTGCCTCTTTATAATGCAAGAGGCTCATAACCAGCTCCCTGCTTCCATGGCTGGAGGAGCTGTGGGTGTCCTCAGCCCAGCAGGAGATGACCTTCGTGGCACCTCCAGCCCACCAGTGTCAGAAGATCATCCCTCTCCCTCGCTGGCATTTGGGAGTTGTCTCTAATCTGCAGTTTGCTAACAGGGCTCAGGTATTCCCTATGGGTCTGTTTCAAAGGTAGCTTGGTCCAAGAATCATAGAATAGAGTCATAGAATCATAGAACCAAGCAGGTTGGAAGAGACCTCCAAGCTCATCCAGTCCAACCTAGCACCCAGCCCTATCCAGTCATCTGGACCATGGCACTAAGTGCCCCATCCAGGCTTGGCTTCAACACCTCCAGGAATGGTGACTCCAGCACCTCCCTGGGCAGCCCATTCCAATGCCAATCACTCTCTCTGCCAACAACTTCCTCCTAACATCCAGCCTGAACCTGCCCTGGTACAACCTGAGACTGTGTCCCCTTCTTCTGTTGCTGGTTGCCCAGCCCCTTTAAAACTGCTCACTTTGAAGCTCACCCTTCCCTCTTTGCACCAGTGCAGGAGGGGAAGCAAATCTCTCCTCAAAGCATGGCTGCCAACAAAGCTTCAACCCCTGGACTTTTCAGGGAGCATTTAAGCAATCAGAACATCATGGTCCAGGTCAGGATGAGTTTTTCCTTGCTCTGTTCCAAATCATCATGTTCCCCACAGGTCTGCAAGGTGGTGAACTCGACAGCACTGGCCTGCCTGGCTCCCCCTCTCACCACCGAGTACCGACCTGGGCTGGACACCATTGAGCGGCCAGATGAGTTTGGGTTTATCTTCAACAATGTGCAGTCCCTCCTGGTCTACAATGACACCAAGTTCATCTACTACCCCAACCCAACGTTTGAACTCTTGAGCCCAACTGGGGTGCTGGAGCAGAAGCCTGGGTCACCTATCATCCTGAAGGTAGGGAGCCCCTTACCTGGTGGGAAGCAGACAAATTCATCTCGGCAAGAGGAGTTATATACCTCCTGTGGAGGTCTGATAGGCTGAGTTCCACTGATTGCAACGTGCTGGGGATGAGGTGAAACTTCAGGAAACGTGCTGCATCTTTGTACAGCCTTCTCTCCCCTTGTCCCTAGGGCAGGAACCTGTGTCCACCTGCTGCTGGAGGAGCAAAGCTCAACTACACCATGTTGATTGGAGAAACTCCCTGTGCCGTCACTGTCTCTGAGACTCAGCTGCTGTGTGAGCCACCAAACCTCACTGGACAGCACAAAGTGATGGTGAGGGACCAAACCCTCCTGCCAGCATCCTTTCCTTTCCTCCTTCACATCCTTTCTCATCTTCCAACTCCCTGAGTCACTCAGGTGTTGAGTGAGACTTCCTACCCAAGGGTCAGTAGAGTGTGGATCCTCAGGGTTGCTTTGTCAGAAGCTTAAAACGTTGCTGTGGATTAGTGTGGTGAAGCTTCTGCCCTCTGTGAGACTCACCACCTGCTATCAGAGGCTTCAAGAAAGAGCAGCTCTTTCTGGCAGTGCCTTTGGCACTAGGTGCCAGTGTTTCTCTGGTGCTGCTTGCTCCTCCTCCGGTAGGTGAGGCTGTGTTCAGTGGGCTGTGTTCTCCTCCCCGCGGGGATTTTCTCAGTCCTTGAACCATACCTGAGCAGCTCAGTGCATAGAAAGCTTTTGCCTTTTCCCAAAGCAGAAGCAGCCAGAGACATCTGAATGCTGGGCTAGCTGAATCACAGCTTCATCCAGGAGAACAGTTGGTGTCTTTCTCTGCTTTGGTTTTGGCCATTGCTGCTTCCTCTGATCCACCAAGCACCCAGCTGCTGAAGTGCTTGAGTAGAGCCCAGCTGAGATTGTAATTGTGATTTCTTTCCCTTCAAGTTCAGCATCCAAAACTCATTCAGATGATCACAGCGTGGCTTAACAGAAGCACAACCTGGCTGAGAGAGCTGCCTGCATCTGTGGCCAGGGCACATCCCAAAGAAGCTTGTCCTGGCATTAACCTCCAGTGTGTTTGCTCCATGGCTTTCACGTGGGGCTTTCTCTTCTCAGCTCTGTTCTGTCCCTCCAGCTGCTCTGGTTTCTTGTCAGTGAAATGATCACTGGGTTGCTAATGTCCGTGGCTTACAAAAGGGAGTTGAAAGCTTAGAAAATGAAAGTCAAATGGAGCCATCAGATAAGAACAAAGCCCAGATAGCAGAGGGCTGGCACATCCATCACGAGCTGAAGCTGCACTCTCTGTTTGAAGGTGATCTGAGCTGCCATAGTCTTGGCTGTAAGGGAGACAGTTCAGTGCTGCTTTAGAACCATAGAATCACAGAATTACTTTGGTTGGAAAAGCCCTCTGAGACCATCCAGTCCACCCATCAACCTAATGCCACTCTGGCCACTAAACCATGTCCTGAAGTGCCATGCGGTCACATCTCTTTTAACCCCTCCAGGGATGGTGACTCCACCACCTCCCTGGGCAGCCTGTTCCACTCTAGAAAAGAATTCTCTCCTACACATGTCCAACCTAAACCTCCCCTGGTACAATTTCAGGCCATTTCCTCTCGTTCTGTCACTTAGAATCATAGAATGGTTTAGGTTGGAAGGGACCTCAAGGATCATCCAGCTCCAACCCCCTGCCATAGGCAGGGACACCTCCCACTAGAGCAGGTTGCTCAAGGCCTCATCCAGCCTGGCCTTAAACACCTCCAGAGAGAAGAGCCCCACCCCCACCTCACTCCATCCTCCTTTCAAGGAGTTAGGTAGAAAGCAATGAGGTCTCCCCTCGGCCTCCTCTCCTCCAGGCAGGAGATTCTGTACAGCCCATGGGGTGTGAAGGACAGGGCTTGGGGACACGCTGACAGCCTTACCTGAAGTTGTTGGTTACCTCCTGTGTAGGTACGTGTGGGTGGCATCATCTTCTCCCCTGGTTCAGTGAGCATCATCTCAGACAGCCTCCTGACCCTGCCAGCCATCGTCAGCATCGCGGCCGGAGGCAGCCTGCTGCTCATCATCGTCATCATCGTCCTCATCGCCTACAAGCGCAAGTCCCGAGAGAACGACCTGACCCTCAAGAGGCTGCAGATGCAGATGGACAACCTGGAATCTAGGGTGGCCTTGGAGTGCAAAGAAGGTCAGTACTGCCCAGCTCTGGCTTCTCTCTGGGTGGTTTCCCCACCAGAGCCACTCCAGGCACCCGTCACAGAGTCACAGCCCCATGCAGGTTGGCAAAGCCCCTCAGGAGCACCAAGGCCAACCTACAGCCCTGCTCTACAACATTCACCTTAAACCACAGCCCCAAGCACCACATCCAAACCACCCTGGAACACAGCCAGGCTGGGAGACTCCACCACCTCCCTGGGCAGCTCATTCCAGTCCCTCACCACTCTCTCCATGAAAAACTTTTTTCTACTGTCCGGTCTAACCCTCCCCAGCCTCAGCTTGAGGCCATTCCCCCTTCTTCTGCCTCCAATTCCCTGTGAGAAGTGACCAGCAGCAGCCTCTCCACAATGTTGCTTCAGGTAGCTGTAGACAGCAATGAGCTCTGCCCTCAGCCTCCTCTTCCTCACACTCCCCATCCCCGGCTGCCTCAGTTGCTCCTCATAAGATTTATTCTCCAGGCCCTTCCCCAGCTTCATTGCCCACGAGGTGTCCCCACGAGGCAACACCACAGCTGCAGCCTGTCCCTCCCCGGCAGGGTGAGCGTGACAAGTGTGACAGCTCTGCTGCCTGATGTGCAGAGAACAGGATTAGAGCTTGATCCTACTTAAGTGACAGGGCAGGATCACAGCATGAGGACAACAGGAGGCACAGGGTGCCCAGCACAGTATGTCCCCTTGTCTCGTGGCCTTTCGGTGTGAAGGGTTTCAGCACAGGCACAGAGTAGGAGAAGGTTTGGACAGCTGAGAAACAATGTGTAAGCCAAACAGAAGGTAGGAGAGCTGGAAAGCTGGTCCAGTCCTCACTCCAGTCCGTAAAATGTGAGCCCAGAGCAGTCACAGTTGGTCTGAAGGGTAGGAAGAAGCTCCTCAAGCCTTTGGAAAAACTTTGGTGTGAGGATGCTGGAGCCGCCCAGCAGACTCCTGCCCAGAGGGCTTGTGGAGTCTCCCTCTGAAGAGATTCCAACCCTACCTGGTGATTGTGATCCTGGGCAAGCTGCTGTGGGTGCCCCTGCTTTAGCAAGGGGGTAGGACTGGATGATCTCCAGAGATCCCTTCCTACCCCCACCCTGCTGTGACTGTGATTCCGTGGGGATGCTGCTGTTGTTTCTTTGTCCTTCCAGCTGGAAGGGAGCTTTAGGAGCTCAAAGTGAAACAAATAGCTGCACATTTCACAGTCTGATCTGTGTGTAGAGGGAGAGTTGCACTGCATCTCTTCAGCTGGTTTTAAGAGGGTGGCATTGAAAACATGGAGGAAAAAATGGGATCTAGCCAGGAGACACCACAGCTTCAACACAGACACAGCCAGGTGGGATGCAGAGACCTTTCCACACCTGGGAGGATGCACACAGGAGCACAGGCAGAGCTGGGTAACCCTCTGGTGCTGCTACAAGAGGAGGAATAAATTCCTTGCTGACCCCTGCAGCAGGCAGCTCCTGCTTGGGTTTGATCTGCACCAAGCTGGATTCTTTTGGTGACTGTAGATAGAGGAGGAGGAGAAGAAAGGAAAATGTGGGAGGCACCAAGTTATGAAAATAGATCCTCATTTTGATCTGCAGCCTTTAGAGGTGCCGTAGGTGTGTGCACACCACTGTGAGCTGCATACAAATTCATTGCAGCTTTTGTTCTCAGCATCTGCTCTCTGCAGCCTGTGCTCTCCTGCTCTCAGCTGCTGACACAGTCTCCAAGGCTGGGGGGGAGGTCTGTCTGAGTTACACAGCGAGGTCTCCTCTGAATCACTTTCCTGAGCTGGCCCATTTTTGGTGGCTGCTGTGCCCCAAGGAGAGCAAGCAGCCAGCCCTCTCCGAAGCCTCAGCTCCCAGAGCTCACCTTTCTCTCTCACACAGAATCTCACACTGTGCTTGGAAGAGCACATTAAGATCATCAAGTCCAACCATTATCTAACTCTGGCAGGGGCACTGCTGCACCACATCCTTCAGTACCACATCTAGGTGGCTTTGAAAGGCCTCCAGGGATGGGGATTCAACCACTGCCACAGTATCACAGTCTCACAGTCTCACCAAGGTTGGAGGAGACCTCACAGATCATCAAGTCCAAGCTGTTACCACAGAGCTCAAGGCTAGACCATGGCACCAAGTGCCACGTCCAGTCCTGCCTTGAACAGCTCCAGGGACGGCGACTCCACCACCTCCCTGGGCAGCCCATTCCAGTAGCCAATGACTCTCTCAGTGCAGAACTTTCTCCTCACCTCGAGCCTAAATTTCCCCTGGTGCAGCCTGAGGCTGTGTCCTCTTGTTCTGGTGCTGGCTGCCTGAGAGAAGAGAGCAACCTCCCCCTGGCCACAACCACCCCTCAGGTAGCTGTAGACAGCAATAAGGTCTGCCCTGAGCCTCCTCTTCTCCAGGCTAAACAATCCCAGCTCCCTCAGCCTCTCCTCGTAGGGCTGTGCTCGAGGCCTCTCCCCAGCCTCGTTGCCCTTCTCTGGACACGTTCAAGCATCTCAATGTCCCTCTTAAACTGGGGGGCCCAGAACTGGACACAGTACTCAAGGTGTGGTCTAACCAGTGCAGAGCACAGGGGCAGAATGACCTCCCTGCTCCTGCTGGCCACACCATTCCTGATGCAGGCCAGGATGCCACTGGCTCTCTTGGCCAGCTGGGCACACTGCTGGCTCATGTTCAGGTGGGTATCCATCAGCACCCCCAGATCCCTTTCTGTTTGGCTGCTCTCAGCCACTCTGACCCCAGCCTGTAGCTCTGCATGGGGTTGTTGTGGCCAAAGTGCAGCCCCTGGCACTGGGACTTACTGAATGCCATCCCCTTGGACTCTGCCCATCTGTGCAGGCGGTCAAGGTCCTGCTGCAGAGCCCTTCTGCCCTCCAGCCCAGCCCTGGGCACATGTTCCAGTCTTTGATGACCGTTTCTGGTGTAGATGTTTTTCCTAATGTCCAACCTAAACCTCCCTTGGAGTAAGTTGATGCCATTAGGTGCTTCATGCTCTCTCCTTGTGTTCTCCCTGACCAGCTTTTGCAGAGCTGCAGACAGACATCAATGAGCTAACCAGCGACCTGGATCGCTCCGGGATCCCCTACCTGGACTATCGGACGTATGCCATGAGGGTGCTGTTCCCTGGCATCGAGGACCACCCTGTGCTGAGGGAGCTGGAGGTAAGCAACAGAATCCCAGAATGCCAGGTTGGAAGAGACCCCAAGGACCATCTCAGCCAAGCTTTCTAGGTGATGGTGGAGTTGAAATGAGCTGGCTCAGCACCCTGGCGAGCTGAGCCTTAAACCCAGCCAGTGTAGGGGACGCCACTGCTTCCCCAGGGAGCTGATTCCAATCTCTGACTGTTCTCAGGGTGACCAATTTTCTCCTGGATTCCAGCAGGAATCTCCCTAGCAGTAACCCTGGAGAGGGTCCAGTGGAGAGCTACAAGGATGATGAGGGGACTGGAACACTGTCTGAGGAGGAGAGGCTGAGGGACCTGGGGCTGTTTAGTCTGGAGAAGACTGAGAGGGGATTTAATCAATGTCTGTAACTGAGGGCTGGGGGTCAGGAGGTGGGGGTCAGGCTCTGCTCACTGCTCCCTGGGATAGGACAAGCAGCAATGGATGGAAGCTGCAGCACAGCAGGTTCCAGCTCAACACAAGGGGCAACTTCTTGCCTGGAAGGGTCCCAGAGCCCTGGCACAGGCTGCCCAGAGAGGTTGTGGAGTCTGCTTCTGTGGAGCCTTTCCAGGCCTGTCTGGATGTGTTCCTGTGTGATCTGAGCTAGATTGTCTGGTCCTGCTCTGTCAGGGGGTTGGACTGGATGAGCTCCTTGGGTCCCTTCCTACTCCTAATATCCTTGTGATCTGCAAACTTGTCCCCAACACCTCTTGTATTTCCCATGGGACTCCTTGTGCAAAGGGAGTCTTCATTCTCCTGGCAGCCACCCTTTATGTCCTGGTCCATGGTGATAAGGTCTCCACTAAGCCTTGTCTTTTCAAGGCTGAACAAACCCAGCTCTCCCAGGCTTCCCACCACAGGATGTGCTCCAACCCTTCCAAGTTTCCCTGAGCCCTCAGGGGAGCCAGAGTGAAACCCTGAAGCAGCTTAGATCCACACCAGATCTTGCTAGAGCTCTGTGAGTTTTCCTCTTGCTCTAAGCCAGCAGCAAACCACACCAGATAAGTTCTCAGCATCCTTTTAAAGTTCTTCTTAACCACTTTCTGGTGCAGAGGGGAAGGTTGTAAGCCTGGGAGAATCCTGCCTTTGAGAATCCTGCCTTGGAGCATCTTACCTGGAGCATCCTCCTGCTGCTACTGTTCCATGGCATGTCCACAGGAGGGCAAGCACTGTGCCCAGGCATGGCCACTCTGCCCCTGGCAGGGAGCAAACGTTTCCATCTCCCTGCTTTTCCCACTAGTAGGTGTAAATATATGGATGAGTTTTTTGCCTGAGGATACAGAAGAAGTGGTAGTGTGCAAGAGTCCTTCAGATCCCCCTGCAGATGGGCCCTGCTTACCTGTGAGAGTGCCAAGAAACAAATGTGGGGCTGCTGTTCCTCCATCTGGGATGCTCAGAGGTACCAGACTCAAGGCTCCTTCTTGGAGCCTGGCATTGCTCCAGTAAATCCTGAAAGCAGGACCAGGGCAGTGCTTCTTTGTGCTATGGTCTGCTTGATTGGACAGGGCTGGGTGATAGGTTGGACTGGGTGGTCTTGAAGGTCTCTTCCAACTTGGTTGATTCTATGATACTCAGCTCTGCTCAGGCCACACCTTGAGTGCTGTGTCCAGTTCTGGGCTCCTCAATTTAAGAAAAGTGTTGAGGTGCTGGAAGGTGTCCAGAGAAGGGCATCAAGGCTGGGGAGGGGCCTGGAGCACAGCCCTGTGAGGAGAGGCTGAGGGAGCTGGGGGTGTGCAGCCTGCAGCAGAGGAGGCTCAGGGCAGAGCTCATTGCTGTCTGCAGCTCCCTGCAGGGAGGCTGTAGCCAGGTGGGGTTGGGCTCTGCTGCCAGGCAGCCAGCAGCAGAAGAAGGGGACACAGCCTG